>ML675631.1:12272628-12287628 GCA_007922155.1 Mesoclemmys tuberculata
GGGTAGTGGTGATGGCCTGTGATATAAAGGAGGTCAGACTAGATGGTCTGGTGGTCCCTCCTGTCGTTAAACTCTATGACTCCGACAAAACATCCTTTCTTTCAGTTTATGCCTGGACTGTATTTAAGCTTACAAAGAAAAGCTAGTAGTCTTCCACACTATTGGACAGAGATGATGCTGGGCATCAGCTGGTTGTTTAATGATATAGTGGTGTAGAACTCACACACATCGCTGTTCTGAAAAGTCAGCTCCATGTTGTTCTGATCAATCTAATTTGCTTCCTCAAGCTCTCACTTTCCACTCCATTTTGTACTGTCTTTCCTGCATTCACTCCACCCAATCGTCTTTTTACTCTCTATGTGAAAATGGAAGAGATCCTTTCTTTTGTATGTAAGCAGTCCTTTTAGGTTCTGGATCCTTCAGCTCCCATTGAAGTCAGAAGTCCCACACAGGATTGGTCCCTGAAAGAGCAGTATCTTACCATTTCTCACACACCTTTGGAGTGTGGAGCTGCTTTAGCACAGAGAGGGAGGGTTGGGAGAAGGGTAAGATAGCTTGTCTTCTTCATATTAATTTATTATCACATAATTATAGTAGTTTACCCCGATATTTTAGTAGATGGATTTAATCAGACTATTTGCCTGTTCCCTCAGGAGTAAAAACAAAAAATATTTTCACACTAACAAACATCTTCAAAACTGTATAGTGATAGAACTAACAAATATATAGTTCACACAGTGGTTTCTTTAATTGTTTTTCTTGTAATAACTTCAGCTTGATCCTTATTGTGGCTCTTGTGTACAATTAAACCTGTTTTAGGTGGAAGCAAAAAATCTGAAAAGTTCCAATGTTTTGGACATCTGTTGAGTAATAAAAGTTAAGTTTTAGTGCAGGAAATTGTAGCGTGCATGTCCATTTGCAATATCTTGTAATTCATTTAATTTAGTGCAAGATACCACAAAAATTTGCTTGAAGCTGCAGTGGCAAGAGTAACCAGAGACACCGTGTTCTTTTCTTCTTTAGCCACTATAGAAACAGAAATGATTTATCGTGGTTTCTTTATCAGTTGGAGAGTTGTTTAAACTATTTAATTCACTTTTCAGTAAAGACTTTCAAGACCTGATTCCGATCTCAGAATGGGTCTTACACAAGTGTCTCCATTGACATTTCTGAATTTACTCTTGATTTGCACCAGTGCAAGTGAGATCAGAACCTGGACCTTCAATATTAGGTTTCAGCTGCATTTATGGATGATGCATTGCCATTTGCATGGCAATAGCAAACCAAACTCATATGGCTTTCTTTCTTTTTTTAATTAACTGGGAATGCCAGTGATCCAGTGAAGTTTGCGCTGCTGGATGACAGGACTGGTCTGTGAATAGCATTGTATTTGCCAACTGGTTTGCTAGTCATTTCAGCACAAACAAATGGATGGTGTCTGTAAGTCTGCAAACACTGTTGACATTTAGCCTTGTTTATGTTACTTTCCTTTTGCTGCATATTTTTTGGCTTGAAAAGCTACTGTCTGAATCAACAGTGACTTCTTAAGCAGAAGCTAAGGACCCAGTCTTGCATCCCCTATTCTCAGTCAGTGGGACTGCTTGTACAATTAAGGATAGCAGGATCAGGTCTTATGTTTGTTTCGCTTTAAATTTTATTGTTATAATCATGTTATCATTTAATTAGATCATATTGTTTGATGATGCATACTTTTAATGTCTTAATTTTTTTCATATTCTGGTATCAACCTCCACCCCATCACCCTATCTGCACAGTAGATAATTAACCCCTAGAATATCTGATGGTGCTAAGAGTTGCTGAATGGCCTCTATTCCCAGGAAAAGTTAAGGGCATTCAGTCTCTCCCAGAAATGGGACTAAAAGGGAGACAGGTGTTTGCAGAAGGAGGCCTTGTCTATACAAGGGTATTTGCTCCAGTTTCAGCCATCAGAGGCCACATTTGCCACTGCAAAGTCCTACTGTAGAAAGGCATAGACAGAATAATGACATAAGATTAGAGGTGCATGAATTTACCCTGAGTTTCAACTCATGAACAATATATTTTTATGGTTTAATTCAAATTAATTTAAATTGCAGTTGGATATTTTTGGCAATTACTTAAATCTAGAGATTGACACGAGCCACAAAGTTTAGAGTTGCTCCCAGACCTTCCCAAAGCTAGACGGTATTCTGATTTGGATTTTGGTTCAGGTTTGTATCTTCTGAGATTTGATATACAGTATTTCCTATAGCTACTCATATAGTTGCACTAACAGTTTAAACATCCTTGCTTAAGTCAGAACTAAATGTATAAATCATGTCTTATATAAGGCTGACTTTAAACAATTTAGTCTGGCAAGAATTGTAATTTTATTTTACTGGCTTTCAGAAATAAATAGCCAAATTCTTCTTTGAAATCTCAGTAATTTAGAACATTCTCTCACATGTGAGGCCTTGTTATGTACAATGCTGCAAAGCTGGAATTGCTGTTTTTTCTCTGATGTTCCTAGATAATTACAGTACCTGGGATAAATTTAAGTGTGTGGTTTGTTAATTATTTCAGCAAAAGAAAAATTTATAAACCTATGTTTATTAAACAAATACTCTTAAGTGAAGGCATTAATATATGTATACGCAACATACTTACAATGTACAACAAATCATCACAGGAACCTCAAAATAGAGGTTTATGGTATGTTTGGTTATTTATGCATTTAGCAAGCTTAAGAAATGGATTTTAGTATAAGTGAAAGTTCCCTTAAAATTGTTAATGTTATTTATTGTCATTTCTACTTGAGTTTTTAATGGTCCTATATTTTGTAATGCATTAGCAGGGAAAAAATTACAGTAGTTATCTTTTTTCATATTCTTTAAGCAATATTTCCAGTTTAATATGTTGTGCCAGGTTTTCCAATATTAACCAAGAAATGACAGTAAAATTCAATGAACAGTACTCTGACACCCACAATTTAAAACCTGTGATTGAAGCGAAATGTGTAAACTTCTACTGGGTTATCATGTGCTTTGGAATAGAGTATTGTTGGAAATAATTAGAAAATATATTAAGGTCTCCTGGTAATGAAGGCATGTAAGTTTTAATAATTGTTGCTTTCTGAATAAGTGTCACACTATATCTTTAAATGTATATGGAGTTACAAGTTAGGTCACTTTTGAATGGAATGTAAAACAATACTAAAAATGCTTCAATAACTTATCTCAGTGTTGCTAATAAAAAAAAAGCTGTTAACTATTAGTGAAGTTTTGAGTCATTTTGTTAATTCGTTCTACAACATAACTCCACAGGACTGGTTTATCTGTTAGAAGACTAATAGAATCCATCATTTATATGCTTTAAGAGGCAAACTCTACCAAGCAACTTGTTGCATTTTTGATAAATAAACTTAAAATAAAGGCCAATTTTTAAGCAATGATTTGGCAAGATTTCCGCCTTCAGTGGTCTGTCATTAGAACAATGCAATGTTTGGTTACATATATAAACAGTGCATTTACATTTGGCCCTTCTGTGAGAGAGGATATCCAGGGAACATGGGGGCATAATTCTCCTTTTTTATTACACTGGTATAAATTAGGAGTAATTCCATTGAAGTCAGTGGAGATACTCAAGTGTAGCACTGGTGTAAGAAAGAAAAAAATCAGTCTCATAACCTTTCTATATGCATTAGCAGGCTGTTTCTTTGAGCAGGGCTCACTACTGTATTTGTGGCAATTGGGTCCACTTTTGCAATTGAAGTCAGTAGGAATTTGGCCTCAGTGAGGACTACAAACTCAGGCCCTTTATGTACAAAATCTATAGTTAGAGTTGAATACTCTGAGCATACAGGTCTATATGCAATGAGTGCGTGAAAAAAGTCTTTAACCTGTCCCGCCAGATTCACATGAGATCCTATTCAGGATACAGAGAAAGCTCAGGGTGACTAGTAAGCAATAAATGGTCCTGACACTTCAAACAGTGGATATAGTACTTCCATAATATCAGGGGAATAAATGGGATTACTGCTAGTAGTAGGTATCAGGCTTGGTCTTAAGTGTTGGCAGAAGTGGGCCCCTAAGAGGATATGTTTTATTTAATACACCAGTTAAGACTCAATGGAAGTAAGGGACAACTATAACCAAGCCCCTATGGCTTCTTCTCCCAATGGCACATCTTCATTAATGCTGCCAATTTTGAATAACAGTGCAGTAATTTTAATTTATTCACCAAACCATCATGAGTCAGGACCTGACATTTTAGTGGTTGGTCGTATTGAGAAAATCTGTAGTTGAGCAGTAAGTCAATTATATTATTTTGGAATGGCTAGAAATAATACAGCATTTGTGAGATAGCTGTAACATTTATCCATACTCCATGTGAAATCATTCTTCCTTGTATTTGGATAATACTTCTAAAAATAAAAAAGTAGAGGCTATGATGAACCTACTTGACCCCCACATGGGTATACTCTTGTCTTATGTGATGCTACTGAGAGTTACATGCTTAAATTTCTATGCATTGATGTGAGAACGTACTCCTTATTGTCCTATGGGTAATATGACTAAAGAGAAAAATTCTCTGCAATACAATGGAACATTTGTCTGCACAGCATAACCTAAGGTCCAGAATATAAAATCTAAAGTTGTAATTATACAGCTGCAGTCACACCACTCTAGTGAAGGCTGTGTCAGCACTTGTATTATAAAAGAAATCCTGTTTTTCAATGGCTGATGAGTCATATGTAGAAAAGAAACATTTCTCAGTAAACAATTGTTTTGGCTTTTCCAGATCAATACTAGGTGTGGGCCTTTAATGTTTCCAGGATGTGATCATGTCTCTTGGATTATGCCACTGACCATCATTGCAGCTTTGCAGTTTGTCCAATGCTAATTCTGAAAGGAACCGTCATTTCCAGTAGCAAGACAGTAGACTACTGGTTAGCTGCTGGGAAGGGTCTCAAGTCCTATGTATTTCCATTGTTGTCAGGATATGAACTAGACTGAGAAAAGCCAATTTGACATCTTTCAGGGTGTTTGAGCAGTAGTAGTAATAGAAGAAGATCTCATCCAGTCCACCTCAAGTGTAGGATCGAGGATTCTGATAGGGTTCTCAAGAGGAGTTAAAATAGAGAAAATTTCACAAACTTTATCTTCATGATGAACCTGAGGAGGAAAGCACAAAAATCATGGTCATAGACTTCACCCAGCACTACCGTACTAGCTTGGCTTGGTAGGAGGAGGTTTTTGTAGTCTGCCAGCAACAGTGTCTATTTGATTTAAATACTGTGGTCTGGACACTCTTCCTACAACACTCCTGTTACACTTTTCTGAATTTAACATTCCCTGAAGGTGGATCTTTCAGACTAACAGTAACCTTTGGCACCTTTTAATTCAGCAGCACACTCAGTGGTAATAAATAAACTGGAATAAGGTTTATTTACAACAGCATAGTGGAGAAGGAAAATAGGAGCACCGTGCATTATACAAGAAACAAGATAAAAGAAATATTCTTAACTGTAAGAACAAAGATCACAAACTGCAGATACTTTCCAGACACACAAGCATACAGAAGGTGATAGATCAGCATGCTGGACATCAAACTGTGGCTTAAGATTTCCTTCTGTAATAGCATTCTGCTGACAGGACTATGTGCATTTAAAAATAGGTGTTTCTGAACTTCAACCCCAGCCTCAGTGATTTACACCTAGACCCTAACTAATTCCTCACAATGAAATATAGGTGAGTGATCTTCTTAATGGATCACAGAAGATCTGTTTAGTGTGTTTTTCAAGTGCATGTTCTTTAGTCATTTCTGCATAGACCATCCATTGTTTTGTGCTCAGCCCACCAATGGACTAGAAAACAGAATATTATGTTGTGTATCAGAAGGGAAATTGTAGCTTCACTGTTTCTAAATGAAGATAAAAACAAAGACCTATTGGGGCATATTCTATGAATTTGACAGTAAATGAAGGGCTTATGACACCAACTTCCTAAAGGACTTGAGCACACACCAGATTTGAAACTCCCCTGGACTCCAGCTTCCACTTGAGCCAATGTCTTACAGCTAAATCCATGAATTTGGATCTCTGGGCTGCTCTAACTTACACCAGCAGGTAACAGTGTTCATTTCCCATTCTGGGCATTACCAGAATGCTCCATCCCTCTGTCAATGCCCTCAGTCCATCTGCTGTGCCCAGGCTGTGGCGAGTTGCAAGGCTATACAACTCAGGGATTCCCCTGCCTCAGGAGAATCATCAACTGCCCATGCCAGTAGGGCATCTTTACTGACCCTTTATACCACCAGATCAGCACAAAGGGGCTTTTATTAAGGCTGAGGATCTTGCACAATATATACTTTCATTCCCGTTTAATTTGTGTGTTCACTGTTCCCAACATCCTCTCCTTTTCACTCCGGATGTTATCCTCAATGTTCTATTATATTCCTGGATCTAGCTGTGACCCTCGGGTGGCTGAAATTGTACTAAAAAGAAACCAGAAAAGTTCTATGGCTCTTAAGCACAAGCTGTATAGTCTAGTGGATAAAGTATATGCTGTATATTTTTATTGGTAGTGAGTTCAAGTCGCGCTAAGGTTGTAGTTTTAAATTTCTACTGCCTGCTTTTCTTCTAGATTAATTAGTTCTTTCTCTTTTCTAAAGCTGAAAAGTTAATTTGATTCAGAACATTGCACATGTATATTAAGGTAAGTTAGGGAAGAGAAAACCAAACCTATTTTAGCTGTGGCAAGATGTGACATTTGTCATAAAAGGACATGTTAGAAAGGCTTATGCATTGAAATGGACAAATTAAAGGTGGAAGTAAGGTTTACACTAGGGCCTTCTGCCATACACAGCTGCCATCTGTATATGTTTAGGAACCCTAGGATAGGGGATTGTGTAAGCCCTATTTGGGTCTTTTTAAACTCGACCATTTATATGACTAACCCTTTTTTAATCTCTGGGCTTTGTTTGGTTTTTAAATCCCTTTACATCTTCCTGGCAAATTGATTGCTAGTTGAATGTGCCAGATTCAGTCCTTGAGACCGAAGTCCATGATCATTCCAGTGCACGGGTGGAACAATGGCAACAGTAGTGCAAGCTTCCCTACACTGCCCACTAACATGCTTCATCTCGACCTGACCTCGAGGGGACCCACATCTAGAGGGGAATGACAGTTCAGACTCCCGCTCCCATTTAATCCTTGGCCTCTCTGTTGAGAACAGGAAGGAGGGGGACAATTTCTGCCAACTGTAGTGCTTGCTTGTTTTCTCTGTTGACACCCGGACACGGCCACCAAACTCATTGCACGTGGGCTATCAAGCAGCCATCAGATGGCAACACCCATAGGTCACAGCACTGGATTCAAGCTGGCAACAGAGAGGTAAAAGGTTCTATATCCCATTACCAACCCCCATGGAGAGAGCAGTTTGAAAACGAAAGATCTTATGGGGTGTGTTCACTAACCATTATATAACTGTACATTGGGAAGAAAAAAAAATTAACACAGAGACGCTTTCCCAAAGGATAGAGGTGGGAATCCAATTAACATGACGGCTCCCTCTTTATTCGCAGTAATGATTGACAGCAGGATAAGGTCAGAACACGAAAACCAAACCATGGGGAATAGGAAGGGAAAGGGGGTCCAGTCAGCTGAACAAAAAACTGAGTATTGGGGCTAGCGGAGGAGAGAACTAGTGTACTCGCTAGGAAAATTCCCCCTTCTGCTCTTCCGCTGTTTGTGTGGGGTAAATACTGCAGCTTAATCAGAATTATTTACAAGATAATGGTCCATTGTTTGTAGTAAGACAGATGCTGTCTGTGGGAATGTGGTGTTTTATGCTTTATGCATTACAGTCCCATTGCTGCTTGCAGATGAGATCACGATATTGTTATCCCCTTTTTGGAAGTTTGGAAGATCCTTATAATAATTGGGGGATCCTGAAATAGAGAGGGAAAGGGATGATTTCATATCCAGACTGGGGATTTCAATCAAGAAAGATTTGATTGCTTCAGTGATTTATGGGAGAGGAAGAGGGAAGGAAGGAAGAAGCATTTAGTTTTGCACCTATAAGTGGGGATGAGGAGGGTTGGGACTAACTTCTAAGTGGTTGGTCTTGACATTTCTTCCATGTAAGAAAGGGTCTGGGGTACCCCTCAAGTTGCTCTGATATGGTTTTTAAATCCCTTCACATCTTCCTGGTAAATTGATTGCTGGTTGAATGTGCCAAGTTAAGTCATTTTCTCCTCCTCTTGTGTATTCTCAGAGAACCCTTTGACTAAACTGTGATATGGTTTGTGTATAGCAGGATCAGCACAAACACTTCATCAACAGGGGAATGAGCAATGCCTGTTTCTGTTTGTGTGTTGAGAAGTCATCATTGGCCATTGTGGCTAGGTGGCAACTTCCTATGTTTTCCTAGTATTATCCCTGTATCAAGAGTTCAGCACACCTACCAGCTCCAGTTTACCTGCAAGCTGTCTCTTGCTTCTTTATACTGTAGAGTGCACACAAGTATTTATAATGCCAGCAAAACTGTGGGAATGAAAAACCAGTTCTTCCCTGGACTTATAAAAAGCAAAAGAAAAAAAAATCTGTGCGGTTTCAACTCCCAATTTTGAGGACATTATTTAAAATCAGTTTAATTCTGGCAGAAAGCATTTCTTCCATAAACAACCCTCTCTTGCCCAGCTATAAAACTATATCCAGAAGCCTAGATCTAAAGAAAATACGAAATAAATATCCCTTGTCAAGGGGACTTTGGGCCGCTACAGGGGCTGAAGAATGTTTTGACAAAATTTAGTGAAGCTGCTGGCCCTGAGGCTATTCAAAGGTATTTAGTTTTACTAGAACTGGGTGAATAATTGAGTTTTCAGTTCCAAACCAAAATATCTGGAAAACAAATTCTAGGGGACCCGAAACAATGTTTCATTTTTTCTTGCCAAAACAAGTGACTCCTTAGCTGTGGCTGTGACTTCTTGCCTAAAATGGGCCTGATCCAAACCCACTGAAATCATTACAGACTCTCATACTGACTTCAGTGAGCTTTAGATCAGGTCCTGTGCGCTTTAGTGTGCATGCACACGCTAACTTTCTCAGAAAATCTTCCTTCTGAAATATCTTACATGTGGGCTTGACTCAGTGGGGAATTTGAGCATGCGGGATGGGGTGGGAGTAGAAAATTTGAGACTACTTGAACAATGCAATTTGAGAGAAGAGTTTTTTACTTTTGTAAATTTGTTTTATTCATTAATTGTCAGGGAGAATAGGTGCACAGGATTCACCTTTTTAAAGTTTGGGACCATCATTTTGGGGACATCAAAAACAGAATTTCTGAAAACTCCTTGGAGTTTTGGGGGGTGAAATATAGTTTGTGGTTGCCCTTACAGAACATCAGAGAAGAGCTTGCAAACTGTAGGAGCCATATAACTCCTGTTCAAGGAACATAGGAACTCCAGTGGTAAGGTTGGAAAATGTGTGGTTCTGCATCACAGAGTTCTGCACTGAAATCTTTATACAGCCCAGTTCTATACAGAACTTCTTAAACAAAAGAGAATCAGCAAAGAGCTCTGTATGTGAGTGTCTGTCAAGAAATGATTGTTGCAGAAAGTCCACAGAGGGGCATTTGATCTTCCATCTCAGGCATTGCAACACTAATTAGCTGTAAATAGAATCAAATGGCTATGTGTTTCAGGTGAAATATTTAAGCTATATTCCCATCATACTAAATAATCAAAACTGTGCTCCCCTGATCTACATGTGGATCTTTGAGTATCCGTGGTGAAGGCAGGAGGCTGGGGTGGAGAATGGATCCTTCAGGGCATTGTATAACCGCCCGCTTTGATTATCCTGTGTGCTACACATCTGATGTGACTCCCTCAGAAATGGGATCCATGTGGTTAGGGACAAGAGGTAATGGAGCAGGAGAGGTACTGAGCTCTATAGCACTGCTTCTTCCTCTGTACCTGGATTTCCATGCAGAAATCCATTCAGGGGGTGATACAAGTACCTCTCTCTAGGTCTACATTGTGGCTGTAACTGATCTAGGTAATGGGAGCAGACCGTGGGCAGAAGCCACCTTGCCAGGGACAGAGGGGCCTGTTCTGGATTTGCATGAAGCTGGTCAATTCCACAGAGATCCCCAGACCTGCAGATCTGGGATAGGGAGCAGTATTGTGGTTCCACAGACCCTCAAGCCCCTCCTACCAAAGGGACCAATTCTGGAAAATTTCTTCCCTGCTGTCTCCCTTGCATGAGCTTCTCCATGAGTGGTGTGATTTGAACCTTCATTAAGCTAAAGTTAAGGTTGGAGGGATACAAGACCCCACCCAAAGCCCATTAGAGCCAAGGGGAAAGCTCCCATTGACATCAGTGGGCTTTGGATCAGACCTACATTCCTCATACCAAAATCACCTCATCAGAACATGGTAATTCCAAACTCTAAAAGTTTAATGTCAAGAAACTCAGGGTTGTGGTTCCACAAACCTAATCAGAACATATCTTTACTCTACATTTCCTAAAATTTTAAACTTGTCAAACTGAAGTTCCAATAAAGATTCTGTCTGTCTGGTTATAGACATAATAAGATTTCCAACCTTGATGTTACTTAATGTTTCCCCTTTGTTTAGGATGTAGATTTTCAGCTTTGGTGATGAAGTTGTGATGGTGAAGAATTTTTAACTAGGGTCAGGCAGTTAACTTTTCAATACATTTCTGTTCTTTCTCTGAAAAGGGAGAAATTTTGCCCACTCCCCATTGTGTGTTCTATGCCTTCTTATTTGCAATTTCTGTTCATTAGGGCTGTAGCTTTTCATGCCAACGATTTTCTGTTTGAGTGATTGGAGTAGGGAGGTTATGGGAGCATGCCAATGTCAAAGGTTGTCACTGGAATGATAATTAATATTATCAAACTGATTATGTGTTTAGATGTCCAGAATCAGGAGTGAATTGAATTTGTTCATTTTAATTTCAATCTCAGAATATCCAACCATTTTCAGTGGATTAGTGTATGGGATGTACTTGAATCTCGCATTTGCATAAAGGACAAAACTGTGAATTTAAAAGGGCAACAACTAATGAGAATTGGTAACATTCTTGGCTTCTGACTTTCATGATGCTTCACTTATAGTATCATTCACATAGTTTTAGCCAAGGAGAAGAAAGCATGGTTCAGTTGTATGATAATATTTATAGACCTCGCTCTCATTTTGTCAGTCTCTTACTGAAAGATTTAGTCATTCAAGATTGGAGATTGTATTTTAAGGTCCTGAAGAGCCATTTCACATGTGACCAATTACCTCTGTCAGAGAAGGGAGAGCTAGGTCCCACCTCAGTGGGTGGGATTTGAACTCACGCTTTCAGAGGTCAATAACAGGGTTTTCAGACCTTTGTGCCTGTCAGTCCCTTACAGCCAGACCTTTTCTGTTAAAACTGTTTAAATTACAAACCAGTAATAAAAGGATCATATGTGTTTCTCACTGAACAGGTTCTTTAAGGCTATTATGGTAATTAAAAACATATGGTGCCTACACGAGTCAGAGGGAAACCACAGATGTACAAATTAGGTATTATATAAGGTTTTTATTTTTTGCCCTTTTAAAAACATCAAGCCACAGAAGTTTAAAGAGACAAAGATGCTAATTTTTTGAGATTATAGGTAGCATTTTGTTTCTAGAAAAATTAAATATGTAAACTTCTTTTCTTATACATAATCAGAACTCTAATACATGGGGAGAAAAATACCCCAGTAGCATAAGCCTATAATATTTATGGAAGGAATAAGGAAATACTTTGTTTCATGCAAGTTATTGGAGATCATGAAACCTTTTGCATTTTTTATGATGTTTCCCTGCACAGACACAGAGGATTATATTTATTAAATATTGAATTGTATTGAAATTGGACTGATGCAGCCAAAGAAGGACACTTCTTTGTATTCTATTTTTTTTTCTTTTTTAAAAAAGGGAAGTGTCTTAATATTGATTACAGTGCAAATAATCATTTGTTTTCATTTTAAAATATAGAATTGATTTTGAGAAGGTGATAAATACTGTTAATAAAAAAATTCAAAATGGGTATTTATAATGATTCTCTGTTAAGTCAATGCTTTAGTGAGGCTAACTTATAATAAAGGTGGAGATGTGCAGAACTGTCCATATCTATTGGGTTATTTGTTAGCACTGCAACCATTCATTGGTTCTCTGGATCTTACTGCAAAAAGTGAAAATCAAATAATCTAACCTCTTTTTACATCTCCCATAAGAAGGCACAGCCCTTTAAATATCTCCAATGACAGCACCCTTTCCTATTCACTCACTTTGTAAAGCTGTGTCATTGGCCAGAAATAAAAGTGCTGACTCAAATACCCCTGAGTGTATGATGTTCTGATCTGGATTCAAACTTTGTGACTGTCTTTTGCTCCAACTTGCTGATGTGAATACCCTGCAACTCTGGGGATATTAGGATCCATAACCAGAATTTGTCACTCAGGTGGTCCTCTAGTGTCACCCAGTGTTTCGGAATTCTCATCATTGTCCTCTTTACAGGCAGCATAACCTGGTAGACTGAGTGCAGATGGTGCTGGTCTTACATGTCTCAGAAGAGGTGCAAGACGTTAGGTCAGGAGCTGCCAGCCTCTTCATTTCCCCTACTTTTCCACCTTTACCATCCATGAAAAGAAGACTTCCATCCTAAGCCCCTGCCCCCAGGTGTGGCTTCCCTTCCATTATCTTCCATTTTTAAAGAAGAAAATGTTACTGTATTTCTGATGCTTCCTGCTCCAGTGCTTAGAGCAACACTTGCATATGCTCTGACCCCAAGTGATCTCTCTTCTAGTGGGGGATATGAATTTCTGAGTTCCAAGCTCAGCTCTGACTCATGGTGTGCCCTTGGACAAGTCACTTGAACTTTCCATTCCCCAGGAGTAAAATATGGGTAATAAAACCTCCCTTCTCCACCGGGACATTGTGAGGATTTGTTAATATTTACATGGCACAGTGAAGATAACACTCTCTTGCACAGAAAAGACCCATTCTTGCCAGCTCGTTTGCAAGGGTTGATCCCTCCATCTGTGTGAAGCACAACTAAAGTTAATGGGGCTCAGCAGGGGGCCACTTGCATGTAACACCTTGCAAGATCAGGATCTAGCCTTATCAGTCCAATGGTAGTGTGGGTGTAGGAATCTTTGGCTTAGTAGGGCTGGCACTTGTCTTTCTCTCTCATCCTGCTACAAGGTTGTATTGCTAGGACTCCGCTAGCCCTAATAAACTCTCTTCTCTTCCTGTGCCAGTCAGTGTTTTGGTGGAATTAAAAGCAATGCACTAAGATAACATTTTCTGCTTGGGGATGCATGAGCCCATCTTCCACTGCAGTCAAAGGGAAATGTACTTGTCCATCTAAGTGCAATAGTTTGGCCACAGAAACAAACCTGAAGTGAGGTGAAATGTAAATATATCTGTGGTTTCAAAACAAATAGCTTGCAATTTGGAGGGTTCCTTGTTCATAGATGTGTTTTGTTCATTGTCACGGGGGAGTTTATTTTAGACTTTCTCTTAGCCGAATGTAGGCAATTAAACAGTTTTTTCTAAAACTTTGCAAAGGTTAGTACAAAAGCAAAAACTTTTTTCTGGGAGGAGGATGAGGAGAGGAAAAAAGCCTCAAACTAGTATTTGGGGTTTCTATGAGTGGTAGCTGAGCAGGCATTTCTGAAGACAAGCTTTTCTTTTATCAAATGAGTGATAGCAAGCTCACAGTGTTATTTCGTATGTAGGTATTACCATTTTAACTTTTACGGAGGTAAAATAACACCTTGTCAGTCAGTGCAAGTACCAATCACAAAATGAATTAATTGTAATAACTGTTGTCAACAGAACAAAAGACTTGTTGCTTTCCTAAGCAGATTTCAGTGCTACTGATAACTATATACAGAAGTTCCCATTGGGTTTATTCCATGTACTCAGTCAGAACATAATTTCATCTCTCTTTTGTTGCACTTCGTTGTTAAGGGCTAAGAAATACAGTTAAAAACCTATACTTTTAACATATCATTAAGTATACCTTTCCGATTGCTTATGTCTCCTAAAAACACTTTTTCATGGCTAATTTATTAAAGAACAAAAGAAGCCTTCCGCTATATAGCTTCTATACTGTAGAATCTATTTATTCACCATAACCCATGATGGACAATTATTCTCAGGGAAAGCATAGGGGACTTTTCTTTTTGCCTCACAAAATAGATTTTTATAAATGTTTGCTTTTTAACAAATCACTTTTAACCAGAATGTGCAGTGCTGCACTAATGGGCATGTGAGGATTTCTTTAAAAAAATAAAATACAGAATTAACCAAGAAAAGCAAAATCCTTCATTCTTGTGTTTAGCATAAAAATTATTCAAGCGAAGTTTTGAAAAAACAAAACGAAAAAAACACAACCAACCAAACAAAATCTTTCTAATTAACTAATTTCACAAAGGAGCTTCAGAATGAAAGGTACTGTTGCCAGTATGCTATACACATTTTACATGGCTATTTACCTTAATAAATACTATTGCTATTTACCTTAATAAATACTATTGCATTTTCTCTATATTTTACGTCAGTCTATGTATTTTCTTAAAGAAACATACACTATTATTAAAGAGGGGTAGATTTACAGGCAGCAGTAAAGACCACGTCACATAAAATATGCACTAATCAGAAACTTCCCCAAAATAGAACCAAATGTCCATTTTGTACCTTTATGTATATATTTTATTATTTTTTAAAATGTGGTTCTCACTTTTTTCTTTTACAAGACTGTCTGTATGCTTCAGTATTTCGTACTTTCCTCTGAAATCAGAAACCTGTTTATCGTATTTCTTCCCCCAACATAACCCAGGGAGCAGGAAAATCACATGAGAGTCTGTTCTTAAAAGATTTCCTGTCCAGTTTCATGGACCAAAGAGGTTCAGACTTTGGATGCTTAACCAAACAGCTCTTTATAACCTTTTGATATTCACCTGTCCCTAATAAGAG
>ML675631.1:12292628-12641009 GCA_007922155.1 Mesoclemmys tuberculata
GCATAATGGACCTTACATCAGCAGCATAAATTAGTGCAGGACTTCTCCTGCTCTAATTTACACTGGATTTGAGTAGCCCTGAATCTGGAAGCCACAACCATTGTGGCTGCCAATCCAGGACTAAAAGTTTCTCAAACTTGGATACGCTTCTTCTTCATAATTCATAACTCTTGGTCTGTTACTCATTTATTTCCATAACCTATGGTAGGTTAGGGGCATCTTTGCCCAACTGGTGGGGACTGTTAGATGGTGTTGCTATTTTAGCTTCCTCTAATGGCGGCTTTTATGCCAACTATGCAGCAGCATGATATGTGTTTCTTCCCAACAGCTGCTCCATAACAATCTCTTTCCTATTGTAGGAAGATCTGCAAATCTCTTCTTTGATCATAATTTCTATTTTTGACCTACTGCAACAGACAACCTCTTGGAATGACCTCAGGGAGTTAAGAGCAATAGATTCTATACAGTAAAGTCTGAAATGCTTTGGCTCGTTCTGACAAATGCTAAAATGTGCCTTTCATGCTGTTAAAATCAGTAGCATGACCTCAGTGAACAAGAGTTTATATTGCAGCTCTCCCTGCGGTTCAGTTCTTAGGTCAAAAATCTCCACCACAGTAATTAGTAATGAGCATCTGTATGTACAAGAAAAAAGGGGCCATTTCTATCTCTACTTTCCTCCTAGGAAGGAACTTAAATGGAAAAAGAAAATCAGAATAATCTGGCTCTTTGAACCCACTTTGTGCTCCTGGATGCACAGCTCATAGTGAAAGGACTTCTATATTATGAGACATACTTTGCCATAATAGTGCCAGTGGGTGCATTACTATGACCATCATTATAGACAGGCTAGGGCAAGAAACAGAAACAGTGAGAGACTATGAAAATCCCCTAAATGGTCTGTCTTTCTTAGAACCCTCTCTCTCTCTCTCTCTCTCTCAAATATATTTATATAGGCTGGGAACTTCAAAGGACCCTAAGGGCTTTAGGAGAACCTAATTTCCAATGAATTTCCTTAGGATCTTTTAAAAATCCCAGCCAATATATTCTAGCAATGAACCTCCATCCTTCCAGTCGTTCTTTTGAACCTTGAATCCTGATTTATGCCTGTCACTTTCTTTTGCGTTCTAATTTGTTAAATAAAACATAAACTTTTGCCAATAATTGTAGACAGAAGAGAAGGAAGATTGTTAAATCAAACCAAAGTCATCACTGACCATTGGGAAGGACTTCTTTCTGTAGAGACTATGTAGTTGATGGAATGAGCGCAAAATTCGTGCAATGACAAAACATTGATTCAAATAATCTACACTTACCTCTTTACCCTGGGGTATTACATTTGCATTTTATCATAAACTTGTTTATAAATTTGCCCCATTTAATTGTCCTAGGCTGAGCATATAGACAGATCTCTTAGGGGAAGATCTTTATCATTTCCAGTTTACAAGTTTCTATTGCTCAGAGTGGGCAACATTAAAAATTCAACATTTGCCATCCTCTGTAATTTGAATAGGAGATATAGGAGGATACTATGGTTACAGTAAACACTTTGAGAAGTAAAGTTTGAGCTTTGGATGTGCCCATTGCATAACATAACAATATTTCTTCATCTTAGTCTTATTTTAAGTCTGTTGTATGTGGGTGGGTATTGCCATTCTGTTCATTTTCAAAACAGTATGCAGCATTAGCCATGCAATTTCTAGTGGTATTGATGGGCTCATCCTTAGGAAACCTAAACCTTATATTACGTAAAATCAGCTGATGGGTTTGTGCCATTAAGTAAACCATGGCAGTAAAGGTGCCATGTTTGCAGTGCACACAATGGTAAAGTTCTAAAATTCTGTAACAGAAAGAGGAGTTTCAGGTTTTCTGAATGGAGATTTATCATGATTATCAGAAACAAATGTTAACAATAGCTTACTGAATGTATGATTTGTCAGGAAAATAAATAGTCAACACTGAGGGGATAGGGTTATTTGGGGAGTGCAGGGTTGCTTAGTTTTGTTTGCTTCATGGGTTGATTTTCTGTGCATAGCATGTTCTAGGAGAAAATAATTCAAGGTCCTAGATGACAAGAAAGTCTGAATGCACAATTCAAATTTAGCATTTTACCTAGAGATTTGGATCAGACAAGGCTTACAAGCAACACAAACTTAGAAGGGCTAGCCTGAGAGGAAATAATATACTACTTATGGCTTATGTAACTGGGTAAGGAATAATCTCAAATACTGGTAGCCAGTAGACTCTTAGAAATATGCGATCATATTTTAATAACTATGGTATATAGTGGTGTTGGAATTTCATATCTAACTTTTGATTCTTCAGAATGGCAGAGAAGTCAACTGATATATCTTCCAAAGCATTTTCTCCCCCTTCATAACTCAATCAGTGATTAGGCCCAAAAGAAACATCTGGTACTCATGCACATAGCCCACTTATTGATAGGCAGACCAAATCATTGTAGTTTGCCATACCTCACTTTCTGAAATGCCTCCTTCGGTCAAACTCAGTACTGATCACAGCGGTTTTCAACCTGTGGTCCGCAGATCCCTGGGCATCCACAGACTATGTCTAAGTGGTCCACAAAAGGTTGTCAATATTGTAGAACAGTGGCTTTCAGCCTGTGGTCTGTGGCCCCCTAGAGGTCTGCAGATAATATCTGATTTCCAAAGCTGCAGCTCCATTTGAATTTTTTTTAGGAGTCTGCAAATGAAAAAAGATTGAAAACCAGTGGTATAAGGCATTATCACCACTGCTAAGTCCTCTGAAGTTATTGTCTGAAGCGGCATAGTTAGTCACAGTGTTTCTGGAAATCCAAAGAAAATTCGCCTGAGCAAAGATTGCAAATTCCTGGGGGATTTACAAACATATCTCCAATTAGTATGAATGCAATGTAACTATTTAAGGGCCCAAAACTGTAGCCACTTCCTAAGGAACAACCACAGACTTCACTAAGAATTCTACACCTGAAGCAGCTGCAAGACTGAGTCCTAACTCTCCAGGCATCTGTAACAATAGTGAGAGACAGTAGCGTGTCTGTAGTGCGAGTGCATGTAGGTGTTATGCCTTTCAGTAAGGGATAGAGAACATACCACATGCTTTTCAGTAGTTTGTATTTTTCTTTTTTATGTATGTTTATGCACTTGTAAATCTGGTGATTTACTGAGCAATGTTGTCCAGTTACAAACAGAAGGAAACGGGGGGTTATTGAATGGCAAAAATGTGATTTTTCTACAGAAAAATCGTTCTATGTTTTTCTCTGATTAAAATTTGTCCATCTTAAATAGGATATTCAATTTTTAATGAATTGGGTTCTTAGTGTTCTGTGATCTATGTTTGAAGAGAGGGAAAATAAGAATAGATGCACCCACAACTACTGGGATTATACAATAGAATAGCTTCTTTGGACAATAGTCCTATTAAAATCCTTGTTTGTTTTTCAATTTGCTGCTTAGAAATTTTCTTGATCATGGACAAAAACTGGTAAATTATTTGCAGTACTTTTTAATCATTTCCTCAAGCATTTGTACCTTTTTCAAAATGAATTACATTTTTATCTAAATTAACATGCCTTTCCCCAACCAGTAAAATAGCGCATGGTTTTAAAACAACGTAGACTTGGACTATATTTAATATGCAGTATTTTCTAGTCCAGGAAACATTATATAATCTATAATCAAAACACTAAAAACCTGTTAACTGCTGAAGTCAGTTTCATTCTAACATTACAACTAAAACTCATTTATAAGTAAATGAAAGTCAAGAGGATTAAATTCAATTAAAATTACTTTGAAGTATGGAAAAAATGTTCCGGAGTGATATAAATCAACATATTGTGATTGCCTTCTTTTTGTTATCTGTTAAGGGTCTCTAAAGCAAAAGGTAGCCTAAACGATATGTATAGAACAAATACACAGTAAAGTCCATGCACCCACAAGCATACTCTAACCCAAATTAAAGGTTTGGGTGTACCTGTGGGGGAATGGAGTTTTTTTTCTGTATACTTTGCAGGCCAGAATTGTGGAAGGTTTCTCTCACTTGTGGTCTCTGCACCTTTATTGAGTGAAGTATAAATAGAAACCCGATTAAATAAACATCTTTCTATAACCCCTCCTCCCCCCATGATTTTAAGTATACATGCATTTTTTACTGATAGCATGATCTCAGCAGAGAAATTAACTTCAATAATCTATGGATTACAAGACATATCAAACCTTCAAAGCATGGCAGTGTTAGATCTATTCTCAAAAGAGTTTCAATTACTTTAATAGTTAATAATAAGTGATATGACTCATTTTCCCAACTAAATCAAGATCAGTTGTCATTTGTTCCTGTAGTTTCTGAACCTCTTAATTACGGTGAATAAATTCCTCAGCATCCATTGTGCACATCTAGGGTGTGTAGTACCAAAATGTAGCTGCTGGCATTTGTACTTGTATTTGATTTTTACTATTATAACACATACTGCAAAGCTGGGGGCCAGAGCAACATTTGCCAGCAACCCTCTAGCCCAGCAAATGTCAAGCCCCATTGAAGAAATGTACGGCCACCCCAGAGCATAGTTCAGTGGACGTCTTTTATTGTCAATTGAGCTATTGATCCTAAGCATTCCAACACAGAGACCACTTAGCTATTCACCACTGGGTATACAGATATATTTTATAAAACATCCCAGTGAAGAGTAATCTGTCCTCATGCTGGAATTCCTTTTTTATTCATTTACTTGAATGTGCCTTCATTTGCCTGAGGAAAAATGTACTCCCATGAGTAAAGGTGGCAAGATCAGGATCATAGTGAAACAGCATTATTGCCTTTAGGAAAAACACCTCACAGTCTGTTTTAAATCACATCTTATTCTTCATTGGTTTCAATTATTGTACAGAATACGATAGTGATAGCTTTTAACAATGGCACAGCATTCAATTTTAATGGCTTTCTTAAAAATTTTTAAAATGCCATTAATAAATTCATCAATATCACACATTGTTTTCTGACTATTTCACTGCAACTATATCAGCAGCAGAGTCAGCACCTCCACATGGTATGTGGCTGAATATCCGAGGGCCCAGATGCTAATTGTGCAGGTTATTCTTCCAGCAGTAACATATGGCTTCTTGGTGAGCTCCGCAAGCAGCTGTGCAAGTGGCTCTGGAGATGTAGCTTCCAGGTTTCTTGTATGGTTGAATTGCTTGGTACTGGCAGGCTGCTCTTTAACCAGACATCGTTCAGTTGGGACCCACTTTTGATGCCTGGGAACTGTGAAAATTATATGTGCATGGGATAAGGTGATGTACAAAATCTTAGATTTAAGTGTCAGGATTTTTTTCTTTATATAAGCAAATCCAATATACCTACTGGCTTCATGTCTGCCTTACGTACGGCTAAGTCAATATTGCCTATCTCAAGTTTTCAAAAATTATGATTGACTCATCCAAAATAAAAATCACAACATTTAAAATAAATAAATAACATTTAGGGTTCTTTTTATTTGTCTTCTGGTTTCTTAACTTTTGGGGAGCACTTGCTTCACGTTTTCGAGTTTTCTCTATAGCCAGAAAATCGACTTATTTTATAAAATGAAAGCTGAGATTTTCATGTATTCCTAGCTCCAGGAACTAGGGCTTTACAAAAGACATAATATCGTGAGACTTATGGTAAATGATGGGAGTCGACAAGACTACTAACCACACAGAATAAATTGTATTCTTTCCACCAAAAGCTGTACATTTAGGACCAGGTGTTCAAGATTTCAACTCCTAGTTAGGCACTCTATGACGGGGCCATATTTTGAAAAGTGATCAGCTTCAAGAAATTCCTTTGTTTTCATGGAATTTTTTAAAAATCTGGTCACCTCATTTTAATCCTAAATGGGAGCTAAACTCTTTTGAAAAGCTGGCTCTTAATTTTGGAACAAATAAGACAATATAGATTTGTTTTGGGTTGTTTTGGGTTTATTTCAAATGTAATTTTTAAAAAATCCACAAATGTAATATGCTCTGATTTAATATAATATTTAAAATGCAGAGACTTAATAAAGAAGCAGCAGCTTGTTAAGAACTAAAGTTGAGACTTGCCTTCCATTATAAACCTGATTTTGGCCTATCACCCTAAAATCCTCAAAAAATGTCATTTCAGTTTCAAATGTTTGCATTTTTGTTCTGTGACGAGAATATAGGACTTTCTCAGAAATTGATATGATTCAGACAATTGGCACATTTTGATGGATTCATTATTTTTGGGGCAAAAGAAACAGCTGTGTTCACCTAGAAAGTCAACGGGACTTTTGCTCCAAAATTACTTTGGCATATTTGAAAATGGTGCCTAATCTGAGTCCCATATTTGCTTTCCCGGGGCCTTTTAAGATTTGCATGAACATCCTTGGATCTTAGGAAAGTCAGCACAGCACAGTGGTTCTTTAGTTACCTACTTAGGTCTGCTGCAAAGACTGGATTTCAGATTGTCCATAGGGAGTCAAAAGTGTGCAGGGAAACATTCTCACAGAATGGAGTCTGCCGAGGTTGGTGTATGTGTGTGAGGGAGAAGCACAGAGCTGACACACACAGGCTGCCCTTATAGAAAATGTCTATACATATTTAATGGAGATTAAACCAATTCTATAGAAGTTACTCTAAAATCCTATAGACCTGAATAGAGAATGGTAAACATTTTAAATATTTTTAACCATGCTATAAAATACTATAACCGGGATATAATTTGTTATTAAATTTTATAGGATGGTCCAAGAAACATATGGAAAAGATACCAGTTACCATTCCGTCTTAAATTCAGTAGGCCTTTTAATAAGGAGCACTTGTGAGAAGGGAAACCAAAGAGCCATGCTGAGCTTCTAATCTTGTTTTATGGTAACGACAACATTCTTGTAAAGTTTTTTGTCTTTTTAATAATGATATATTCTCTCCCTTAACTCCAACGAATAAAGTTCTTTGAATATTTGCAATGTCTTATAGCTTTTACTGTCTGGACATCCATAGCATTGCACTTGTCAATTCAATGAAAGTCCTTTCATAGACACTTTCCTGAACAGTTAATCCTCATTCCTTTTAAAATTGCATTATATGGCCATTCAGTGGTGTCTGCAGAGCAACTTCTATTTGAGTGACAGGCTGCTAAAATGGAGCAATGGAGAAAAACACACCATACTGTAATTAAAACTATAGGATAAACAGTCATTTTAATGAACTCAAATGCTTATGCATTGTTTTTTGTTACTATTAGACGGCATAAAGGACTACTTTTCTGCTGCTGTTGAACTCAGTGGGACTTTTGCCATTGGCTTCAATGGGATCAGGCTTTCAATAGCAGACTTGCATTTGATAGGACACTGACATTTATTTCTGCTAGAAATGTGAACTTTTAGACACATAATATGAACTTGTGCAGTTCTGCTGTTATGTTCATTTTTCAAGTATTAATTTGGTTTTACTGCACTTTGGAAATCGTTTGAATATTTATAATTTTAAGTATTTATTTTCATAGTAAAATTAAAGCACTATTGTCTTGCAACTAACCCTACTTGTTCTAACACTCCAAAAACAAAACCTTCTCAGATATGATAACCTTTATTTATAGATGGCAATAAGCATATTTAGCAATTTTATTATTCATGACCCTTGCACTAAATATCATAATCAGAATACAGATGTGCGAGATAATTTCCATGTGCAAGTCATTGTAGTAATTCTTGTAAAACAAAAATAGCATTGGATTTAGAGAAATAATATGTCCATATTTAATAAATCTGTCTTAGTAGAAATAAAGGGACCATGTTGAGGGTTTTAGAGAAGTCCTATTTTAATAACAAACTTCATAAAAGTAATAATTCTAGTGTTACCTTTTATTTTCTATTGCATACTTACATTTCTTCCATATATTTTACTCATATTTATCAAAGAAGAAAACAGGCTGCTGTGCAGTGTGTACATATAATCAGCAAAAGTGCAATTTGATTAACCAGTTACTCCCAAGAAGTTAAACCCAATCTTTCCTTAATAGCTTCTTTACTTGTGCCTATACTAAAGATGCAGATTATCAGATAAACATCATATTCAGACTTGGCTCACTAATTAACTGAACAAGAATCGGTCACACTTTATGTATCATTCCGTAATGGATTTTCATGTTTGTGAACCCTAACTGGCTGTGGAAATGGAAAGCAAATGTCGCATAATGACAAATAATGTTTGTTTGATTTTTTTTTTAAACCAAAAGATTAAATCAACTTTTTTTCCCCCCGTTTGTGGCAAATTCATGATTACAGACAGGTGTTGAATGATCTTATGGTGACCACATCATCTGTCGTACTACTGTTTAGAGAATTTTAAAAGTGATGTTAGATATAACGTATTTTTCATTTAGGTGTTACATGAATAATTGGTACATTAAAGTGAGTGTGAAATAAACAGGTATAATAAGTGAACCATTTTTTTTTGGCAGAGATTTTTCAGAATATATTCCACTTAATGAATATCAGACTATCATTGTGTTAGGTTAGGTTTCATTTTACTTGTATAGCTGAAGCAGAACCTCTCATTAAGCATATTGTAAAAGGATCCTTTTATGAAAATGCTATCAAGTATTTATAACTACAGCACTGAAGATCAGAGGAAGATATTGTTTAAAATCTGTGCTGCATAAAACTGGTCAGAGATATTGACATCAATCAGTGTCAGAATTAAAACTGACTTGAATTTATTTTCTTTTAAAATCCTTTTTATTTTTGTTGAATGACTTATAACAGGCACATACTCACACTGACAGTCTTATTTGCTGGCTCTACATTGCAATAAATCAGAAGCACACCGGTGTTGGAAGGAAAAATGTTGGGGCTATTTCCACAATGCAAACTTATGCAATAGAGAAACACTCAAAACTATTAAATCAGTGCATACAAAATAAGGACCTTATGTTGCAGACCTTTCCTCCGCTAAATAGCCTTTATGTGAATAGTCACTTTAAGCTTAACTGGACTACCCGTGGGCCTAACAGTTTGAATGATCAACCCTACTTCTTTTGCCTTTATGAGAGAATAACATTCCACTATGGATTAAGGGTTTAGACTCCTGCCACTGAGTAATGGAAGTGCTACCACCCGTTCCAGATAGTACACAACTGGAAACTTCTTCGCTTACTGTGTATGAAAAGATTATCCCAAGCCTCTAAGATCCAAAAGAGGGGATAACATACATTCTTCAGCCATTGGCACACTTCCAAGGGTAAGATGGAACAAGCCAAAAACAAAAATCAGAACAAAGGCTAAATAGCATATAGAAAATGTTCTGCAGTATGGTCCTCGTCCCTTTTGATGCATCTCAGGAGGGCATGTATGAATTCTCACGCTGAAGAGACATCCTATCCAAAGACACTTTAGTATTATTTATTTTATTGAGCACCAGTGCTTGGCACTTTTCATGTACCTGAAAAGACAAGATCCCTGTCCAAGGAGCTTACAGTCTACTGCCCTCAAACTGAACAACAGCTGTAAGAGCTGCTTCAGTCTAGCTTTTTTGGAGTGATTGACCTACTTTATGGAGCTTCTCGGAAAACAGCAATTTTTTTTTTTTTTTTGCATAGGGAACACAAAGAAACTGAGGAATTCACTCTCCTCCTTGTGGGGCTGCTAGTCCTGCCCATTTGTCTCTGCCATTGCAGCCTCTGGCCACTGTTACTCCACAGTCCCTATTATCCCCAGTGCCTCTACTTTCAGATCCAGTTATCTGAACCCTCACAGCTGGCGTGGGGGCCCATTCTACAGAAGCTTCCTCATGCAGCCACTCTGCCTTTGCCCCAAATTTACAGCATGGCCATGGGGCTCATGTGAGTCACAATGTTTCGTTTAACCCTTCATGCCAGGTGTAAATTTCAACAGGTAAGATTAGTGTAGCTCCTGACAGTTAGCTCTTGACACTATTACAAAACATAAGCACTTCATATAAAACTGACCAAAGCAGGGAAGCTGAAAGGTCACCAGCCCTGCTGCATAGCTTCGTGCTATCAGAGTCCTCAGAACTGTAGGGAATTTGAAAGAATACCCACCTATGACTGCTGCTAGCTGGTTTGGAACAGCAGAGCCATCCTTGCCGAGGAATATTAGAGGAAAAAATACACCCTGTCATGAGTCTGCCGTTATTGCTTATGTCCTTCCTCCAGAAGGAAGATTATTTGGGCAGGACCCTGCAATAGGTGGTATGCTCAATTTCCATAGCACTCCCTCCCCTCCCTGATCTTACTAAACAAGTTTCAAGAAGCTCTGCCAAATTAAATTCGTTGACCGTGTCAACAAGTTAAAACAAAAGCTCTGGAAATGAGAGTGTGAGAATCAAAAATTCAGCTAAAACCTCCAAGAACTTCTTTTACCAAGTCCTAAAAAGGATTTCAAAACCAAACTCCTTTGTCAATGTAATGCCTGTCTTCAGACTCTGCTGACTGCATGCTAATTATCTCTGTGACACTGGAATTTTTTAACTAAAGGACTAGCCTATGATTCCTTAGTCATTTCCCTGAATACTACAGCTGGGGTGCAGGTGGGGAAGTTCTAAAAATGTAACTTGTCATATGACTCTGGTTTTTTTCTGTGATCCTGGCTAGCCCTTTGCATGCCAAGATCCTTTGAAAAATAAGCAATGAAACCTTCTTACTGACACCTTTAACAAGGCTAGCTCTTTTTTAGACATCCTCAGTGATGCCATTGAAATTTTCCAAAAGACAGCCTAAATCTTTATTTTACTGGTTTCATAATGAAATTAGGTGGCGTCTTAGGTTCTGCCATAAGCCTTGGTTTGAGAAGTTGCAAGGCTGGGGATTTTTGAATTTATTTAGAGGATGTTGACTCTGTTTTCCCTAACTTCAGCTAAATAGCTAAAAATATCATAACTGCTTCAAGACTTAGGCCCTCCATTTTCTTCTCCACTTCCAAAAGAGCTCTAATTCACAGGTTACAACTGGAATGCTGCAAAGGCCAGACAGTTTTAAAGTGCACAAGGTACACAAACAGAATATCTTCTAAATAATGCAGAACTAGCGTGCCTTCAAATTTCAGAACAATTCCCCAGTGCAAAAGGGGATTTGAATCTTCAAAAATGCGTGCTAGCATGCTAGATATGGAGATTGTCACCAAATATTGTTCTTTTAAATAGAAACACCTTGATCAGCACAAACTCACCCGGCTTTTTTTTTCAGAACCATGCACCAAGAACATTTCCTCATCTGCTAGAATGCTGTTTGAGACACTGAGAATGAGGCAGCCATTCTTTCTGACCTCTGTGCAAGTTACGTGAACTCTTTGTGATCACATAACTTCCCACATTTGTCTTTTCGGCACCTCTTGGACTCCTAAAACCTTTCCCAGTAATATGTTTTAATTTGGAGCCCAGTAATATGTTTTAATTTGGAGTAACATGTTTTAATTTGGAGCCTACGGACTTCTCAAAAAAAGGAATGAAAAACCTAACAAGTTACTAAAATCTTAAAAGTCACCAGTGGCTGTTTTACCACTTGAAAGTATTTTAGAATCTTGGCAGTGCCTTATTAAGCAATGGGCTAAATGGGTCAAGGCTGCGAACACCTGGAAACAATAAGTAATTTCCTGCAATTAAAGCAAAGAAAGAAGAGAAACACTGATTTATTTTTCATAAATCTTTCTTATTTCCATATCTATTTGATTCAATCCTTTTTTCTTTAATATGGTGTATTAGAATCTTTGTGATCACCTGGACACTGTCCTATCAATTCCCAGGTCTGTTTTGAAGTTTTGTCTTCGTAGTTTGAGCCATTACCCTTGGCAGACTTCAAGAATGGGGACTTTTAGCTTGAAAGGCCTTGTGTGATATTTTTAGTTTTGTCTAAGTGCAGCAGAAAGGTTTCATCTGTCACTGGATCACAGAAGATATTTGCTCAATCTGTGCAATACCTTTACATTGTCCTAGAGCTTTCCTTAGTTTAGCTTTCTGTTTAAATTTCTCAACATTGAAATATAAGCTTCAGTGCCTTGTATATAATTAATATAACATAAATAGGGAGTCTTATTCTATCCTTCTGTACACAAGCACGTTCACCTCCAGCTCAAGTCCATGGAGCAATGCATGTGCTTTCAAAGGCAGAACCTGGCCCTTAAAGGTTTTTTCAACCAGAAACATAGTTGTGAAGACCAGTCAGTTCTTTAGCACAGTGGCTTATTTACACAGAATTTTTCATTAGAAGTTTTCTGGTTTGGAACTGTAAAGAAATTTCTGTCAGTGGGTATCACCTTCATCTAGAAAAGATGTCCTATCATATTAACTAGCTAATTCCCTAGGTATTCTCTGCATGAATCTCACTGTACCTAAATCAGGTCCAGATTGTATGAATCTGAGCAAGGGCAGGATTTTATGGTATTGGACTTTCTGGTGCTCCTAATTCAAATACAAAAACTGAGGGCCATCATCTTTTATAGTCCTTCTGAAACTTCCTCTGGAAGAGTCATCAGGTCAGTTCTGTGATGATTTAACTGCATTAGCACTAAGGAGCTGATGTACAAAATCCTGTGCACCCATAGCTTCAGCTAAAATCAATGGGAGTTGCAAGTGTTCAAAACCTTGGAAACTGTGGTCCTGAATCTTTCTTCATAACTTGTAGCACATATGCTTCCAGAGACATGAGCACAAAGAGACTGGTGCGAAGCACCTTTGCCTCTCAGTCTCAGGCCCAAATTGGCTATCGTATCTATCAGATCCCTAGCTGATGCTTCTGACTACCTCACATACAACATGGTTCCTTAACCTCTCTCCCATGCTTCTATTATCACGGGGGTTAGAATTTTGGATTGCTCTTCCAGTCATAGATCAGGCTGACCTCTATGGTGCTGCTAAAGAGCAGCATAGAAATGACATTATCCAGATCTTCTGCACAACTCGCAATGGTACATCCAGAATAAATATGCAGCTATTTACAACCCTAAGATATTTACCCTGCAATATGCCCTCTCTTTAGGCCAGAACCATCATTGCTGTCATCCGTATTCCAGTAAAACTTTCCTTGCTTAATACTCTTCTGAGAAATAGTAATGAAATGCTTGACTCATTGCCTGATGACTGCAGTACTATGGACAAGTACTTTGCCTAGATCCTTCACAGACCCATGTCCAGGAGTAGGAGGCCTCTGTAGGAGTGGTGAAAGTTGAGGGTATTTTATACTTCCTGTCTCGAGCAAGCTCAGTTTCTTCCTCCCGCCCTTGACTGGAACCTGGGTTGATGCCAGCAGAAATCCTGCAGCCTATGCAGCAGGGTGGCATGTGTCAATAGTCAGATGCCCCAGCAAGAGCCACCTCCTTCATTGGTATTGGACCTTCCTTTACTCAGCGAGCTACAGAGATAAAAAGAGTACCGTGATCTTTGCAGCTGTGACTTCCACCGATACAGTGCAAGCAAGATCTGAGACTGCAGAGACATTAGTCACAGTGCATCTGAGCAACACTTTCTGGAAATGGAATTGCCCCACTGATCCTCCATTTATATTTACTTCCCCATCTTCCAAACTACCCCCAAGTAAAACTGCTGCCAAACAGTTAATCCAGTTTCTTCTTCCATGCCTTGCAACTTTTCAGAGACGCTATTGTCATGCTAGAAGACAAGGACACGGACGCAGCAGTTTTCTTTATTTCTGGCTTCGTCAGCTTATTCACTTTGTAGGCCACTTTAGCCCTCTTTTCCCTTTTCATCTCTGTTTTTATTGTGCAAATGCTAGAGCACTGGGGTATTGCTCCTGCCTTTTTTCTCATTCATCAGCAAGCTGCCCTCTTGCCTCTTGAGTATCAGGCTTTTCCCTACCCCTGAACTTTAGGCTAAGAAAGTGCCAGTAGGACCTCAGGAGAGGAAGAATGACCTAGTGGTGAGGGCATTAGCCTGGGAATCAGGGGACCAGTCTACAAGTCACTGCTCCACCATAGACTTCCTGTGTGACCTTGGGCACATCACTAAAACTCTGTACCTCAGTTCCCCATCTGTACAATGGGGTCAATAGCATTTCCCTACTTCAAAGGGCTGTTGTGAGGATAACTGCATTAAAGGTGTAAACATGCTCAGATAGTATGGTTAATGGGGGCCATATAAGTACTATAGATAGTCAGAAGGGCAACTTGCTAATGTGACTCTTGAAGTTGATCCCTCTTTAAAAAAAAAAAAAAAAAAAGACCTTTTCCTTGATCCAAAATGCTGTTTCACTAACTTCAAGTGTCAAAAGGATTTTATTCTTAGCCTTCTGTTTCGATCAGTTAATTCCCACCAGGATTAAGGCAAAAATTGTCTGTGGGACACACTGTTCTTTCTTCTTATACACCTAATGTTGCTGTGCTATTTTGGGCAACCATTTAAATAAAAGCCAATTTGACTAAAGAGCAAATATATTCCATCGAATGACGGCAAAAGGGCAGAGCTTGGAAAAAAGAAACAAGAAAATGCAAGGCATTCATTTTTCCTTTGTACTTTTTAATAAAAGAAATTCTCTTGCTGCTTAAAGTGACACATTAAAAGATGTATGTATCGTGGCTTTTAAAAACACAATTAGATAACACCTTGTCAAATACTTATATTCTTTGTTGACAGCCTTGAGTACAATCACAATAACAGCAGAGCTATTTCAGCATGTTTCTTATTCAGTTGCCATTGGCAGAGTCAGCCATTTTATAAAAATGTTACTGTTTATTACTTTAATCATCAATCTACATCTAGTCAAAACAATAAGTCAGAAGGAGTAGTAAATTATACTTGTGCAGCCCTGATGAGTTTGAACTGTTTTGCTGAAATTAACTGAAATAATTATCTATTTTTCTAAAGCTGCTAGAAAAGTTCTGTATAAAAAATTGGATCAACAAGGGCTAGGCTTTTGCCAGATGAATGAAACTTTTTAGTAGGCTCGGGAAAATTAAACCTGCATCCAGGTTTTCTGGGGCTAAAAGTAAATAAAATATTTTGTGTTTTTTCCAGCCCTCTTTTCTGCACTCTTGAAAGTTATACAGGGAAACATTTTAATATGTCTTTCATCTTTGAATGAACTAAGATATACGGTTTAGCAGGCACCTCAGTGAACGTATTACCTAATCAACTAGGATAACATTATTTATCTTTCAGTTGTATTGATTATAATATTTGTGGTGATGATAATAATAATAATATACTTATCTTGCACGTGGAACTTTTCATACCCAGCTTTCAAAGTGCTTTACAAATGAAGTATCAGTGTCTTTATTTTTCAGATGGGGAAACTGAAGCACAGACAGGTCACAGGACTTGCCCAAGGTCACATAGTGGCAGAGCCAGAAATAGAATGTAGGTCTCCTGATTTCCAGACCAGTGGTCTATCTGCCGAAACTTACTGTTTCCCAGTAACTATAGCACTGTATTGGGAGTAGGGTGGAGCAGTGTGACCCCATTGAAAGCCCCAGACTCGTCCTTCACAAGGCTCCATAGTATGTTCCTATGACGGCTGACCAGTAAAAATGCAAGCCCTGAGTAAATCTTGGGTGAAATACTGGCTCTGTTTAAATCAATGGCAAGGGATTTTACCCTATGTGTTCAAGAATGGGGAGTGCATGGGAGGGCAAGGATACTTGCATGTTCTTCTCCCAGTCCTTGCGCAAGGAGTGGGGAGAGTCTGGCCCTAATTCTTACATATTTTGTATTGTACCTAATCTATCCTAAACTCACACAGTGCACATGATGGTGACATCCATGTGACAGCCTGGGAAGTCATGTAGTAAACAGCACTAATGCACATTTCAACCTCACCTGCACTCTAACCACCAGTTTTTTCTGGTTGGGATTACCTCTAACTTTTCAGAACTCCTTCAGGCTCTCTGTATTGCAGAATGGTAGCTGCTAACTCTGAGATAACTTATGTTAACTACAATATGAATTAAAACAGAGATAATTATTAATTACAACTCTTAGGATTTAATGGCATTGCACTGTGCCATTATATTTTATACTCACAGATAAATAGTAGAGTTCTTTTAATAGCCAGTGGCTCCACTGAGGCCAAAGAGAGAAAAGAGGCAGAGCCTGTCAGGCTAAATCCTCCTGTTATCCTAGGCTGGATCTTTCAAATAAGTATGTCTTCATTTACACCACACTTTTGCACCCGCAGAAAATGTTTGATGGTTCAGTAAAAGATTGACCTGCTCTCAAATTGAAGTTTTCAGGATAATTGTCTATAGACCTGGAAGAACAAAGTGTAGAATGCCCCTTCTTCCTCCCCAAATCTTTGATGCTGTTTTCTCCTTATTGATTATAATTTTGTAGTTGGTGCATTTTTGTCGAGGTGAAATATTTAATTTCCCTCTCCTGGAGTTTCATGCATTAAATCAGGCATATGTCATAGTAATGCAAAGTAGTATATATAATATAGCATGCACCCTCACTGTTAGAGTTACAAGTGGTGTTATGATCAAGTTAGTGCATGTTGTTATCACTATTTATTTTACTATCCACTGCTTACATTTGATCTTTTGAAATCAATGGCTTCTAGTTCTCATGGGTCAGTGAGACATGGCTGGTAAATGTATGTTCGCCTTCATGTTTGTTTGCTGCATGCTAAGGTATGTTTTCCCAGTGTGCATACAACAAGGAGTCTTGATTCTCTTCCCATTTACACTTGTGCTAAATAGAAGGTAAATCCATGCCAGTCAATTCCCACCGTAACATTTGTGGAAATGAGAGGAGAATAAGGCTATACTATTTTGGTAAACTCCGGCTGGTACATTTAGGATTATTGTTAAAAGGGTAAGATGTTAGCTAATTTAAAAAAAAATACTAGGCCAGGATCTGCCCTTAATAAGAACTGCAGAATGATTTTTTTCTAACTGCATTTTACATTGAACATCTACACAATCAGTGTATTTTGGTTTGTTTTTTTAATTTTATGTACTGGATTATGCTGCTCCAACCTAGAGGATTTAATAATCCAGATCTAACTTCTTAGTCTTTCACAAGACAAAGCAGCAAATTTAGATTCCTTTAATCATGAGAAAAATGATGGTTATAACCAAGGATTGAATTTTGAAACTGATGCTAGGGTGAAAGAATTCCTGATGGGATTCTATAAATATTAACAAAGTATATTTGTCTTGTCTTATGCATTAAGCATTTAACCCTCTTCACTGAACACATTGTATGTTAAGAAAGCTTCAGCTTTCTGTCCACTCAGAAATCTGTCTGCCTCTAAGATCTTTTGCCTATTACCTTGTTACCCAAGAACTGATCACAATTATTCATTTGATAAACAGATTTTAATATAAGCATATGTTCATTTCTGAATCCGTGATTTAAAAAATCCACATTCCTTAAACAGATCTACATTAATTTGTTCCAAGGTAATGTTTTAAAGCATTTATTACTTTTAAAAATAAAGGCAAAGGAACCACTACTCGGAAAAACTACATTTGTAATCAACTTTTTAATCTAGCTATTTTTTTTGGATGTAGAAGGCTAGGCATATTTCAGAGCTGTGTGAAAAAAAATTTATATTCAAAGTGAAACCAGTGAATTTTAGGCTTTTTGCCAACTTCAGTTGGGTGTGAAAATTTCTGGCATTTGGCAAGAGTTTTATTTGCAATTGGATTCTCCACTGTCAATTGGCTTTTCTGCCTGGTGGATAAATAATGGGATAAAATATTTTTTCTCTTAGGCCTTGCATTATCCTATCACCATCATAAATTCTGTGTTGCTGATCTGGTTTCCCTTCCTGTCCATGATGGGAGACAGGTATCATTGGCATTTTTTCTAGGCACTTGTCTTGCCCAAATGGAGCTGTGCAGTGCAAGGCACTGCAACGCCCATCACCCATAGATGGGAACTGCACCACTGAATATCCTACTAACTCCGCAGGGAATCAGACCAAGAAGCTGTCAGGTGAGGAACTGAATAGACTCATAGACTTTAAGGTAAGAGGGAACCATTATGATCATCTAGTCTGCCCTCCTCACAACGCAGGCCACAGAACCTCACCCACCCACTCCTGTACTAGACCCCTGACCTATGACTGAGTTATTGAACTGAAGACCTCAGATCATGGTTTAAAGACTTCAAGGTATAAAGAATCCTCCAGCAAGTGACCCATTCCCCATGCTGCAGAGGAAGGTGAAAAATCTCTAGGGCCTTTGCCAATCTGCCCTGGGGAAGATTTCTTCCTGACCTATATATGGTGATCAGCTAAACCCTGAGCGTCTGAGGAGGCCTCAGCAGCCAGACACCCGAACAGAGTTCTCTGTAATAACTCAGAACCCCCCATCACAGGCCAGTGGGGTGAGAGCAAAGATGGCTTTATGCCACGTTTGCACTTCCCTGATCCCTAAACCTTCCAGGAGCTGATGCGTGTCTTCCTCCTCCTTGTGGGAGCCTCAGAGCTGGTTAGTACCTATTATGCCAGCTATGTATCACCAGAGTGCAGCAGCACCCTAGTCACTCTTGTGTGCTCTCTCCTGGGGACTTCAAGAACGGGTTGCATAGAGCCAGATACATGTTTAGGACACATGTACGGCCCATTAATGCTGCTGCAAGGGCCAGGATCTGACCTGCAGTGTAAAGCAAAAAGAATAAATACATTTTGGGTGGATATTTTGCTGTGCCATTTAGTTTTGGAAAGGAAATTCAATCCAGCTAAACAAAATTATTTAAAATGAAATTGTAGATAGGTCACCCTGAAGCTACAAATTGGCTGAATTCCTTTTCAGATGGACTAGGTAAAAGCAATAACTTTCCTCATCTCTGGCCCTTTATTTAGGATAACATTTTTTGTACTATGAATCATAGCAAGAAATGAAAGAGAATTTCTGTTTCAGTGATTCCTAGGAATCATTTCAGTGGTCAAAAATATTGTAAGGTAACACATCTATGTACAACAGAATAATTTTCTTGTCTCTGCTAACTCTTCTCCATAAAGCTCAGGAAAAGAGAGAACTCATTTAGCTTCTTAAACGTAGGTGTCGAAATCATTAATAAAGGAAGTGCCAATAAAAAAAATCTGGTGATACTATAATGGTGGAGATAAAACACTGCAGTGAATAATTAGATGCTAGCATCAAAATGCTGCATGAAACAAAAACAGTAGGGTGTTTCAGAGACTCACCATTTAAAGCATTTTTAAATTTTATCTTTACCTGCACTCTTTAATCTTTTATTTTGCCTTTTGATTTTTTTTCTCCCCTGTACCTTGTTCCTCTTTTGTTTTACTTTTTAAAAATTCTTTTTACTGCATCTTCATCTATTTCCATCCACCCCTATGGAGCTTTGTACTTTCAGGTCTTTCTCTGCTCATCTTACAAATAATAGAATCCAAATGTATGGCTGATTACAGATTTTCAGACACAGCAGAGTTCTAGAGCACTAAACCATTGGACCCTAGACCAGAGGGTCTAGTGGAAGTTTGTACCATAATGTCCACTTGAGCTGTGACATGCACTGGGTTACGTTACACTATTTTAATGATATCGCGTGATAAATTATGTCTAAATCTAATGTAGTATTCATAGCGAGGCCAAAATGCAGCCATGTTAAGGCTCTATGACTCAATCCTTGCTGGAAGGAAGGAAGAGCACCGCCTGAGGATGGCCCTTGAGGTGTTATGACGATGCCATGTTGGTGCAGATGTATTGCCTCAGAGGTATTGTAGAGGCCACTCTTTAAAAAGTTAGATGTTCCATCTGTTCTGTAATTGGGCAGGGCTACAACCCACACCTATTCGGTTCTGACATACTTGCGCTGGGTCCTAGATTGCTGTGGCCAGTGCTGATCTCCCTTCCCTCCTTTACATGCTGCAGTATTCCTGGAGACCTGGCAACCAAATTTCAGCTGCCTGGCACCTCGGATGGATTTCTTCCAGCTCTAATGCACCCATAATTTATCTGCTAGTTTTTAGAGAAATTAAGCTGCATTTGGAAAAAAAGAGGCTCTACCAATTTCCTTAATTTAAAAAAAACATAATAAAATAAAATCATATATTCGTTAATGGGACAAAATGTGGGGTTAATTACTACCAAAACTAGTAATTTGATTGAACAGCTACTACAGCAATCACAGTTGAGTTGCATGATATGGGTCAAAGCAATTTGAACTGAGTGTAGATGAATGTGTGGGATATGTAACTTCCAGAGAGTCACGTTATTAGCCTGGGCATCTTTCTGATCTATACTGGGGAAAGTCACCTTAGAATGTAAGAAATAGAGAAGGAGGGAAACCACACCCACCCTTCAGGTGAGAGCTGCACAGCTTCTTCAGGGGTGCGAGGCTGTAGCCAACTGTATATTTCTGATCCTGTCTACCTCCCACTGCAGCTGCAGAGGCTGGGAGAGTTGCTATAGTCCTAGGGTTAATTACATGCCAGCAGAAATAGAAAGAGGGTAAGAGAGAGAGATCAGGACTGGACCCTGCTCAGTTGTATGTTTTTTTAATTTGGTTTTGTTAAGAAAACTGTTTGCTGTTGGAGAAGGTTATGGAGTTATAAGGGGCTCCCTGGTTAGTTTTTGTGGGAATACTTTATTTAATGTTGCCAGTCAGGAGTGGTCACCTTTGTGTCTCTAACTGCTGACTTTTAGTTAGCTGAAGAATGAAGCAGCCCTCATTGAGAGCTCAGGTAGGCAACAAACAGACACCGTGCTTCTCAGCATCATCCTCAAATGCCTGACTTACATATGGCAATTGGGTTGGGCAGTCATCAGAGAGCAGTTTGCCCCATCAGTATGTGATACAATCTCTCTGGTGACCGTGCACTGTGGGCACATCCAGAATTGAGGCCAGTGCTACTAAGGGTGTGGACTCGTGATGTGGACATTATCCAGTGTTACAAACATACAAAATTTGAAGTTTCAAAATACTGATGTCAATAGACTTGTTACACTGGCAGTGTTTTATTTACTCCATGTCTCCATTCAGTACCAATCGCTTGTTATAGAAGAACTGTCTTAAAAATGAAAATGGGGAACACAGATGCACAGAAACAATATTTTATGTTTTTAATGTCTGTCTGTCACAGTTCATAGTGTTTAGCAAGCCGTTAAAATATGAATTGTTGCTACACTATTGCTGTAGCGTTACATATTTATGTCCAGTCAAAAACAGGCATTATTGATGCTGTATGTTTGCTCTAGTGCTGAAAAGAATTGAAAGCTGGAAATATCCTAGAGCAATGTATTGCTATAAGAAACTTTCAGTGGGTACATATGTACAAGCATCCATATGACCACAAAACAAAAATTGGTGTCTGGTTTTTTTTGAACTCATGCTATTTCCAAAGCCCTTATCTTTTGGTATCTAAGGGCCTGGTTTTCAAAGACGTTCCATGCTCACTTTCATGTTCAAAAGGTGCATGCATTTGCACGCATACAGCAATTGCTGGTTAAAAACTAGCCAGTTTTGCCTTAGATAATGAGATTATTGTTCTTATTCACGTTTTTATATTACACTAGTATCCCTTTTGGAAATGGCCAGTTTTGGTCAGCTGTGTATGCACGCAAACACAGTCCTCATGAGCACATATGATAGCATCAGATATAAATGTTGTGTGCCTAGCTTGTTTCACACTGTGGTCTTTTTGCTCTTATAAAAAGTTCTAGAAAAATTGGAGAGAGGTAATTGTTAGAATAGCAGTTACCACTAGGCTATAGCTAACCAAGCTGGAAACATATACATACTGTATTTTCCTGATCTGAAATAGTTCATGGCTGAGATTTTCACACCTGAGAAAGAACTGGATACACAATGCCCATTTAAGTTTAGTGGATTTAGGCACCCAAATTGCATATTATATGCCTGTCTGTGGCTTATGAGGGAAAACATAAAAATTAAGGTAGGAAATATTTTCTAAATCTTTTTAGAAAATAGCAGATGCTAGAGGAAAAAAAGAGTTTGCATTGAGTTTAATCCCTGAATGACAATTATGCTGATTGAAGAGAAGGTGGTCCATGGACTTTTCAGACCAAAAATTTCAAACCTGGCTGCCTAAAGTTAGATTCCAAAATCCATATTTGGCCACCTTAATAAGTGGTTTGATTTTCCGAAGTCCAGAGCACTCAGTAGCTTCCATCGTTTGAAATGACCACAGTCTCAGAACTGCCTCCGAACATAACTGATTGTTTTAATGTTATTCCTGGAAGACGTTGTCTTTTGGATTTTTGCTTTCAGGAAGGAGACAGAAATGTTATAACCCAAGCTTCTATGAATGGCCTGCACATTTAGACCAGGTATTTAAGAGTTTTCCAACAGATACATAGTACCAACAGTTCCTCCAGTCTCAAGCAATGATGTGTTGCCATCCAGTTTTACACAAACTGTGGTCAAAATGGGATAGTACCATTTTCAAACAGGGCTTAATTTAATATCAGGCTTCTGACTATATATTGTATCTTGGGACGAGTAAGGAATGCCAGTGTGGCATGTAAAAGAGCCAGAGTAATGTAAAAGGGCTTTGAAAGTCCCAGATCCCACTGGGCCAGAATTCCCACACTGCAGGAGCTGATGAAGACAGCTGCAGGCCTCAGTTATGTCATCACTAACGTTTCTCCAGGATATATAATCACTCAAACAAAAGATCATGTAATTCCTGTGTTGGACCTTCCATCAAATCCTGTTAGCTGACACTTATTAGATGCCTGTGGCATGGCTTCACTTTGTGTGTCATGACAAAAAGGAAAAACAAGGGCTATCCCGGAGGTACCTGCTATAGAAGGCTGCATCCCCCTTCCACTTTTTGGTTAAATAGTTCCCATTGTGTGCTCTGTCACATAGGGGACTAAGAAGACAGTAAAAAAGAAAAGCTTCCATTTTGGTCATGCTACATTTCTGAATCTGCAAAAAGTAACTGTCCAGTGAACTGTGTATAGATTTGTCTAAAATACAGACTGAGTGGTGGTTCTTTAGTTTCTTTATTTTTAAATATCATTAGGCTAGGGTGAAGAGAATTGGTGGAGTTTCCCTTTTTAATGAGATAACATCACTGGAACCAGCACTGCATCAGTGTCAAACTGATTTCTTTGTTAATGGAGCTAAGAACCACCATCAGTGGCTGCAGCCAGCCCTTGTGGTCGAGGATGATCTCTTTCATGGGTTTTGTTTTAGGTGGGTCCTTGGTGACTGAGAAGTCCAATCCTTGAGTCGCAGACTCATTGGCAGATGTTGCAGATGGTATTGGCAGGCAGAGTTGGGCCACGATTGCTACATGGCAGTTGTCTGTCTTTTCTTTTATGGCATTTTTCTGAAACCAGAGAGAGGTGATTTTCCTCAAAGTGGTCGTTCCTTCTGCAGCAAGTCTTTGCCAGTTCGCCCTGTCTTGGATGACTGTCTCCCAGTATGTGCTGTTGATGCCACAACTCTTGATGTTTGTCTTGAGGGTGTCTTTAAAGTGTTTCTTTTGGCCTCCCCATTTCCTTTCTCCTTTTGTGAGTTGCGCAAACAGTTTTGTACATGTGCATCAGACATACACACACAATGCCCACTCCATCTCAACTGGCTTTGAATAATCAGGGCCTCAACACTAAATACGTTGGTCTCTGTGAGGACACTGATGTTAGTGCGGCGATGGTCCCACTTTTTATGTTGAGGATCTTCTGGAGAAAATGCTGGTGCTGACATTCCAGGTTTTGCAAATGTTTTCTGTAGGTCACCCAAGTCTCGCAGTTGCACAGGAGAGTTGGAATTACCACCACTTTGTAAACTAAGAGTCTAGTATGTGTTCTAATATCATGATTATTGAACACCTGGTGGGACAGTCTGCCAAAGGCAAGGCTGGCACAGCGGATTCTGTGCTGAATTTCGACATCGATATTTGCCCTCTATGAGAGGTGGCTACCAAGATAGGCAAAGTGTTCAACATTTTCCAATTCCTCTTTGTCAGTGTAGATCTCCCTTATTCAGTCTGATGATTGACCAGGAGCAGCCTGGTGGAGGAAATTCGTTTTGCTGATGTTCAGAGTTAGCCCTAGGCTTTTGTAAGCTTCAGAAAAGTAATTAAGAACCACCAATGTGCATGTGACAAGACCTTTATTTGTCTAGTGACCTTTACATGGTGGCTGCCATACCATTTTCACCTGAACTGGTTTTAATCAAAGATATCACCTGGACTAAACAATCAGACTTACTTACTTGGCTGGAGATGAGCGGGAATCCTTTAAACTAACCACACATCTCTTCTGAGGATACTTGAGCCTGGATGAATAAGAGGTGTAGAGAAAATCCATTGTAAAACTGTTTAAGCTATAGTAGCCCCATTTACACATTTAAATAGATTGCCTGCGGTCGCCCCATGTTGCCAACATCACAATTTGTCCTAGTGTGTGTGTTTGACTGTCTTTGTTTTTTTTTAATTGACTTCTAATTTGGAGTGACTTTCCCAGTACTCCTGGGAAATATCCTAAAAAAAGCCTGTGTATCTAATTTTAGTATTCAAATTTATACTTTAAAATTTATTATATATTCTACTTTCTCCTAAATATTGTCATAGTGTGAGGACCTAGCAAGGGACATAAAAGGCAATAAGAAGAGGTTCTTTAAGTACATGAGGGACAAGAGAAAAATGAAGAAAAGTGTAGGTCTTCTACTTAGTTGGGAAGGAGAGCTGACAACATCAAGAAAGCTGAGGTGTTTAATGCCTATTCTGTGCCAACCTTCCCTAAAAGGTTAATGCTGACCAGGTACTCAACACAATTAATGTTAACAACAGGGAGTAAGGAATGCAAGCTAATGTAGGAAAAGATCAGGTTAAAGAATATTTAGATAAGTTAGATGAACTCAAGTTGACAGGGCCTGATGAAATTCATCCTAAGGTAGTTAAGGAACTAGCTGAAGCAATCTCAGAACCATTAGCAAGTTATTTTTGAGAACTACTGGATGATGAGTGAAGCCCCAGAAGACTGGAGAAGGGCAAACATAATACCTATTTTTAAAAAAGGCAACAAAGAGTACCTGGGGAATAATAGACCAGTAAGCCTAACTTTGATACCTGGAAAGATACTGGAACAAATTTTTAAACAATCAGTTTGTAAGCACCTGGAGGATAATAGGGTTATAGGAATAGCTAGTATGGATTTGTCAAGAACAAATCGGGCCCAACCAATCTACTTTCCTTCTTGGACAAGTTTACTGGCCTAGTGGATGCGGGGAGCACTAGATGTGATATACAGTATCTTAGTTTTAGTAAGGCTTTTGACACAGTCCCACATTACATACTCATAACCAAACAAGGAAAGTGTTGTCTATATGAAGTTACATTAAGGTGGGTTCACTGGTTGAAAGACCATACTCAAAGAGTAGGTATCAGTGGTTGACTGTCAAACTGGGAAGGCATATGTTCTAGGGTTCCACAGAGGTCATTTCTGGGTCTGGTACTATTCAATATTTTCACTAATTACTTAGATAATGGAGTGGAGAATGCTTATAAAATCTGCAGATGACATCAAGCTGGGGAGAGTTGCAAACGCTTTGGAAGACAGGATTAGAATTAAAAATGACCTTGAGAAATTGGAGAATTGTTCTGAATTCAGCAAGCTGAAATTCAACAGTGACAAGTGCAAAGTATTTCACTTAGAGAGACAAATCAAATCAGCTACAAAATTAGGAATAACTGGTTAGGAGGTAGGACTGCTGAAAAGAATCTGGGGGTTATAGTAGATCAAAAATTGAATATGAGTCAACAACATGAAGCATCTGTGAAAAAGGTTAATATCATTCTGGGGTGTATTAAGAGGAATGTCATATGTAAAACATGTAGGGTGACCAGATAGCAAATGAGAAAAATTGGGGATGCGGGGGAGGTGTGGTGGCCATATAAGAAAAAAACCCAAACATCAGGACTGTCTCTATAAAATTGGGACATCTGCCACCCTAAAGACGTGAGTGGTATTTGTTCCATTTTGGCTGCCACACTTTAGGAAAGTTGTGGACAAATTGGAAAGAGTCCAGAGGAGAGCAACAAAAGTGATAAAACATTTAGAAAACCTGACCTGTAAGGAAAGGTTAAAGAAACCGGGGAGGTTTCGTTTTGGGAAAAGAAGAGTGAATGGGGACCTGATAACAGTCTTCAAATATATTAAGGGCTATTATAAAGAGGACTGTGATCAATTATTCTCCATGTCCACTGAAGGCAGAACAAGAAGTAATGGCCTTAATCTGCAGCAAGGGAGACTTAGGTTAGATATTAGGAAAAACTTTGTAATTATTTTAAGTGTAGTTAAAACCTAGAATAGGTTTCCAAGGGAGATTGTGGAATCTTCATCACTGGAAGTTTTTAAAAACAGGTTGCACAAACATCTGTCACCGATAGTCTACTTGGTCCTGCCACAGTGCAGAGGCTTCATGACTTCTTGAGCCCTTCCAGTCCTACATTTCTGATTCTATGATCCGCCCTAGTTATGGCCTTGATTTAAGCTCTACAGGCAGCATGACAACAGACATTTGAGCAATTTCCACCCCGTAATCCCCATCAGATTGCTATTAATTCAGTTAAAATGTATATGACCATAGAATACGCATGGAGCATGGGTGAGCAGAAGAGTGGGAGGACCTCAGGGCCACTTGGTTTACAAACAGGCATCACAGCAAGGCTGTCCTTTGCCCCCTCTTACATTTCTTATTACAGTACATTAAAACCCTTTGCTCTGTCAAATTGACAAAGGCAGCTATAAAAGGGGTCCTCTCTAATACACAGTAATATAAACTATGTTTGTACACTTACCACATAATCCCTAATTACTTCCATACTTTTATGTGTAGAGAGCTTTGACGCTTGCATTTCTGGATACTTACTGAATGGAATAAAATTTAAAAAAACTCTATATAAATATGGGGCAATATGTGCAAGGGGGATTAACGTCTAGATTAATGACATGGCTCACATTTCAGAATAAATATACTAAGTGTCATTGATCCACTAAGTGTCAAATCAAAAAATGTGACACCAACAAAACTCGTATATGACCCTGACATTCCTCTAGTACTTAAAGCAATTACCCTGCTGTTTAATAACAATATTTATGAAATTGCTTTTTGATTAGCTATCATCTATGTCATACCTATGTCAATAATTCTCAGTGATGCCTGTGCGTGACCTTTAACCTTACTTTAAAAATAATTTCCATTTCATAATAGCAGGAGGACACATTAGGCAGTATGTAATGGGCACTTCTCATGGCAACTGTAATCATTTGACTTTTGGCCTTGCAACATACTAGGGACCTAAAATGTAACCCTCCCCCCCCAAGTGCCTTGTATGTCTTGTGCTTCCATAACAACTTTGAGAAAATGCTTCAAGTCAGACATCAATGCGAAAATGTACAGCACAGTGTCACAAAAAGATTGTTTGTAATATTTTTCATAAAGAGGAAGGTTATCCTAAAATAATGCTATATTATGAAAACAGCATTACCTTTTTCCATTTCACCTTTATTCTTCTATATAATGTTCTACACAGTTCAGGATGTAGTCCATTATCCTCACTAAACTGGTTATAGACATCAGCACTTTTGCATGATGTCTTTTCTTATTCCATGTCTCTCCCTACCCTCCTTTTTGCTTCTATGATTGTTTTACGGAGATGTGGATCTGAGACAGGCAGCATCAACGGAAACTTAAAACTGCTGTAACATGGAATTGTTGCTTCTCCAGATGTTTCCATGCTCCATCTCAGGATTGATGCAGCTTGCACAACAACAACATCCAAAGAGGTCTCAAAGGATTTCCAGAAAGAGACATGACTAGTCAAGTGCTCCATAAATATAGATTCTGCTGTGTCAGACTTGGTTGACATGATTACTATGTCAAGCAGAAAAATGATTCCAACTTTTATGTGGAGTAATTGATGCACAGCATCCACATCTGATACAGAGACACTTGGTGGATGGTTGGACACATTTATGTCCCCAAATATAGATCATTTAATGGAAAGTTCACCAAGAAAACATTAGCAGTTCAGTACATCAGACGGATTGTGGACACTCCCTGGAGGTCTTGTTTTCCAAAATACACATGAAATCAGGTTAACAACTTATGAAAAATTTAACCTTGCTCCCATGACTCATATAAAGACATAGGAAAGAACTATGCTGTGTTCTTCAGATAGACCTGTAAACCCAGTGTGGGTGAGAAAATCGTAATTCCAAATTCCATCCACAACAGGACAGTTTTCTGCTCTGCTTTAGGTCAAACATATCAGTAATAGTGACAGGAATGAGATTCCTGACTTATGGATGCTCTATACAACCTAGTTGTTACCTTGGTCCACTCCTCAACAAACCTGTGGAATGAGTAGTGGCAATTCAATGTGCACTTTATCTATCTGATTCCTGAGGTTTTCCATGATCATTGACTTAAGCAATAAGAAATACTCCCTTGCCTATGGTTGGCCTGAACTTGACTGATCTGAGGGTTTTTCCTTAGGGTGCCTCTCCATCTGTCCCTAGTCCCTTCTGTCTCAGAGATAGACTCAAACCCTCTGATATTCCTGAGCTGAAGCTAATAGATTCCATCTGATCTGGCTTCAGAGCTGGTTAATCAGCAAAAGAGCTCTATTTCTGTGCAGTATGCTAGGTTCTGATCCTGCTTTCCTGCTGTAATGTCTTGGGTTGAAATATGGCAAGGCAATAGCTGCTCTTAGGATGTGCCTTTGCGTTTCCAGTGAAAATGAAATGAAATGAAAAAGTTCATTTTGACTGACTTATGAGGCTTTGTACATGTACAGTACAATTAAAGCGTAATTATTTTTAGAGTGGTTCCCCACAAAACACACACACTCCAGCATTCGGAAAGATACGTAGCCTGTGCTGCATGCATATGTGTGGCTAATAGAACCATGTTGTTTGTGTGCACATCTCCTAAAGTGCACACTGAATGTGTCAGGGCACAGTGGCAGTCCACAGAGGCAGGGTAGTAAAATGCACATTGAAGGAGGGACAGCCCAACCTTACCACAGGCGTTTCCTGATTTTTGGATTGCCTCACTGTGCAACCTGGACCTCCGGTTAGCTGATTTTTCTTTAATTAAATATGTTTGCTCACAGATTTTATGTGGAATACAAGCTGGACCCATGAGCCATGTTGAAGCTGCTTACATTTCCCAGTGGGTACATGTGGTTTGTTCACAAGGGCTAGCAACTCTTCTGGTCCTGTTTTAAAAGTTAGAGTAGATGATGAAGCTTCCTTCCTACCACCAGTCAACTGTTCCCCTAGATTGTCTCCTATTAATGTGCCGTAATATGGTGATGTAAAACACTTAAATGTTTCCATATGTAATAAAAGGTCAGGCATATTATTCTTTTATTACCAAGAGTCATATATCAAGTACCTCATGGGAAATTCTACTTTCAAGCAAAATCGGAAGATAAATATATTGATTACAACCTACATGTCAAATAAGCTTGAACCCTTTGCATAGGTATCAGGTTTTTACATTTGAGAATGTACGGTAGCTAATCACAGCTCCTTTTGTGTGTTTTTTCTGGGCATGATACTCAGGCTAGGATTATGCTGAGGGAGCAAGTGACTGCATTTGTTTATCTGCCTGAACAGTCGCTGCTACACAGAACAGACCTTTGCTCATTTATTTCCCTCCTCCTAAATCAAGAAGTATCTCACTTCTGGTGGTCAAGAATTAGAGGCTGGAGAAGTGCATTCCATTGCGGCCTTACCTGTGAATAGCACAGGTTTCTCATGAGATGTGAAGAACCTTTAAATACCAAACATTGGTCCCCCTGCCTTCTGCCTCAATCCAGACCCTCTTTTAAAATATATATATTCAAAACATTGCTGGAAAGTAAGTCAGCTTTTTCTATATCAATACATCATAAAACAGGCTGAGGTTACAGAGATTCAGCCACCTCTTCCAGAGGAGGACGCTACAGCTGTGACATAATTACATTATCAACTTAATTAAGGAAGTGAGTGAATCTAAAGAGAAAACAAAACAGCTGAAGAAAAGGCCAGAGGTAGGAAGGAAAAGTAGGATGGGGAAGGGTAACATGCAAAAGATGTGTTAAATTTATCTCTAAGTGATTGCATAGAGATCCCATATATAATGAAAATCATTAGGGTTTTATCCAGTCATCTTTATTTTCACAAGAAACTATGGCCAAACCAGGAAAACGCGGGGGGGATGGTATAATGGCACCCCCAGAAACAAATACATGGCACCACAATAGTTCAGATTTGGGGGTGGGGAGAAAGGGGTTTGAACCAAGCAGGAAATGCATTGGAAGAGAGAATATATGACTTAAATGTATTCATGTGTTAAGGCTTTTGCAAGGCTATTTTTGCTAGAACGAAGGGTCAGTCCTGTAGCCCTTGAACACCCAAATATCCCATTAACGTCTGGTGGAGAGTAGGCTCCGGCTCCTAATCTTATTACTCTCACTCAAATATATTAATTGCCCAGAACCAATAAATGCTCTTTTTTGCAAGGATAACAATTATATAGTACAGATCGTTGTGAGAAATATGCCCTTCTTTTATTTTTGATTTGTAAGCATCATTTATCTTTTAGTGCAAAAAAAAAAAGTGTGTGTGGGGGGGAAAGGGTTGCATTTCTCTAGATCCTTTATTTGCTGTCAGTGTACACTATGCACTAGTCTAAATGTCACCCATATGTGGAGCAGTGGTTGCACCAGAGTAGTCATGGTGAGATGTCTAAAGGGGTGTCAGCAAATTGGACAGGGTATAATTTTAGTCAATGTGTTCTTGTCTTATTTTAGTTCAACATCATTTCCCAGTTGCAATTCTTTTGAGTGACACACAGAATGCAAAACAACATAAAAGGTCTGCCCTGAGGCAGATATGTGTCCATGTAGGACTTTAATTATTCTTTTTGAATCATACATAATATGCAAGCCCAATTTCTTGTATAAAAGTCTGATGGAAAAATTGTGTATCACCTGTATAAGTATTTTTATGATAGTCCTTATGTTTTTAGAAGTGCTGAACACAGGGAAGGTCCTTGTTAATCAAATGTACTCTGGATTTTTCAGACAACATTTGGGAGAGAATGGAAAACAATTGCTCTCATGGTGCTTTGCAATGGCATTTAAATCATTGTTTTTAGAAAGGCATTCTTTTTTCATTCAACTGCTGTGTGTTTAAATTGCATCTCCAGTATATGTATAGTACAATATGCATGTAAGAATTGATTTGAATTTCTTTTAATACATCTTCCTTCTAATACCTTTGAGCTTAATCCTTCTCTCATTTACATCACTTTCATACCAGTGTGATTCTATTGGCTTCATGGAGTGACTTCTAATTTACACTGGTATGAGTGAAATCAGACATTAGCCTTTAACAAATATAGTTAAACCTATATTTTAATAGCACTTGATGTATCATTTTAGATTAGTAGATAAAAAATAATGAAAAAGTGTGTTTTCTCCTTGAGTTTATAAAGCATTGAAATATAGATGGTTCTAATGAAAACTGCTTTGTTCTAACGAGCTAGTGTTAGACCGAATTAAGAATGTCTTCACATTTGTACCACAGATTATGAGTCTGATCCAAAGACCACTGAAGTCTTTCCACACTACTGGGATAATATACATGGCAATGCATTGATTATTTGACATGCTGCTCAGAAAGTTCCATGCATGTCCTAATCTTTAGGCTGGAAAGACGAATCATGAAATAGCGCTGTGTATCTGGTATTGTGGGATGACATCAGTCAGTTGATATTAGTTGAAATTTGAGCCACAGAGACCTCCAGCTCCTTTGAAATCTGCCCTCTTCATGCCACTTCTAAATACCATACTTAAAACAAAACCTTTCTAAATATGGGCTTTAATTCTATGAAATAAACATAGCCAGTTTTGGGGGAAAAAAGGCAGCATTAAAGTTTAGTTAAATTACAGACATAAATCCGGAGCTAAAGAGCTTTGAATGCACCACTTTGCTGCACCCTAGAATAGATATAAAATGGGATGTTAACTCGCACAAGGACAAAATGGCTATATGTTTCATTAAAAAGAACCAGGCTCATAGACTGTCAGGGTCCCAGCACAGTTCTGTAAAGTTTGCTTTCCCTATTTGTGTTAGTCTGTCCCAGTTTGAGTAATCCACTTGTTTATTTGGTCCCTGCTTGGCTGTGGTTTTTTAAAGCATAAACTGTTTTGAGTTAGTCAGGAGAAAAGTTCTACACCCACTCCAAAACTCAGCAGGATAGAAAGCTGGATGCTTAAAACTGTTACTACGGGTACATTTAATTATTCAGATTAGATGCATTTGTACTTCTAGTCGTGAGTCTGTCCTCATCTCCCTGCAAATTCATATGTTGAGGCTTTTCTGTTGCCTTTAGTGGGAGTTACATAAAGGGAGAGTAAATATTTTCCCAAGGTGTGTTTTTTTTTTTTTTTCAGTTCACAACATGAAAAATATGTAAGTAAAGTAAAGCTGTTAGTTTTATAATGAAGAAAAAAATATCAGATGATCCCAAAGAGAAACCCAGAAAATATCAGTAAAGATCATGTTTCATTCAGATGATATGAACCAACAGTTATGCAAGTTCAATTTTCTTCTCAATTGTTTGGGCACTCTAATGTACAAAGTTCTATAATTTACACCCAGGAGGTTTTCTTGGCCTGCAGCCCACTGTCTGGCAGTGACCTTGTGCTAACTGTCTGTCAAAAATGGTCACTCAGAATAGGTTGGTATGAAAAGTAAGCGTTTGGTGCCTTTCTTTAGAAACATAATAGACAGCTTTGCTTTCACACCTTTTAATAGCCTTTTTAAAAATAGTTTCTCTAGCAGGATGCTTTTTTAGTCCTCAGATCTTTACGCCTCTACGTTTTTCAGAATTTATTAGAATTATTTTTATATTTTATATGTTTTTATTCTAAATTTCCTGATGCCACACTGTGATGTTGCCAGTTTAGAAACTCCAGCTGTTGTGAGTCACAAGGGTAGGCTGCCAGTGGCAACTATATCACATAAGCAGGGAAAATTTATTTATAAAGTCAAAGACTTAACCATTTGAGGCTGGGCTTTGAGCTCCATCAGTTTGCAAAAACATAATATGGACTGTCATGTTGCGTTAGGAAATCCTCGCTTTGGCTCCTATTCTTTGATAATCTCATAAACTATTTGTGCTATGTGTGTGGATTTTTAAATATTTTTATGTAAAATATTAGAGGTATTTGGTTCCATAGATCTAGCTTATAACTATATCAAGGAGAAGTACTGCAAGTCCTCTATCCTCAGTCCTGGGGCTTTAAAATCTTTCCTGTCCCACAAGAAAGGAGAGCCTTTTTACAGGACCCCAGTGTTATTCAATAGAAAGCTAGGAACAATTTTAAGCTTCCACGTCTCTATGTGCTCTATTCAGAGCAAAAATTATTTGTGGCTCCCTGTGGTGTATGAGAATATGGATGCCACAATGCATGTTTGTCCTGCTGAGTTGTTCCTGTATGTGATTTACTGGCTGCAGAAATTATTTTTTATTTTTTAGGATTGTAAAGATCTGCAGTGGTGAATGACAGGGTGGAATTGAGAGTGAAAACTAATCCTGATTCAAATGGAATAAAAATGTGCTTCCATAGATGGGCTAGGGGTATGCGGGGAGTTAACATGGTTGCAGGTTAAGTTAACTGTCTTCTGCAACCAAAGACCATGAGCCTGCAATTCATGTTCTTGCAAGAAAAAATGCAAAACCTTTTTTTTTTTTAAACGAACTATAAGGTTGGACGAATGGGTCTCTCTCTTTGACTGAGGGCAGTACTTCTGAATAATCTGTTTTTGTTTTGCTAGCCCTTCAGCCGTGATACAGGTTTAAGATTGTCCAACTGTTTAAGTGCAGGATTTCTGCCTGTCAGTCCTAGAGAAGCAGACTATTCTAATACAGCTCCCAAGGTCTTCCTCAGCAGACTTGGTGGAAGCTCCTTACTTCATCCTTGGGTGTATACTATATCTGATAGCCACAAAGTGATTAATCGGATGAGGAAGGGAAAACTGGAATTCATGTGCCATTACCATAGGAGGGACACAGTTTTATCTCCCAAAATATGGTTAGGCTCATGGGGTGCTAAGCTGACACATACCTGCACAAATTCTGTCTCTCCACAACCACAGAGCTGTGTATTTTCTGAACCATGAATTACAACTTCCTATTATATACCAATATAGTGTCCTTTAAATACTCAAACCGGCCAAAAGCAGGTACAGAAACAGTCAGATCTTTTTGTTCATGATTAACTGAAAATCATCTATTTAAAAACCATCAGCCAAAGAAATATACTTGAATGATCTCTGCACAGACACAGTATAGTTAAATTACAGAAGCCCTCACAGAGGTGTCTAAAATATTAATCAATTTCTCACTATATAGCAAATTTTGTGTTAATTACAATTTTTGACATTTTCCCACTTGTCCAAGAAAAGGTGGGGGAGGGGGAACTATTTGAATGAAGTGGAAGGAAGATTGGATCTATAATGTGCAATGGCAACTCCTACAGTGTAATGGGAAGGGACAGTTTGGGATGTCACAGGGCTCTGATCAGCATCATAGATTCGATTTCTCTACATGCTGAAGTATGAGGAAGGCTAAATAACTAAGGTGTCAAAGGCACCAAAGAATTCTGCTTGTCTGGCCTATGAGAGGATAAATCTCATTCCTTGCTTATAGCCACAAGACATCTCTTTAAGTGCAATAAAAATTTAGCATTTTCCCTTCCTAATTGTCTTCTATAATATTCTCATATTTATTAAAACAAGATTTTCCATTTTTTAATATATTTTTTCACTGATAGATTGTGCTCTTTAGTATCATTTTACATAATTTAATACAATTTGTTCCATCCATTGGTTTTCATGGAGCTACAAGCTGTTCGTTTGTGAGAAAGCTGGCATAGGAGTAAATGCTGGCAAAGAGTCACCTCCAGGAGTTTATTCAGATTTCAAAGTTGTATGGGGCCACCGGCCATTTTGAAGCAGATTAATGTTAAGGGGTTTTTTGTGTGTATTAATTTTTTTTTAAATTTACTACTTTTCCCCCCTTCATGAATCTTTTGAAATGTGAGTCACTGTTTTGTCAGCTGAAACACAATACAAAAAAAGAAAAAACAAACCCTAAGGTTATAAAAGGGGCTTTTTAAAAAATATGGATTACTGAATGAAAAGAACACAGGTGCCTCTTAATTATTTGTGCAGAAGGAAAAAGTAATGCTGAGTGGATGTGCTATAATGATTAGAACACTAAAGAGGAGAGGCCACAGTAAGTAAGATTCTTGTTTCTTCTCTTAGCTAATGCTTTCCTCCATGTTCCGCTTTATCTCATTCCTATAAGTGCTGTACGCTGTATTTCTTGGGGGAAAAAAAAGTTGGCTCTGTATGTATTAAAAATATGCCAGGCTATTCACAGTGGGGAAACCAAAAGTATATCTGTCAGATTGTCAGTCAGATGTCAAGCAAAAATTCCTGTGGCCAGAGTCTGGTAAGAAATTCTGCAAATCTATTTTTTATTTTTAGTCAGTTAGTTAGTTTTGTTTTGTTTTCTGGCTGTTGAGGCAATCATCCTGCTACCATGAGGCCTCCCCAGCCCCACACAGGTACCATTTGGCTTCCTCATGTGGCATGCCCCCTAGCATAGGGTGCTTCCAAAAGCAGGGATCCAAGCCCTTGGCAGCAGGAAGGAACCAATAATTGGACTTTTTCCTCCCTTTTGCTCTTTCCACCAGCTATTACTCCACACCTGAAAGGAAAGAGTCACAGCCCTACAGCAAAAAGTTTCATTCTGCTTCAAACACAGACCAACCAGGTTTTATGGCCCTGTTACCCCCTCTAGTCAGCCATTAGGGGTTCTCTTCCGAGCCAGCTCTGCATTTTCTTTCCTTCTCTTGGCCCAATGAGTGAAAGAGTAAGATCAGGAGTCAGGTATATGTAATCAAGAATATATTTTACAAGTATAAAATGTTGCATATAAATATTAGGTCACTTTCATATAGCAAAATATTAAGCTTAGATAGTTCAAGCTATGTTAAATAGAATGTCTGTTTATTAATATTTTAATATATATTTAACATAGATTTTCACAGTTGATATAGTTTCCATTTTTCATATTTTTGTCTATGGGTCCAGTCCTTCTGCCTTTGCCCATATTGAAGTCATTGGGAGTTTTGTATGAGGATTATGTAAGTGGTTGCTACATTTTTATCATAGAGAGATGGCTTTTCCATATATTAATAATATTAATGTCATACATTTATATTGCACCTGTGTATACATGGATCATTTTACTCCCTAAAAATGAAGCTGTCTCTGGCTTGGAAATACAGTGGCAATGCAATACAAAAGTGTCAAGGAGGGGTCATGTGGGACAACGTATCCAAATGAAAGTACAATAGGAAGTTAAATTAGCAGAATTTAATTATTAGAATGGGATTTTGGCCAGGACACCAAGCCTAAAATATCTACTTTTGCAAAACATGCCATGAAACTTTTAATGATTTCAGGTGACCCATTCTTTGAGTTTTACTTTTCATGCAAAAATCAACACTAATAACATTTAGCTGATGTTTAGCTGATCGCCATATTTGGGATTGGGAAGGAATTTTCCTCCGGGGTGGATTGGCAGAGGCCCCGGAGGTTTTTTGCCTTCCTCTGCAGCGTGGGGCATGGGTCGCTTGCTGATGGATTCCCTGCAGCTTGAGGTCTTCAAATCTTACTTTTGAGGATTTCAATAACTCAGTCATGGGTTCGGGGTTGTTATAAATGTGTATGGGTAGGGTTTTGTGGCCTGCCTTGTGCAGGAGGTCAGACTAGATGATCATATTGGTCCCTTCTGACCTATGAGTCTATGAGTCTATATCACCACTTCCTGACACCCCTAAGCTTATAAAGGGCTTTTTTAAAAATCCCAGTGCTTGGGATTTCCTTATAGGTATCCTATCCAAATATTAGCCAGACCCGCACTTGCTTAACTAACCTTGCTATTGGAATGACTGTAGAGACGCAACAGGCAGTCCCCATATAATGGAGGATTGAAGCCATTGCACAGTTTTGTCTATCTACTTGCTGCTGGGCAGGCTTGTAAAGTTATATCTCAAGTCACACAACAGTCAACCGTCTTTCCCCACCCAAAATTGCCCTTCTGTTAGAGAGAAGAATTTGTGCAGTATCTGTGTTCGTTGGTAAAAATGAAACAAATGCTTTAGATTTGGCTTTCATCTGTAATGGCCCTTCATTGCAAGCCCAGACATTCTTGACTGTTTGTTAAACAGTTGATTTGCAATCACTCACAGAGAGCATATATTGAATCTCCTTCTGCATATAATGAGTGATGCATCACTGTAAAGCCTTGCATAACTTTCTACTGAACTTTCCAAAGAAGAAACCCTACAATGTGCTAATATCTTGTGCTCAAATGATAACTTCCAGTTCTATTTAGCGCCAACAATTTTTTGAGCCACATTACCACAAACTTTACAGTTAATTTCTAATCATCGGTCAAATTCTGGGACTTACCTTTTGTGTCTGGTGCATGATGTATATAATGTATTTGCGTTCCTGTAGATCTTGGTACCTTGTGCAGTCAAGGAAACATTTGTTTTTTCTGTTCTCTCTGGTTTTGGTGTTTTTTCATAACCCTATCAAAGTAACCATGAGCCTTGTTCTCTTGTCTCCCTGGCCATCTGCTTGAAGCATCTGGTAATCAGGTGCAAGCCCCCACATCCAGAGCATTCATGCTTAAATTTGCAGCTACCTTGCCACCCACATTGGCTTTTGTGAAACTGCCAAAATGTACCTCTTTGTGTACTGGATATCAAGAATGGGACTGAAATTCCATCATCTATCGGCTGAAAATATGATGAGCTTGTGTGACATTATCGCCTTCAAACATAGATAAAAATCAGCTCTTTCCCATTTTTTTTAGCTAGAGTCTCCAGCTAATCTCTGCTTCAACTGCTCACCATACCCAAGCCATGTGTATGCCACACAAGTACTTTCTTGAGTTGCAAATAATTTCTCCAAGAAATAACTCCGATTAAAAAAGGTTGATGCTTTATGTGAACTTATCATTTTGGAATTCTGACTTATCCCATTTCCCTTTTTCATTCTTAATAATCCTTGTGTCTCTCTCTTTCCAGGTAAGAGAGACAAATAGATACCTCCTTCTTCTCCATAATTTAATGTTATGTCTGGATTTGGGGGGATGTTGCTGCTTTTCCCAGCAGAGTAGCTAAGTACAATGAACTGCCAAAATTAGGCTTTGGGTAACTGGCTACAACTGAAACCTGGCCCACTGCGTTTAGAGGTAGAGAATTATTTATGGCAAAAGCTCAACGTGCAACAGCACCTGGCTGTTTTCCTGTAGCCACTACAGAGATATCACAAAAGTAAAAAAGCCCCATGCCCTCTGATTTATTTTTCCGCAGTCCCAGATCAGAAGAATGAAACATGTCTCATTTTTCACTTTTGACGCAATACAAGCTCACCTGTTTATTCCACTACGAAGAGCGGCACCAGAAAGGCCACCTAATGTCGGTAACTTTTAAAAAGATATGGATACCTGAGTACTATATTAGTTATTGCATTTGAATGGAGACCATATCCATCCCTTTTAGTTCTGTGGCCAAATTCAATAGGTATTGCATATATAGTGCCCAAGGCCAAGTTTGGTTCTTAGGATTCAGAGCCATCTCAGACATGACCTGGTTTTGAAAAGCATACACCACCTATTACTGCATTTTCATATGTACTGCTGCATATAAGATGAATTTAAAAGCTCTGCTGAAGTGTCTGATTTAACTCCCATTAATTCAAAAGGCCTTATGGCTGGTGTTCCCTAAAGGAGTTAGGTACCTGACTGCCACAGAAAGTCAGTGGAAGTTGGGCTTATAACTCCCTGAAGCCTTTTTGAAAATCACTGTGTGGGTGCTTAAAATAGAGGCCTCCACATATTCAGACTATCTTGTTCTGGAAACCCATAGGAATTGTTATAGAATACTAGTGCGCCAGCCAATAACTCCCTGGAATATAGGCAGTGATGATATCCCAAATTTCCAATAACCAGTTCTATAAAGGCAGGTGATATTTAAGAACCTATTCTGAATAGGTTCTTAAACATCATGCACACAGCACCCGATACACTACACCCCAACAACCCAGCACCCAGAACTTCAGAGTACCCTCCCCCGTGAAATTGACTCTCCCTGGTCAATTTTGGTGGCAGGAAGAATCGCAGGAGACACTCTCCACCGGGAAATTGACTCCTGCCGCTAACAACCGGTTCGCTACTCCGCCTTTACATTGAATCTCCCGGCGCTAAGAACCGGTTTGCTGCATTTTTTTCAATTTTAAGAACCGGTTCGATATCATCACTGAATATAGGTAAATTGGTAAAATTTGGCTCATCTGTTTTCCATAAATGGTGTGTGCAAACATGGAAAATAGGTTTCATGATGATAAGATACTAGCTGCTTGGTCTAATAAGAAAATTTGTTCATGAAGGTGCAGAGGTACAAAGAGGTAAAATTTCAGACTGATCTGATAAGTCAGTCTCACTATAAAAGTATTTTCTTAAGATGATAGGTAATATTGGACTCGTGTGCACAGGGGTAAGGGTTACACACCACATGAAAAATGGTAATTATAACTCTGATTACTTGATGCAAGTAGGTATCATGTTCCACTTGATATACCTGTCTATATATTTTTTCCTGTCAAACTACTTACTCATCATTGACATCTTTCTTTAAGTCTGGTGTAAAAATCCAGAAATGCATATAATACAGATCTTTGGGATGTTTAAACTTGAAGAAATAGAGTCATGGTTAAGGTAATTTATTCCATTGGAAAATGCATTATATTTGTAGATGCTTTTCTTAGTCATTTGTATGAAAGGTGGAATTTTGTTCAAAGTAAGGAATAAATTAACTGCATATTTGTTTAAAAAAATCCAATAAGATTACATCAATATGCTGCTATTGAAATATTTTAGTAGAGTAGATGCAGCAATCTTTGATTTTAAATGTGTTGTCTTTTAGACTTTCTGGGTCAAATTTTGTCTGAGCCTTTTTAATAATACCAACTCAGGCCTTGATCCTGCAAACACATCTGAATAAACCTTTGCAAGTGAGCAGTTCCACTGAACAGATGATACTACTCTTGAAAATGTTTGCAGGATCAGGGTCCATATTTGCAAATGCCTCTCTGCCTCATGTGTGCATGCAAAATAGGTAACTTCCTGCACAATTGTGTGGGATTTTGCACACCCCTTTTGCATGGATATGCTCACGAATTTTGAACCAATTAATGAGGAAATTAAGAAAGCCCATCCAAAATTTGGCCCAAAATAAATCCTATATGATTTCATGTATATATTAATTTGGAGTGAAGTGTAATATTTATAAAAATCAGGATACTCCCATTAGTTATTGCTAAAGCCGTAAATAAACCCTGACTCCTTTTCACAAGTGGGTGAAATGGATGAGTGTTTAGAAGAGATCTTATTGGCTTGAGTCATAGAGCTGGCTGCCTCGGAGCGTTGTGCTACAAGTCGGTGGGATAAGCTTGACAGCAATTTAATTTTCATTGACAAATGCTGTCATAATATTAAGGGAAACGTGTATCAACAGTAGTGGTCGATGCTCAACCAGTCATATGGACTGGACGAGCTTACCATATGCTTAACTACAAACTTCTCTTGGAAAGCGCCTTTTAAGCACTTGACAAGCTTAAGGTACTAGTCAGTAACGAGCTTGAACAGAATATGTGAAGTTTTACATTTCATACAGAGGACAGATTCATGTTTATATGTTCCACATTAAGAAGAATGGGTTAGTATGCTTATATTTATGTAGCTACGGTACATGTATTTACTCAGACACTGGTCTGAGGATAACCTATGGAAAGAAATTAAAATGCTTGCTTCAGAAAACTGACCCCCCCATACTGTACATGAAAACAGGAAAGGACATTCCATGTGAACTTTTCAAATGTGAAGTTTGTGGAAATGATAGAAATGAATAAAAGGTGAACAATGCAAGCAACGCCCCTCCCCCCAATTTTCAATAGTAACAGCAGTAATACAAGATATAGTGAATTCTAGTTCTCCACTTTTCAATGAATTATATGGGATAGTAGGTTACCCTGGGGTTGTCTGTTATCCCATTATGGGTACAGTTTCAGGTACTGTGTTTGCATCCACTGTTTTCCACCCAAAACTCAATGCAGAATCTGCGTACTTGAGCTTTGAACTACCTGACTTCAGGTAAAAATCAGGTAGTTGGAGATGAAACTACTTAGACTTGGGGCCAAAATTCATTTTGTGGGTAGAAATTGCACCCACTGAAAGGGAATCTGGGTCTCAACCTCCTGTGAAAATGTACTTCTGACTCTCAATCTTTATCTGTTCCATCTTTTATGTTTTTGGTTTGCATTTTACTTTTTTGGCTATGGCCAAATCCTGTGGCAAATCAGTTAGATAATTAAAACAGAAGTCTGACCTGATACTATCTTTATTTGCTTTGTTTTGTTAGTAGTAAGCCAACTGTAATGTAGTTACATGAATAGTAAGAAGTCAATGATGACCATGTTTAAACAATATGGAAAACATAGTATGTGCTTATGTGAATCATTAGGCAGGAATCATTGTCCTTCCCAGTTTTTCTGTGGCCTTCCTCACTCTAAAGTATCTCTCCTCATTAGCTACCCAAAGAAAGAAATTGATGAGTACTGTAGATGGATCAGCAGTGGCATATATTTTGTCAGTACAGGTATTTGGAAAACTGGTGTTCCATTTCATAGTTTTAATATTTTACACATTTTCTTAGCAAGAGAAAGAGATGGGGCCTGATTCTGATCCTATTTACACTAATGTAAATCAAGAATAACTCCTGGATTTACAGTTCTGAGTAAGATCAAAATCAGTCACACTATGTGTTTGCATGTTAGCCATGTCCACATTTATGTCACAACATTTAACTGCTTGAGACAGAGACACTTCTCAGTGTTCTCTATTTGTCACTGTTCTCTCCTATTAATCACTATAAAATTTTCTTTATTTCCTTGTCTACAGTTGGGATTTAGATTTCCTGGCCTGGAATTAGATGGGTCTAGTTGATACCATCTGCTGACTGTTCTTCAATTAATATTAAGATTCTTAGTTTCTTAGGGTGGTTTTTTTCGTTTAGTGTACACAGCTGAAGAGAAGAAAGAAAAAATGGTGTCCAGCATTATCATTCATGTTCTCAGTTTGGCAACCAGAGCCACATTGGCATGTATGCATTCCTTGTAGATAGTGCCTGAGTGTAGAAGTGTTAAGGCAGCTCTGAGGCATGCCATGAGCTACTGTTTTATTAAGAAACGTTCATGTACCACCCTCACCCCACCAGCAATAAATTGGAAAACAAAAATCCCATTTTGGTGGCCTTTGTCACTAAAAGGTGCAAATGACTGGTTTATTTAGATGCACCAGCAACAAAACATTCCATTTTTGTAAAAGCTCTGCCTTTTGCATGTTGGTTTCCCTCACTTTGAAGGGTCCCAGCTCCATTTCCATCTATGAGCATCTCTTCATGGGTTTCTTGGGTTAGAAAGTATTCTGGAAATTGTTATTGTGTCCCTTGACACTTGGAATTGCAACAACTTCATTTAGTGTCATCACTTGAAAAGGAAGTTTAAAGATTTTTTAAAACCATTGTTTAAAAGAGAAAATTCATTAAAAAAAGGCCAAGTTCCTTCAATATAAAGGGTACAGGGACATGGCTGCCCCCACGCAGACCTCCACTTACTTCATTCACTCTTCTGTTGCCTTCTGTGGGGCTCCGGGTGAGCAGAACTGCCTATTTCTGTGCTATGCTTGGCCTTGCTCATAGGCTTAGTGTCCAGTGTTGTCACCATTACTATACGAATGGGTCCTATTTTATCAAATTTTCCCTAGTTCATCAACCATACATTAAAGAAGTGAAGCATATGACTGTATCTGCTAATGCTAGTGCAGTATCTTCAGTAGAACCCATAGGCCCCTGCTTCACAGAAACCAGTTTGTCACCACTATTTTTTATTCAGACTGCTCGAGTAGCAGCATTTATCAACTCTTTTGGAAGCCTTATTTTGCATTAAAAAGTACAACATTTGGACCATCATGACAATGATGACATATGCTTTTTTTTAAAGCTGAAGAAGACCTTAGTAATGTTTAAGTGGCTGTGAGGATTTGCGCTTCAAATGGAATGAATCTAAACTGTAGTCATGTGTTGGGTACTTTTCAAGCTTTGATTTGCACTGGTTTGGTCACAAATCCAATGCAGAATGGAAGTTTTAAACCTAACAGAACAGACATAGGGAATTCACTGATGGGAAATCCAAAATCATATCTGAGATTTGTTGCTTCTATTTTACAAGATCCTTTTTTGTTTGTACTTTTAAAGGGATGGCATGGTACTGAGGGTTGTAGTTCAACAGCTTGTTGGGTCTTTTATCAACTTCTTGTTGTTCTACGAAGGTGGATGAGGAGGAGATGGGGGTCGAGGCAGCTATATTTATCACTACAGTTTTCAGTAGAATAATTGATTTTTCAAATTTGGCAACCAGTTTTCTTTCTTTCTCTCTCTCTCTTCCCCCTCCCCCTCCCAGGACATTTTTCCTCCCAGTTCTTAATGGAGGACTTTTACTCTGACCTTCCTTGGCTATGACGTGTGGGTCTGCCAAAGCACTCATGCTTCTCCTTGCATGGTCTTATGGAGTGTCACAGCAGAAGACCAAGAAATTTTGCCTTCCAAAAGGAACTAAGCCTGCTGCACTTTCAACCCTTGCCAATCTGGGGACAGAGTTAGTGCCAGAGAATTGAGCCTATGTCTTTGCCATGTTAATTCACATTGCTTTTCTTCAGAGTTGTCCATCTGAATGTGATAGTCACGTATTTCTAGTGCAGCTGTGGCTGTGGGGGTTTTCTGGATGCCAGTGTTCTAGCATTAGGAGCAGTTTGGAACCTGCATTTGATTTAGCCGAGGAGAACGTGTGGGAATGATTCTCTCCTGAAGTCGTGGCTTTAGCAGTACTGACCACCATGTTTTTGTTTTTCATAAATTCCCTGTGTGTTCTCTTTATTTTTGAAAGTCTGCTCCATTCCAGATGGGTACTTAATAACAGTGGGTTAGATGGATGAAATTTCTCATTATTATTGGGATGGATTTTCAAAAGCACTTAAATGACATAAGAACACAAATCCCATTGAAAATCAAGTATTTCTACCACACCATAGGTGTGCAGGGTTCTTTACAGACCATTGTACAGTATATTCCCAAATATCACAGAGTAAGAGAAGTTAAATAAATTGTGCTAGGTTGGTCGTCTATTGTTGATGCAAAAGCAGCTCCCTGTTAAAGTAGTTTGGGGCAGTGAACGTAAGAATTAGGTTGGAACTGAACAAGATGCCTCCACAGCACAGAGATCACTTTTGGGAAGGGAGGTATGGGAATTCTCTGGGATGGATCCCCAATGGTGTACCTTTGTCACAGCTTAAGATCTGTCCCCACCCCTTTTTTCACCTACTGGCTCTATGTTAGGGAGACACTCCCTTGGGTCAAGGAAGGCTAGTAACAGCTCCCTCCAGAGCCTATCAACACCAGTCTGAGTGCCAGATGGGACTCACTGAGTGCCAGTGCTTTAATGTGAGGCATTCCCTCCTTTAGGGCGAGTGCTCTGTGGATTTACAAAGATTTGGACTTTATTTTTTAGTTGTTTTTCAGTAGGTTTCTTTTTTTCTTTTTAATTTATGAAACGTCACAAGCCTCTTGCTTATCTGATAGTTAGAGCTAAGTACCCAGCGCTCAGCGAGAGTGCACTTAGAGATAGAATTGGTTCTGAGGCAAGGGTGAGCCTTTGAGAGCTCCATACTGCAAGATGCTGAGTGTCCTCTATTCTGATTTGAAAATAAAGGATGTTCGGTCCCTAACATGAGACACTTAGAACCTCACAGGGGCAAGCCCTATGGCCCAATCCTGCTGCCACTGAAGTCATTGGCAATCTCTTACTGACTTTAGTGGAGTACTATTAGGAGCATCACCAGGGCTAGTTTGGAAAAGTGAAATGAAATCTGTTATCCATGTCGATAGATAGTGGAAGAGCATTAAAATTCCAGCCCCTTGTGTCCTTTGCTGGATACATAAATCTTTCTCTCCATTTTGTTACACAATGTACAATTCTGCTCCCTAAAACAGAATAGAGTAACATGATGCAGCATTCACAAAGCAATCATTCTTGTTTGGGTTTGTGGGGGTGCTTGGAAGGAGGGGGAATGAAGCTAGAAATGAACTATTATCCATATAAAAAATCCCAGAAAACAGAGACAGACTTAGAATGAGCGCTTGTCAAGCCCTGTAAGTACAAGGCCAGAATTCCAGACCAAGCTTGCATCTTATCCCTTGTAATCATAGAATTGTTCTCATTAAAAGGACAGCAGGTTATGTTTTGAAAAGTGGTTAAGCTAAGCAGTGTTTCAGGAGATAATGTAAATGCATTGCCTCCATTAGAGACAGGCTTTTTTAATATTTTAAAGAACGTTCCTTTTGGTAAATGTACTGTATGTAAAATGACAGCTAGAATTTTTAAATCATTTTTTGGAGGCAGGACTACAGATTCCACTGAGCCTTGTCTGCTGCATAATCCTAAATTGTGCAGTTGGGGGCATGTACGCTTCCCTTGCTCATGTGAATAAAGGAGCAGGATCAGGCCCTTAGTCAGGGGGACTTGTGCATAAGGTCACTGCCAAACTTCAAATGCCCTTTAAATCTTTTTTTAAATGTAAACATATGCAATCTTCTGGAATAAGGCCTGAAAAATTCAATACAGGGCTAAATTCACATATTAAATCTAAAAACATGTTTAATGTCTTTACAGCAATTGATTTAATTGTATAAGTAAAATCAGTTTTGCATAAATTAATAAAATATTTGCACTGATAATTACCCCGATTTTAGGAAATGAAGTGTTTAGGCTTCTATTTACTCTATCTGCTAATCTCACACATCTAACATTTAAACTCACCAACCCTTTAACAAATACTCAAAAAGATGACTGAATTTTGCAAGTTACTGTATATTGTAGAAGACTTTTTCCAAAGCTTCTCTAGTCAATGAAAATAAAAAACACACACTTTTAAAAAATTGAATGTCATGATCGTGGTAAATCTTGGTTATTAAAAAAGGTACACATGCATCACTAATTAACAATAGGATTTTTATAAGAACTTTTGTAATATTATGTAATATTTACATTTGTGTTGATTTTTCTCAATTTTACATGTAGTAATTAATTTTGTCTTACTGACAGATGATTCTCAATGACTGATTTTCAAGAGAAAATCCAGACAGGTATTTTAACACTTTGTTTTCATTCAAGAAGCCTTGTATTCATGGTTCTGGTTATCGTTAAGGGGCACTGAACTTAAATTAAAGGTTTAGTATTATTTAGATAATGGAATCAGTTTCCATATTCTTATCTTTTTGAAAATCTTTGGGGGAGGGAAAAGGGGAAGAGTGTAAGCAAATTGGGTTCCTACCCTCCTCTGAACAAAGCATGCTTGTATCATGTATATAATCCAAACTTCCCCCTTCCTGGGATTTGGCTTTATTAATAACTGTAAGTAGTAAACCTCAGCCTAAGCCTTTTCCCCAAGTATATTTGCTTCTGGGGTTTGGCCTGGAGGCTCTCCTCTGTTCCACCCCTAGTACCCTCTGTTGAGTAAGAAAAAGAAAGACACTTTGATACCCTCCCCTGTTATTTCCTGGTTGTTGATCACAAGATGCACCTGCCACTATGATTCCTCAGTAATTTAGACTTAATCTTCATATAGGGAACAAGCACCTCACATGAGGGTGACTCCGCAGAGGAACCCTGACTTCCTGTGCCATTCAGCATCCTGTTACAGGGAACCTGCAGGGGATAAAGTTAAGCCAAAATTAGAGAGACCCATTTTACATCCAGCCAACAAAACCTCGGTTTTTAGAACGGTGAACCGGCAATATGGTTTTTAAAAAAAACAAAACAAATACAAAATTGGAGTTAACTGGAAATAACATACAATCTCTCTCATTTTCTTTACAATTTTGAAGGTGATTGTTTGTCATTTCCCAATTAGCTATTGGAGCATTTAAGCCATAATGGACAGTGCACCTTTAACATACTTATTAAGTTCTTGTTATGCTGTTTGAATGCTATGAACTTATCTTTGTCTCTCTCTCTCTCACTCTCTCTTTCTGTCCCTAGCTATTGATCCATGTCTTAGTCTTACAATCTATATATTTTTAGTATTTATTACACTGAGCTTGTAGACCATGACATTGCAGTAAAAGGTCTTTTGGGATTTCACAGTTTTTAGAGATTTGTGACTCAGCCATTTTAAATACACGAGGCTGATAGTTGGCAATAATTCTTTCCAAAGCATGTGTCATTCTCATTGCCATTAATTGGAGTTATATTAATGCCTCTATATGAATATCCAGACTGGATGCTGTATTTGAATATAAAAACTGCCTACTCCCTGGTGTAATATTAGATCAGTGGATTTTTGCCAGTTTCAGCGCTGTTTGGTAGTATGACTAAAAATAAAACAAGCACTGATGGAGAGAAAGTAAGAATGAGTGCAGCATTTGAGGCCTGATGGGGAGTGCACTTTGAAATCAGTGGGGGACATTCCATCAACTTCAATGGGCTTTGGATCATGGCTTCTGGTTTTCACTACAGGCTGGTCTGGAAATATGAATTTGTATAGTGTATAGAGCCTTTATTTTCTCACCTTGTCCTTTTCGTGTCTTGTCATGTCACTTCCTGCCCCCTTTGCAACAACAGGGATGTTAGCCTTCATTACCTGCTTATTTGCTTCTTACCAATTCTGCTTGCACTTTCTTCTACACTCTCCCTCTACAGAGAACTCCCTATCCAATATGATCTATCAGGCAACTGTCCTTGAAATCCTTCCTCAAAGCCCACTTATGCAACAGTGTTTATAAGGGGTTGTCTACACATGGAAGTCAATCCAGAATAAAACAGGGTGTCAATATAACGTGGATTAACTCTTTCTGATTAACTCTATGTATAGACACATTTATTTGAGAATAAGAATATCTTCACATGGAGTTAATCAGGAATGGCTAGTCTGGAATTATTTTCTGTGTAGACAAACCCTAAGTAAACATGTAGGTTGAGGGACAGTAGGGATGCGTGCGTGCGTGCATGGTTTGTATAACACCTGGCACAACGGATCGCTAATTCTGACTGGGAGAGGACCTCTAGGAGCTATTTTTCTGTAAATATTGAACAGAAATAAAATGATAATCAAGACCTTAATGCTGTTTATTATGTGGTATCCTGGATAGTGTGGTATATGAAACCTATTCATTTTTATGATGGTTTGTGGAATAAGATTTTTAGCATAATAGTTCTACTCACTTCATACATGGTTCATGAGATCCACTATGATGGCAACACTGTCTCAAAAAGGCATAATTTCTTTCCATATATTTGCTTAGAATCTAAAAAATATAAGTATCCATTTTCTACGTTAGATATGCATGGACTTTTGCATAGGCAAAACCTGTGCACATAGGCCAAGATCCTCCAAGGTATTTGGGCACCTAATTCCCTTTTGGGACCTGAGCCATAGTTACCTGACCAGTCCGGTATTTGTGCATGTTCATGACTAGCCAGATGCCTACCTGGATATATATATATGGACATACACTCAGTTTGTGCAGCCATTCAGGTATTCGCACCCCTATATTATATATACATGTGGAAGTAAATGGAGCTCAGCCACCTTATACCAGCTGAGGATCTGTCCCATGATATGAATGCAATTAATTGCGTGCAAGTGTCTATGTTTTAAATCATGGCCTGTATGTTTTAAGGAAAGCCAGGGACTCATCACTTACCCTCTCTGTCTTTCCTTCCTTGGAGCAATTCCTTCTGCAATACTGTTTGTTACACAAGTTGTTGCTACTGCAGTTCTTGGCTGCATTTCCATCTCATCTCTGTGTAAAGAAATTCCATCTAAATTCCTTTTTTCTTAACATCAGTTCATGCCCAATTGTTTTTAGATATGACAATATCTTAAGAAGTCTTCTATAGCAGTTCTGCACTCCTTAACCTCCCCTTCTCAGAAATATAGATCTGGTTTGTTTTTGACTCACCAAGATCATTTTGTCACTTGATATCCTCTGTTGTACGTTCTCAATTTTTAAATGATAATGTAGTCAATGCTTACGTACAACATTCTGAATATTTTTGTTATCCCATCCTAAAGTCCACAAATGATTTCTAACAATTTACTGTTATTACCTCTGTTTGTGTGTCACAGAAGTATCTTTGCTTTTTTGTGCTGCTTTTAGGTCTTGTGATTTTAGCAATTTATTCAGAATTCCCCTCAGCACTTTTGTTGTATCCCCATTATTGACATGAACTCCAAGCACATTGTCCCTCTTCTCTTGGTACATAGTTTACCCAAACTTTTTCTTTATTGAATTGCATCAAATAGCTTTCCATATTCCCTCAAAAACATTCTGAATTTTTCATTTTTTGCCACCCTCATTTTTATTGCCTGCAGCTTCCTCTCTGTTTTCTATACTGAGTAAATTTCATCCCTCTTCTGAATTTCTTCTTTCAGGTCACTAATATGGAAAGTGAACAAAATCAGCCTTATTAGTGATGCTTGTGAGACACCAGCCACAACCTCCCATGGCCCTGATCTCTCCATGTTAATGTGAGGAAAAGCTGTGCTTTCAATATCATATCTAGTCCTTTATCCAGTATATAGTTCACCCTGTCCTCAAATCTTACTCACATTGTAAGTTGATCTTTCAGGAGGTAGTACAGCAAAAGCCTTCTTAAAGTCCAAGTAAATCATGGTCACAGCTTCCTTCATTAATTTTTTTGTTTGTTTTTTTCAAAATATTCTATTAGTTTTGTTATGTATGATCTCTCTTTTGTGAATTCATGCTGAATATCTTTAATTAAATCATAACTTTCCCTATTTTGTCCCTGATTAGTGTTTCCAATATCTTCCCCACTGCTGAAGTTGAGCTTACTAGTGTTTAATTTCCTTGATCTTCCCTAGAGCTGTTATTACATTAGTCCTCCTATCCACTGGCATTTCTTCTACCTCCAAAGATATCTGCTAATGCCTCCCTTTCCTTTGCCTCTTCTTGCAAAATTCTGGCATGGAGCCCATTTTTGGTGATGGATTCAGGATCTTAAATAGTATTCACAATATATTTTTATAGCTTCATCTTTAATTTCATTTGTTAATCCTTCTAATCCTTGATAGCTTGACAACATGGATCTGCTCCTGTACTTGTTGAGGAGCATGAGGAGGCCTGAGAATGCACAGCTTTGTTGGTTCCAAATGAACTTTTCATTGTTCTTTAAGCTTATTTTTAAAGGTGGCCTCACCCCAGCTCCTGAGTGAGTCAGATCGGTACACTCAAATTGGGATGTAAGATATCTAACTAAAATGAAAGGGGGGGGAAGGCACATAAAATCGTTTACATCTGTCTACCTTAAGTATTTATACAGCCTCACTACTGTAGTTTCTGAGCAGCTCACAATCTTTAATGTATTTCTCCTTACAACATCCCCATTAGGCAGGCTAGTAATGTTATTCCCATTTCACTGATGTGGAGTTGAGGCACATAAAGACTGAGCTTAAGGTCGCATGGGAATTCTGTGATGAAGCAGGAAATTGAACCCAAATTTTTGAGGCCCATGCTAGCACCCTAATCAGTGGGCCATCCTTCCTCTTATGAATCCAGGATCTTTGGCTCACTATTTTGAGTTCACAGATTTAGAGGTTGCTTTGTGTCCTTAGTGTGTTTTTGCTAGAATATTTGTATATTCTTTATGCTGATATTAACTCTTCTTTGAACAGCTGCCATTTCCATATGAAATCACTTCTTTTATTTCATTCAGGGTCAGCTCCTCCTCTCACTGACGTCAATTGAAAGTTTTGCCATTGCCTTTCTGGAGAGCAGGAACTAGCATTAAAAGTCACTGATACGTCAATCACTTTATCAGAAATTAAACCCTGGTGATCTTCAACAGCTTTATCTTTTAGTTGTAAATTCAGTCCTACCTCATTGTATGCATACTGTAGGCAAAGAATGGATATTCAGAAGAAGCCCATTCATTTTAATGTAATCATTCAGACTTAGATTTGGGTCATAGCAGTTCCACTGCCATGGGTTGCAAAGACAACTTCAATAGAAAAGACTCAGTTAAGGAAGGAATCAAAATGGTTCCTCTGACACTGTGTCAGATCCCACAGAATGTATTTCCCTTTTTCCTTTTTACCACCATTCTTTAGACATTTCAGACTCTCATCAAAGGTATTAAAATAGAAAAAAAAATTGTAGCATTCTCTGTCTTCTTATATATCTATAATTTAAAATAACCCAAGGAAATGTAAATGCAAAAAGCCATTAAAATGAGGTTAAATGCTGAATTTTCCAAATGGTGCATGAAGATTTTGTCCCGTTCCTCCTGTTAACAATTGTAGGAGTCACATGACTCTGTCCCCATGAATTGCCATGGAAATGAACCCCCTAAGGCTGCAACTGAAACCAGGAAATAGCTACTCTGTCCTTAACTCACCTCATTTTGATTAAAAACTGGTACTGCATATGCTATGTAAGATCACACTTACTGTTCTGAGACCCTGGAAACATGAGCATGATGGAATACGTCAGGGGTGGAGTGGCAGCCTTGACTCTGAATATTTTTGCTTTTGTCAGTTAAAGTCAGACAGTGAATGTTACTGTAATGACATTTTATATCTTCAATTCTGTAGTCTAGTGGAGGGAGCCACAGGTGTTCCATTGGAATTACTCACACATTTATAGAATTGGACATTCTGTCATTAAATGGACTTAAAACTAAAAAGCCTTTGTCTGTGAAAGGTGACCAATAGAAAGAGACTTCGGATTATCTGATATCCCATAACTTAATCATATGGCTCTTAAGAGTGGGACATAAGCAGCTGTGTCTCACTAATATGCATGCAATATGTGTAAAGTGATATGCTTTAATTCTAAACTTGTTTTTAGCAGGAAGAAAAAAGCATTTAGATGAGGAACATTAAGATTCAGCATTAACCATTTTTTTTCCTCTGGGCAAAATTATTCATCACCTGATATTTATTTAGGCAGCATTTTTATTTTATTGCTTTGTTTACACCATATCCAAACATTCTCAAAGTTTTGTGGTAAAGTTTAATAGAGTAGCTATTTAACTGGCCTTTCAAAATAAACTTTTTCAAAATCATTGATTTTAAAAAAATAGACATGTTGTCAGACAACACAGCTGAAATAACCAGGACAAGCATTCATTTAATTTACTATTTAAATTTAAACTGTTTTATTCATCCTCCCATATTACATATATTTGATTTCAGTATTGTAGTCTTAATTGTTAGTTTGTGTTGGTTTAATATCTCTTATTTAAGTATGTTTGCTTTAATAATATTTAAAAAAAAAAAAAAACTAAGACAAAGAAACTGTAGATTAGAGACTTTATTTTCAGGGTAAAATGATACGGATAAGTGAGCGTCAACTGACCAGAAATTATTTGCTTCTGTCTGTTAGACACGTAATGGAGTCATTTAACTAGTCAAATTAGGAGCTGTAGAAATGCACCATGCTTCATTACTGAGTTCGAATGGGCACCATTTTACATTTACGTCAAAAATTATCTCATAGCAAATTAATGTTTTCATTGTGCTGAAAAGTCAAAGCTGTGCAGTATTAGCACCACCTAGAGGGCATAGCAAAATATTTTTAAAATGATTTTAGTACAAGAAAACCAGTAATGAATAGATTATCTTTAATAATCAAGTATCTTTAAAAAAAAAACCCTAAAAACTTTGTGTCATGTTGTGTATATTATATATATGTTTGTGTGTGTATGTGTATATATATAGAGAGAGAGAGAGAGAGAGAGCTTAGCATCATGAACTAAGAAAAAGTGTAATGACAGAAATGCATACTACTGAAATTATAAAGAAACTAACAGGATAGTTTAATTCAATAGATTTATTGTGCTATGGCACATTATAGCAATATAGGGCAGTTTTCTTACTCTATCCATGTCCATACTGTTCCTTACATTGCAAGCTGCTACTTTAGTGAGGTCTTTGTGTCTGGGTATGGTTTTACATACAGAAGAGAATTATTTTTAAATATGAACATTTTCTTTTACTTGACAAATATTGATAACATTCTTATTTTAATCTGACAGTGTTACTAAAGTAAGTTTGTATCTTCATTAAAAATTCCTGGAAAACCATAGAGAAATGAGTTGAGGAGAAAGTAGTTATTTAACAAATTAAAATTTATGCAAATAATTGGTGGACAGCTAGTGAAGATGAAATGCTTAAGTGTACTGAAAGAACCCAAGTGAATGAAGAAAAAGAGGGAGAAAATAGAATGCATCTTAAAAATATTTCATCACTACTCTGAGTGGTTCTGATGCCAAAAATGTAAAGAATTGCATAAAGTTTAAAGCCAGCCATTTAAAATGTGGTGCAAATTTTGTATTTCCACTTTCTGGAATTACATTTCACCAATGAGATATCCGTCAGCTGGCAATGTAAAACAGAATTTCTTTGGTCCAGGAACACTCAACAAGGAGTGGACATCAAGGGTAAATAGTTGCAACGCATGAAGGTTCAATACCCAAGTGTTCTGTGATGAAAGAATGTTCCTAAACTAAGTGCTTTTACAACCATAGAATTGTGGATTATTGCTGTAATAAAACTTTAGGAGTTTGTGGAAAAAAGTTGAAAAAAGAATTAGCTAATAAGACTTAAAACTTGCGTTTACATCAGATATTTCACAGGGCATGATCCAAAGCCCAGTGATGACAGTGGGAGTCTTTCCATTAATGTCAATGGCCTTTGGATCAGGCCATAAAGCTCAAACTTGAAAACCCATTAATAGATTTTAAGGTCAAAAGAGACCATTAGGATCATCTAGTTTGACCTTCTGCATAACATGGGCCACAGAATTTCAGCCAGTAATACCTGCAATGAAGGGATTTTCCCACACGAGCAACTGGACCACTCAAGTGACTAGAGAATTCTCATTTGAAGGTAGGATTTGAACATTTGATCTGAACCTTCCTAAACGTATTTTTTTGTGTTTTTAATTGACAAAATTACCTAAACGTACTTTTCTGATGTTATTGAATGTTCTGTTTTGTGTATCTGAGTAAGTTTGCCATATTTCTATTCTTTGAAAGCCTTTATAGGATGAAAACAAAACAAAAAGCTCTCCGTATTTTTTTACACAAAATATGATAGCCTGATACAAAAATGAGCAAATAGGGGACTGTGGGACACAGTTCATCTGGTATTACATTTATCTCTGACACAAACGATCATTTATTAATTAAAATACTGCCTGCCAACTCTATTTTGAAGACGAAAATTCCACATAATTGTTTCAAGTATGTAATTTTTGTTAGTCTACTCTATTTTTCGTATTTCAGTGAGATTCTCTTCAGGATCCTTTTGAAAATCAAATAATTGCTTGTGATATTATTTCCTGGTTAAGTACAGTATCTTAAACACATACTGTGCTGTAAGTTCAAGAATTTGACAATGACTTTAGGGCCATGCCAAATTGGTAGGCGAAAGAACATGCCTGTGAGCAAGTTTTTCTTTTGTTCTAGATAAAGCTATTTTTTTAAATGGCTTAAGCTCATTGCTGAAAAGAATTTCTTTGAATCAGCAAACAAAAAATGTGAAGAGCCTTGTTTACAGTAAGTACTCTGGTGTTTTCTTCTTTAACTGTAGAAACACTTTACCTCTTACCATGAATCTTGTCCGCTCAGACGGTTCAGCCTTCATGTTTTGTTTACCAAGGCCAGACTAGAGGACCAAATAATTTATAACAATTCCTGTTGGATTTTATGTAATAACTTTGGAACTCATATAAAGTAATGATCCACAAACTCTTTTAATGTTCATTATAAAATATGAAATATTTCTCAGAACCATTGCAATTATGTGACCAGACATAACTGTTTCACACATGAGTAAATACAGGGAGGTTTAACATAACTTTATTATCTTCCTGTCTTTTCCTCTCATTGATGTGATAAGCTGTTTTAATATTTTTCTAAAGAAAAGTTCAGTAATTTCAAATCTCTATTGAGGCCTAGTTTATTGGTTTTTGTAATAGAGCCCTCAAGAATAATTATATTTATGATTAGACTGACACTAGTAAATGTTGTGTCTGAATAGAAGTAAAATACCCCAAAAGCTTTATATAATTGTAGATGTATTTGGCACTATATATAGCACACAAATTCTTTGGACGACGTTGAGAAAAGGAAATATTTAGGATCCATCTATCTATCCATTTATTCTGTGCTCATCACCATAGTATCCAACCATCTTACAAGGGGACTTTCTGATTTCTAGCAGATATTAAAATGTTAATAAATATGGAATGGGAAAACCAGTAACAATCTCATGCAGTAAGAGTTCTACTGATTATATAGGGCAAAATACTCCCCTCCAAAGAAGAACCCATGAAGGAAGAAAAATTCTCAACGCATAGGAGAAGATTCTCCTTGTGGTGTTTCCTCTGTCTCCTCCCCTTGAGGAAGAGGGTTTAGGAGATTATAGAGTGGAGAAAACAGTGAGGTCTTTAAATCTGGTGGAGCTCATGGCTCCCCAGGAAAACCAACCTACGTCCCCACAGATCCAAATCTCTTCACCGTGCTGAGGAGGTCCCATTTTAGGAGTAATGCTGCTATTGGTTTTCCCCTTGAAGATTGTAAAATGAGGGCTGAAGATGCAGTAGTCAGTTACTGCTGGCTACACCAGCAATTACTCCTGCATGATTATCAAGCTGTACAGAGGAGAATGTGCCACAGAAAGATGTTGCTGCTCTACCCTGCTACCCATGCCCAGACATCCTCAATCCATGGAACCCTGGCTTTGTGTTTTATGCATGGACGTCATACTGGTGTGAGGGGCCATTTGGAGCATGCCACATGTGACAGTGCATAGTGCAGTTGTTTGAAGTCATCCTTTAATTCTGCCGTATGATTGAAGTACCCACATTGCAGACCTTCTTTACATTGGCTGTACAAAAGGCTTGCATAGTTAGAATGTGAATTAAAGCTGGAGTATCCAATTGCTATTTTTTTATTTCTATGATGGCCATGCTGAGATGTCCCAATCAGAATTGTGGCCCCTTTTTGGAACTTGAAAGGCATTTCAAGCTATATAATCAAGCTTAATCTTGTATGTTTTTCAGACAAAAGTCCTGTTACTGTAGTGAACGTTTTATCTAAGAAATGTCTGCAGGATCAGCAATTTCCTTATTGGTGAAATTCACCCCAGTACAGAGGACCTATGCCCCGAGGTTGTCCTTTGGAGAGAAGGAGAGAAACACAGGCAGATTTTCCTTATGACCCCTTATCCATGAAAAACAAGCCTCTGCACTTGATCTGAATAAGCTAGCCTGGAGAGGATTGTACATTATGGCTATAGGACTGGGGAGGGTTCAATAGATCTGATCCAATTGTCAGAACATGTAGGAATTCAGCCCCACAACCTTCCAGGGGACAGAAAGATTGAATTTGATCCCCCCACCTCTTGCTTAGCTCATTTTACTCAGGCTTTGTGCAGTGAATGGTAAATTTCATGCATTGAAAGGAAGAGAAATTCATAAATGTTATTTTCATGAGTCAGGAATAACCTGCAAAGTGAGAAGTGGTGAAACACAGCAGAGCCATGAATCAGTTATGCATGGCCATTCCTAAAGAGACAAAATAACTGGTTTATTCCACACAGTCCCTTTGTTGTGTGCTATTTGTGTAGAACATTCTGGGCTCTTTAAGTTTCAAATTAAAATGATTTTACTTTGCTTTATGAAATGCTGATGCATTAAAGTATGATTCCACTTGTACTGTTGCTGGTATTAAAATATGGTCTGACTAGTGACATGATGAGAAGGATAATATGGACTTGAGGTCCATAGTATGGTTGTACTGAAACAATGTACTCATTCACACTTAAGACAGTTAGTATAGGTTTGTACAGCATTAAATATTGATCAGTTTTCAGTTTACAAATTTCCACATGCCAAATTTGGAATTTTCAAATTAAAGAGAAACAGACTTTTGGTCGATAACAAAATGTTCATCATTTTCACCACAGCAAACATTTTTTATCATTACAAATGGCAGATTTTGCCCAAGAACAAATTAAAATTGTTGACTCTTGTGTCCCGAATGAAAATGCATCCCTTTTGTAAAGAAATTTGTCAGTTTTGAAGACTATCTTTTAGTTTTTCTAGAAAACTATAAAAAATTCAAAACCAAACCCCAAATCATTTCACTTTTTACAAAATTGTTCAAATTCATGATTTTCTCCAAAGGTCTGAAGTTTGTTTTCCACATATCTAGGCAGGCTTTAAAGTCACATTAACTCATGCAAGGATAAACTAGGTACTGTAATGAAACAGGCAACTTTGAGTATTGGCAATTGGTACAGATGGAAGCTGTACAGATCAAGCATTACAATGTTCCAAAACATAATAAAGGATAAAGCACCAAACTTCCATAATCATAGAGAAAAAGAATATAAGCTTTGGCTGCATTAAGCCTTATGCAAACACTTTGTCACTGTCACAGGTGCTTTTTCTCTCCAAACTTCCAGTCCCATTTCCCAGGATTTCTCTTCAGGACTTCTTCCATCCTAACTTTTAGTTCTTTCTTGCTCACAACTTGCTGAGAACTTCCTAGGCCTTTTATATGGCAGTTGAAGCTAACTGCTTTCCTACCCCATTTTCTACCGCATGACTTGGCCGTCCTTTCCCTGCATGTATATGAGCTTGGAGTGATTCAGCAGAAGAGTCCTGCATTTCTATACAAATGTTAGTGTAATGCAGGGTGGTTTAGAAAGGACTGAGATGGCTGCTGAATAATGTTTCTGTACGTCCAATGACTATTAACCACTGCATAGCAGCTGTGTAGAGTCTGAATCACGCAGCTTTCTTGTCATGCAGCTAAAAATATGATACAGAGAGAGTTTGTCCCCAGGTATTTTAGATTGTTATTACAATGTTAGTGTTTGGCCTTTCTTGGCACCTGAAAACTATATTTTCATTTGGATGAAAAAGTAAGTAAAAGCACAAATCCCCCTCCTGCAAACCCCAAAAAACACAAGCTGCATTAGCAGTAGCATGAGTGGTAATGTCCATGTTACAATTTCATCTAGGGGTTACTTTATTATTGTCCTTCATGTTAACTGAGAGAGAGCCAATTCCTTTTCTTTTGAATCAAGACTATTTAAAATAAAATGATTTTATTTTATTACTTTATAAGAAATTGTAATTGGAGCATCTTTTTTAATAAACCCATCCATTATACAGAATGTACGATTCAAATCTGAAACATAAAAAAATTATTTAGAATTTGTTAACCTATTTAAACAATATTTTAAACATCAAAATTATTAGATTCCTTTTTAAAAGTATATTATCCACAGTCATCTCTTTTAAGTTATCAAGACTGAAATCAGTTGTCTTTAAGTCTTAGTGTTCTTTCACCATTGATGTACACTGAATTGTTGACTGTCAATATTGCTGACTGTACAACTGGCACACTTAGGTTAGCTCGTCTGAAACACTGTCTCTTGAGATTCAAAGGATGTCATTCCTGTCTAAGTGGTAGAGTGATAATACATCTGCACTCTCTGGATATGACACCTAACTGTCGTGGCTTTGTCAATGGACAGCAATGCCTGTCATTTTATTGTGAGATCCATCATAAAGTGTATATCACCCTTGACACCATAAGAAGTGCAGTGCATAAGGGACATTATACTACATGTCCGTGGAATTTGAGTGGGTATTTTAATTCTAAATGTTAAATATTAAACAATAGCATTCTCTAAGGGCTAAATGTTGCTCTGGTACATTGTAGTAAATTCACATTAGCTTCATTGACCTCAAAGGGCCTGCTCAGATTTCAGCAGGTCAGAGGATTAAAAGGCCAAAAATTCAGTGATGTATTTCAACCAAGGAGTGTTGTTATGGGTAAGGCCTGAGGGCCAAGGTGTGTGCTTCATGTGGTTTTATTAAATACATGGCCCCATACACCTCCCAAATCCCACACAGACTTGTGCCGCTCCGAGGCAGAATAATTTAAATGAGGAAAGTCAGTGGTATTGCTCTGGATTTGCATTGTTGTAATTGCAGGAATTTGCTCAATAAGGAATAATATAAATGGGCTTTTAATATACCAAAGGCTATTGTTAGTAGATATTTAACTGAAAGAAAGGAAAGTATTTTGAGTTTTTCCTAGAAGCCTTTTGCCTCGTGCCTCACGGTACACTCTAACTCCCCACACTAATTTCATGATGCTTAATTATAAGGTGGCAGTCACAAAAGAGAGATTCAGATTGTTCAGAGAAAATGTGAAGTTATTTTATTCATCATTCTCATCATATCTTGGAAGTACCAATCAAAAATAGCTGAAATATTTTCCTAAACTAATTAGAGCTTGCCTTCCATATATAGAGCGTGCAGATTTGCTATTGATGTCAGCAGGAGCCCTGCTTTTGAAACGAATGCAGGATCACACCCTAAAAGTTAGTTTTTTCTGGCAGTGGTCATTAAGCAGTAATTCAAATGATAGTCAGCAACAGCAGGGAGTGATTAGAGTGTCTGAGGGACTAATGCAGCAAAGTGTTGAGTGCCCTTAACTTCAAAACTTCTGTAACAATAGGGTTATATTTCAGCTCAATGGCTTCTTACCAGCTGTGGAGCAATTTGACAATTTTACCAAATCTTATCCTGTCTTAGATTGTAAGTTGTTTGGGGCAAGGCTTTTTATATGTTTCTACAGTGCCTGCCACAACAGGGCCCTGATCTTTCCAGGGAGCTCTGGACGTTGCTGCAATGTAAATAAGAAATAACAACAATAATTTGTAGTCTTGAGGAGTTAGTGGGAGACAACTTTGAGGATCAGCCTGTTATAGATTAGGTGTTTAGTCCACTTAAGTGTTCCAATGTTCCTCTTGGCAGCTGATATGAATGTGAATCTTGAAAGTGTTTCTATTTTGATAAAAATGAATTATAAAGTGAAATATACATACAATGCAGATTCCATTTTTCCTAAAGAAGATCTTGTGAAATTTTAGTTGTTAAAAAAATCGTTTCAGGCTTTGTAAGCACAGTTAGTGTTGGTTAACCTTTATTACAAGGAACATTTTATGCTATATCTATATGAGTGCCATTAGGAGGCAAAGCTTGAGTATTTTAGCAAAATAGATCATATACAAGATATTTATTGAAGACTGCAGTGGAATTGGCTGAATTGGTAAGTATAGATTTCTCGTCTAGCTGTTGATAGCCCTATGGTGAAAATATACTCTATATTGATTCTCACTAGGGACTATATTATTAAAATATATAATGTAAAAATTGGCTTTGGAAATAAAAAATAAATTATACCTATAAATCAAGGATAGCTGATAAACTAATAAATATCTATCACTATTATATCTCATTATTTCTCAAAGATATCTGAAAAGCACTTAATTGCAACTGAGTAATCAATTATTCAATTAGCCTTCTTCTCATCAAATATGTATTTGATACAATTTCTTGAAGCTTGGCTTCTAAAAGGTTTATATTGATTGCAGGTTTTAAGGCCATATGTTTCAGTTATTGGATATGTGCAGTCAAGATTGACATCTCAGATTCACTAGAATATGCAAATGTTTAAGTTTCAAAGATTGTTAGAATTGTGAAGTTAGTTTGCATTTCCTTTTAAAATCATTCCCTAGTAACTATCTGACACAAGTGAGTTGCTTACGTAATACATTATTCAAAAGCATCCAGCTAATTTTTGCGTGTGGCTTATTAAATGCCGTGGGTTGACTGGGAACAACTTTTCACAGGTATTCAATATTCAAAATCTGTTGTTTAGAGCTGGTTAGAAAAATATTTTTGTAGGGCTTTGCTGATTTGTCAAAATCGAGCTGTTTTGGAAAGGCACTTGGATATAGAGGAAGTTCTAGGAGAACTCGGGTAGGATTCAGATGGAAACCAGCCTGGTTTCCTGCCAGCTCAACCACCTGACTCTTTGGCAGCCCACATCAGTCAAGAAAGGGAGCTTCAGAGGATCTAAATCCGTGGAACCCCTGGCTCCCAGTATCATGCCTCCTTGGCAGCCTAGGTTTCCCGAGTATCTGGGCTCTACTCCCAGAGACTTTCTATTTATTTATTTATTTGGTTTTGTTTCAAATTGGAAGTAAACGAAATTTTGAAACCCTCCACAAAATGAAATTTTCTTTCTCCACCCAGCTCCAGTGTTGCTTAATTGTCATTGGTCATCTAAGTGTCATGGTATTAATTCTGTTCACTGATTGGACGAGTGTGAAACCACATTGGGTGGAAATACTCATGGGTCTGAAGCTAAAGGTTCAGCTCCCACAAATACACCTGTGTATTTGAAGTTTACTTTCTACAAATAGTCATGCCAGGAAAACCCAAGAGCTCAAATATTCATGGAAAGTGGGCACAAGAAGTAGAGCATGGATGAAGCAAATCTATTTAAAAATTCACCTGGTTCTAGTAGTTGTTGGGGAAGAATAGTAAAATACAGCCAAACGTTGCTCTCGTTACTCTAATAGTCAACGTGTGAGAGTAGAATGATGGGATTTGGCCCACCCACTATGTACACATTCAACAGTAAATTGGGCTGTATTCTGGAGTGCACTTGATCTGCACAGACTGTAGGTCAGAATTGTACAGGTCCAATGATGACTTAGAGCTTTGGCTTTCTCCCAATCATGGTGCTGCTGTATACAGGGCTGTTCTCTATGCACAGAGTTAGAGAAACCTAAAAGCTGCTCTAATTCATGCTAGCTGCAAACAGCCTCAAAGGACCAAAACCACAAATGAGGATTTATCTGGTACAAAGGCTTTCTGACCACATTCCCTTTCCGTGCTAGGCTGGCAGTAGAATGTGTAATGAAAGACCGTAGGTTGGTTTTATGCTATTGCAGGATCATCCTCTTTGGGCCTGAGCTACAATGGGTTTCGGGCAAGACTTCACCAATGGTGCATCAAAAAGCAACTACATTGTGCGGGAAAGTCTACCCATTAACTCTAATGTGAGGTAGTTAGACTGCTAGGTGTCTTAACATCAAAGCCCAATGATAACATGGGCAGACGATTTTTGGTAGGGGCAAGAGAGGATTGTTACTTTTATTAAAACAAGTAATAATAGATCTGAAATACTTTTTAATCTAAAGTTAAATGTCCTAAACCTTAGATTTTCCAATAGAACTCTCTTTTTATCATAGAAAGAAACAATTGTACAAAGAGATTCTTACATTTTTGTGCTCCAAAATGTTTATAGAACACTTACAGCATAAAGATTGGTTTAGTAGGGATACAACTGATTGCTTTCCTTCACTGGAGCTTTCTCCTGTTGAAAGGTTGATTTGTAAGTATCTGAGGGAAGGATTGTTAAGTAGAGGTGATATACATAGAGGCATAACCCCCTGAGCTGTGTTGCAACAACTTGCTGGATTTCTTCTACCAATCTGTGGTTGGATCAAAAGAAGTGAAGTGTAGTCAGTTAATAATCTTAGAAGGTCCTTTAAATGTGTTTGAGATAGCAGTGTACCAAAATATTCTGTTCTGGCAACTCTCAACAATCTTTTTGATATTTAGATTTTGTTGTGAGTGTGCTTCAGTGTTTAATAGATTCACTTGGTTCTTTGGAAAAGGGCTTTATAGGATGTCTAACTCTTGAACTCATTGTTGAACAAACAGTATTTTCTTCAAGTAAAAACTGCAGATTTTTCCTCTTAAAAACACATTCATAATCAAGATATTAGCAAACAGGGTTTTCCCCCTGAAAAATATCATAAACAGTCTCAGTATGACCTTGTTAATGCAGGACCACTTTAGTAATCTGTGCCTAATGATTTTTTACATTAAACCACAGCTTGTGTTGGACCCTTGTGTGTCACAGTAATTTAAGAACAGTCATTTTGCACATTCCGATCCCATTATGTTACATTGTTACTGAATAAAGACTGGTATTATGTTGCTCCTATAAAGGGCAAAAGTGGCCTGAATTTTATCTGCTGAACGAATCAATGTGGATTATGTCAGCTGAAAAGAATTGTGGACTGCAGTCTCCAGCAGATGGGGGAGATTTTAAAAATGTATCTGTTTGATTCTGAATACATCAGCTAAGATAATACCTTGTGGTGACTGAAAAGTAGTTTTTCTCTCTTTTTCTTCAATGAAGACTGTACCAATTATCATTTCAACATAAAGTATTAGGAGATCAATTGGGAACTGAATGCCATTTCCTAATGTTAATACAGTGTTTTATTTAAGCTGCCTTGACAGGCTGTCTAGGCTGTGGGAAAAAGACTGAGCAAATAATGAGTAAAGGGTTTAGAAAAAAGACAGAGGGTGGAGTTTGGCAAACGATGTGAGCTATTCATCAACAACTCAACAAGGATGATGGAAATAATAAGCACTGCTTAAAGAAAAGGGGAAAGGATTTTTTTTAAAGAAACAGTTTCCTTTTTTTTTTTTAAAAAAAAAAAAAGCATATTCAACTCTAACTTTGTATTACTTTCTGATTAGCCAATTTTAAACTTCCTGGAGTCAGCAAATGCTTTCCTTTGAAATGGATAGTATGCATTTAAACAGTGTACATTCTTTAGCAATCAGTTTAAAAAAACAGTGTCTAATTTCCTGTTCATTCGTGCAAATTTCTTAACATGTGGCATTGTCATTTAATATCTAAAGTACATTAATGCGTTTCTTTAACACAAAAACTCTCAGACAAATCCCCTGTGTAAAATAATTTGTGTGAACTTTGAACTGACCATGAATAAAATCAAGATCTTATTATGCCCTTTATTTATATGGTACAGAAAACCTTTGAAACTTAATACTAGCACAGATACAATATATACATCCAGTGTGATGCTTAAAATAAAACAAATTTCTTGCATTTTTGAAGTGTTTCCCCCTGCTATTTAGATATTTTTATGGTATCTCTGAAAAATATTTACCTTAGAAATCAATAGGCTATTCTAATATTATTGTGTTCTGAGTTGCTACATTTCTATTCAGCTTATCTAATTCCACCATCTGTAAAGTTCTAGATTTTATAATACTTATAAGCTGCTTTTAATCTTTTTTCACTGCTATGTTCTGTCCTGAAATGTCAAAGAGTGCAGAATAGGTCTTGGAATTAACATGACAGTTAAGAAACTTGGCAAGGTTTTACAGCAGATTGTGACATTAACAAAATACAAAGGAGAATGGTGAAATTAACATTAATGTATGCTTGCAGACACTATAAAAATCTATATGTCCATGATCAGGGAACTAAAAGTAGGGGTGGGTTTTTTGTTGATGCCATTAAATACTGATCTTTACTATGAAAAGAAATTTCCATATGAAAAGCAATTTACTAAAAAGTAATGCTGTAATCCCTTCTCTGTACTGAACAACAGGTTTATGTATCCTAGGTCAAGTAGGCATATGGTGGTTTTTGTTTGCCTATGTTGTTTTAGGCTTTTTAAATCTATAATGAAACTGCTTTGAAAGCAACACTATTGTTTTTCAACTGCTGCAAAAGATATAATATGATAGATGTACTGATAAGTGGTAGTTATTAAAATTCACAGATTGCATATTAAACCATGAAAGGTCTGCTTTCACAGCAAAGAGTTCAGGATCAATATTACACATAGAAGTTGACAATAAGTTCTTCTCTAAGCATTAAAGATGCTAGAATTTAGGAGCTCAGTCCTTCAACATGCTTAGCGCGTCCTGTCCTACTAAAGTTGGGTGGTGGAGGCTCTCAGGACCTCCCAGGGTTGGTATGGCTTTGTTTCAATGTGGGCTCTCAGTATTGCTATTTTAGCACTGTGTAATCAGTCAGAACTTCAGAATTTTAGAAATATCCAGTCTTACATAACTGTGATACCTGGAAATATTGAGTGCCACATAGCTCAAAAGAAGAGCTAAGATATTAGGGAAATTAGCAAGAAAAGGATGCTAAGAATATGCAAAATTTGAAATGTTCTGTCTGAATTGTTAAGTGGTCACTAGTTCAGAGCCCTATTCAGCAGAAGTTTGGGAGTGCTGTCTACAAAGGCTTTACAGGCTGCTGCCGGTTGGCATTCACGGCATCTAATTCTGATACTACAGACAAAACTATCTCTATTCATCACCACTGATACGTGTTCTAGCTTTGTCTGACATGGAACATGAAGATGTAGCTCCTATTCTGTTCCTTCAGTGACATATACGAGTGAATTATGAAGAGCTGAACTGCACGGCACAAAAAGAAAAGTTATGTCCAGTTTGTACCTTACAGAAGATTCACAGAGGTTGACTTTCAGCAGTGCTAACACACTGTTTAGACTTCAGTCTCTGAATGGAGTCTGAGAGCTAGTATTTTCAGGTTCTTCATTTTGCTATTATCCATCAGCTCAGACCTCAAACCTAATTACTTACAAAGAAGCTCAAATGCATTTATTGTTACCTAGGCCCTTAGCATACTCATGCACAACAGAGGCAAGAACTTTTGTGACTGCACGGCACAGTACAACAAAGTTTGTTTTTCAGGGTTGGACTCTTTTCATGCCACTTCACTCATCTTGTCATTACCATCTAATGCTTTGTTGGCAGTTTTTTAGAACGCTGTTAACATTTTTTTTACCTGACTCAGATGTTGATTGGGCAAAGCAAACCCGATGCCAGTTTCAAGGACAACAGCAATATTCCCTTATGTGAATGCGAGTGGTCTAATGCAACACACACATTACTCTCACAGCTGCAATGGAATAGCGTAGATCCATCTGTTGTTTTTGCTGCTTGTAATCAAGTGGAGGAGGAAGTAGACATTCATGTGACAAATGTGGGTATCTACTAGAACTGGATCTAACCTGCAAAGTTGAGGTCCAGAATCCAACTTCTTCGAAAGATGGAGGTCTGTAATCCAGGGTCAGTTCTGCTCATTGTAGAGAATGTGACAACTGATCAGTTTGGGATCTGGTCTTTGGGTGATTGGATCCTGGGATTTGGTGTATGACCATCTCCGGTATATAACCCACAGCCTTGGGTACAGACAGGTGCTGCGGCTATGCCTTTGAGTATGGAGATTAGGGGAACTAGTTTCAGTCTTACATTTTTATTTCTCTAGATTGCTGATGTATTTCATAAGGGGAGCCCAATTTTCAACCCTGTTGGACATCTGAATCCTGCATTTGGTTGCTCACATCATCACAAGAAACAAAAATATCTGTTTTAAGTGCCTATCAGTTTGAATGTCCAGCAATAGAATGTGAGCATCCTGTTAATGGTTTAAAAATTGGGCCTTGTATTTGCTTCACATTCTGATCCTCTGTCACTTGATTCTTGACCATTGTCTTGTCCTGAGCTACATCTTTTTATTATCAGGAGCCAGCAACAACCTCCAGGGCTCCAGATGTCTCAGATCATTTAACCTCATAAGAACAAGCACAAAGCCAGGCTGTGGTAGCCTCTAGGAAGAGGATCCTAGAACACTGGTTCTAGGCATTCACTCAGTAGTCAAGAATCTAGAGCAATATCATGCTCAGATGACAGACACTATCCAGACAGTGAGCAAACACAAGAGCATCACTTTTCCTCATAAGTTTCCCTCTTGAAAACATTAACTTTGCATCAATTTCTGCATTGGAATGGAATGAAATTATATTGGTCTGAGTTAAAAAATATAAGTTACTCCAATGAAATACTTCTTCGTGAGTTGAATTTATTTCCACATCCCCAGTTATTGCATCGTTGAAGGACGGCTGTTGTTTTCCCTGTCTTCTTGTCATGGCAGACATCCTGTCTTGCTGACAGTGTAATGCGTAGCATGAGACATCTTGCCAACTTAAAAAAGGGAGTTCCCGCCAGTCCCCTTGAGTCTAGGCATTTGAATTACATTTTCAGAAGTCCATACATGTCCTCAAAAACTTAATAGGTGCCATGGTTTTCAGTACTGCATGCATCCCAAACTGCATCCCAGAGTAGGCCAAATCTCCCACAGACAGTAATTATTGTCTCTTAATTTTTTCGCCATCCATTTGGCTCCTTGGGGCATGAGCCATCATATCTCTTTCCCATTTTTAGCCAAGCTGCCAAAAGGTTGAAAGCTTCTTTCGTGGGGCACTCATCCAGTCTGTACTTGTGGAATCTATGGTTCTGTTGGAACGTGTCATCCTTTGTCATTCCCAACTAATCAAATCCTTTCAAGAGGAGGCAATTTCCTTTAAGCTTTCTTTTGAAATCTGAGCATTTTGACTATTTTTAAAATTGGGGGGTTGATTTTTGTGTTTGCTCTGTAATAAACAATATTCTAGGATATAAACATATAGAAAAGGAAAGCAGTAAACGCAAAATGGCATCATTTGCACTTTGTGGTTAGAATATGTACATGAGGAAGGGTGCATATGACCCCAGGTTTAGAATCGTCCGGATCCTCTTTGGAATGACAAATTGATAGAAATATTGCCCAGTAAGGGACCTCTGTTTGTGGTTCATCTCTATCCTTGTTAGTAAAGTTACATATTGGGTGAGCTTCTTGGTCTGGAAGTTATTATTTTGAAACGATGTACATGCTTCAAGACCATTAGTCCATTCTCTCTCAAACAACACTGGTTCCTTGTGTGAATGAAGAATTCTACATTTCCTAACTAACTAACAAGACCTTTTCTGAATGTCTGTTTGGACCAATTTCCAGCAAGCCATTGAAGAAGTAGATCCGTAGTTCCCAGTATTCCTAGTAAAGTAATCCATCATGCTAAAATGTGCTTATTTCCCACAGTTCTTCAGTGAGTCCCTTTAAATGTCAGTTTGTTTTGCATATTGTACATTTTTGCTCCTTTGTACCTTCCTAAAGTAATGGCCTAAACCCAAAATTAGGGTCCAAATCTCAACTTTCCCAAAGTGCAAGGTGATGCTGGTTCTATGTAATTATATATGTAGCTGCGAATGGCCTTTCTCTGATACCATGTCTTGCTGGAGTCCCATCACTGCAGTTCACAATCAGTTAGTTAGAAAGCTCTTGCTGTGAGTACCCAGGATTGCATTCCTAGGGATTGGTGGCAGGGCATTCTTGATGGAAAACACTTGGTTTTGGAATTCATTTCTACTTGCCCTCCACAAAGCTAGAGTTTGGGAGCTTTTTTAGCCAGCAGAAGATGTATCTGCTGCTGGTGGTTGTGATGGAACAGAGCTCTGTTGGTTTCATGGTCACATTGTCTGGATATAAGTCACATTCATTTTTCTTTCTTACCTAATGTTGTTTGATAGTATTTGTTTCATATAACACCAGATCCTTTTGCCAGTGCCCAGCTTGAGTGGCATTACGTGCAGAAACCCTGCCTTCTACCTTTTGTTCAATGGAATTGCATTTGTTCTGCTGCAATGGGACCCTCTATGGCCACAGGGACAGCACTTGCCTCACAATAAATGAATGTGCCAGCATAAATAAAAGCAAATACAGCTGAATTCATCTATATGACTGTCACTGCAAGGTCTTCCACAAACTTCTGTTTTTCCTCTCTCTAAGCAAAATCTCAGTCCATTAGACTCCGAATTTTTTTTCACCTATACAGAGCTACCGAGTGTCTGGCCTGCCTGTATTATGGCCAAAGGTCAAAGCTAGGAGAGCTGCCTAACTGCTGAACAACAAGGATTTATGCAAAGGATTTATAGAGCTTTCAGGCTGTGGGTTGCTGACCTCCTGGTTGAAGCATTAGTACCAAAGAGATGCCATGTCATCCCATTCCATTAAATGCTGATGTGAAATCTTGTAAGTGGAAATCATCCATAAACAATTAAAGAAAGGCCCTGCCAAAAAAAGTTTCCTAATTGAATATGAAAAATAAAAATCAGTTTGAGCCAATAGGATTTGCTGTGTGATTTACTTATTCATAATAGCAGAAATATACATTTGAGCTCCATTGGCCTGAATTAGAAATAAATTCACTGTCCTGCAAATACAGGCCTGGATACTGTAGAGACTTACACACGTGCTTAACTTTACTCCCTGTGTTTGCAATGGGACCATTTGCTGTGTGTAGACTAGGAAGGATTGGGGTCTTTGGCAGAAAACCCTTCAAATGTCAAACTGATCATAGAGATGTCTGTGAAATGGGAGTGATGACCCTGTGGGCAGGAAAGGGGAATGTCTGGATTCTGAGAACACCTGCCTTTCCTCCAGACTTCTGAAGAATTTCTCAAGATGGCAGGACTGTCTCCGACATATCATGATTTTTAGTATTACCACAGCTGGGGGGGCTATGGGCAAAGGTGACGCAACCGTACAAGCATTGAATAGACTAGAAAAGGCTAGAGAGTGTTGTCCTATACAGACAGTCCTGAGGAAGGAATTAGTGTGTGTGACTCAATCTTCGGGAAACTGTCGGACTTTTCAGCTTCCTGTTGCAAGCGAGATAATTCAGGGCCAGGTGTGCTCATGTGACAGGCATGCTCATGTGTTGAAGGCACTGGTCTGCTTTTTGAGTTGCACTAGCCCAGCAGGAGCTGTGGGAGACATTTCACCTCACAGAGCTCCCAGGAACACAGTGAGAATGCCCCTAAGGCACTGCTCTGGTCCTGTGCGCTCTCTGCCCCTTTTGTAATGGCCAGCAGATCTAGCCAGGAGCTGCCTTTATGTTCTGGGAGATGACACAATCTCACCATTTCATTGGTGTCATTCATTGTGGACTTGGAAAGTAAAGTTCCTATACTTAAATTTTTGACAGCATTGACGGGAACTATTAAGGAATGAGAGAGTGAGATATGGGAACAAAGGACAGCTTTATTCACGACATCTGGGTGGATCTGGGACTGGCCTGGCATTTTCAGAGTGGGTTCTTCTTCTACATCAGTGTTTCTCAAGCTTTTAAGTAGCAAGTACCCCCTAACTTTTGAAAATTTTAATAAGTACCCCAACATTCAATTTCCCACAGGATTTTATACTTGCAGACTAATGTGTGCCATGTGTTGGAAGAAGGGCTGAGTATATAAGGCTGTGAAATGAAAAATGTCAGATCTAATGTGTGTACGGTTGCCACCTTTACGCCAGGGGTGCACAACTCAAGTATGTACCTGAGCTAGAAGTGATATTGGCCAAAGCTAGAAGACTTTGAGCTGCTCGCTAATGCTGGGGAATATAAAGTGCTGCACAATGCAAGGCACGCCAAATGTTTTGTCCAAGATTTGAAAGGAGGGAAGGGCGAGAGGAGGAGAGAGAGACAAGGAAGGAGGGCGAGAGGGAAGATTGTGGTGGTTCGTTTTTCTAAAAAGGGTATCTCTGCAGGAGTACTGTGGTGGCAGTGGGTGATGGGAGTATTTGGACCTGAAGTTCAGAGATAAAAAGACACAAGGACATAGTCAGGCACATGGAGGCACACACATACAAATAGGCATACGATAATTCAGACTGTAAGATTTATTCTTTTTTACTAAATTTTACAACAGTTTTTAAACAAAATAACACATGAATCATAATTATAGAACAGGAAAACCATATAACCCAAACATTTGTACTCAGCTAGAGCAGTGACATTGACAAGTAAGCCTGTGGGTAGAGCCGGGCTACATGACCTGGCAAGCTGCTGGTCTCTCAGTCTGGCTGTCTGGGCATCGGGCTTTGAGCTGAGGTGGGGGGTCTGCCACCTGGCTGCTAGCCCAGCTGGTAGGCAACTGCCACCTGCTACGAGCTGGGGCGGAGGAGGTTTCTGCACAGGCTGGGGCCTGGGGATGTGGGCAGGTGGCTACTGCCCGTCTTCAAGCCGGGGCTCAGGAGGTTGCCCCTTGGTTCGAAGCTGGGGTGCAGATGGCTGCCACCCAGCTGTGAACCCAGGGCACAGGAGGCTGCCACCGGGCTCCCACCTGGGAGTTGGGATCAGGTGGGATGTGGGTGGCTGCTGCCCGGCTTCCTAAAAAGACAGCTGCTGCTGCACAAGCCAGCGGCTGCCACCTGCCTTCCCAGGACTGGGGCATCTGCCACCTGCCTCCCTTCACTGGGTTTTTTGCTGCGTCCCCCCTGGCTGTGTCTCACGTACCCTCAAGGGTACACATACCACAGGTTGAGAAACTGTTGTAGATTAAAACTAACTCTTTTTAGATGGCTTTGGTTAATAGCTGGAAATCTGTAGATGGCCACAAGAGGGAGTCCACAACCTGCAAACAAGAAGAAGAACCAAGTTTTAAAAAAGGTCTGAAGGCTACAAGTTTACATATTGCTGTACCTGTACACACTGGAACAAATTCATCCTTGGTGTGAGTCCTGTGGCTTCAGTGGAGTTACAGCAGGGATGAATTTGGCCTGTTTGATGTAGCACAGTGACTAGCAAAACATTCTGGGCTGTAAATTAAGCTTTTTGGAAGAGAAGAAACAAAATCTCTGGTTATGGAGGGCTGAGGACTGAACTCTTTTCAGGCTGCACATGCACAACAGTTTAATTGCTGAAAGGTTTTTTTTCCCCCCTAGCTCATTTATTTATGAAGAAGAAAGGTGAAGGGTAGTTTTGTTTTTGACAAAAGTCCATCTTCTCTACTAAGATAACGAAGATATCCATGACCCCTTATATCATTTGATGTCCCTTTCCTTCCTCCCTACTGTGATTCCAGGACGAAATTTCCTTTTTGCTACTTTGACATCAGTCTTTCTCCCGTCTGCTCTCTGATAACTTGCTCTTCTCACTCTCACAGCAAGTGATTGCTCTTGGAGACAACATAATACTCTAGCTCCTGTTACATGTAGTACTGCGCCTGTCATGTGGCTTCTGCCAGTGTTCAGGTGATTTTATTTTCACGCTTTATGCACATACTTTTGAATTGGTAAATAGAGAAGCCCATTTTTTCCTTGAGAAGAAACATTAGTGTGATCATCAAATATTTTAACTCTTCTGGATGATCAAATCTGTGTGATGAAAAGGATTTGCATAGAGAGAACTTTGTGATTATGTTACAAAGTGTACAATGTACCTTTTTACATCTCTCATTCTTTTGGAATGTTTCTTTGTCTTGCACATTGCACCTAGTCTATTCCACAGTTCCTCTGTGCGAGAACTTAGTTTTCATATTATATTTCACAATTTGAGGGTCGTTTTTCCAACACCAAGACTTCCTTAGATACATCCCTGTAGTGTATCTTTCAAGTTACTCTAGTATAAAATTTCTCCACTAATCCATGCTCCTCCCAACACCACATAAACATAAACAAATAGCAACATTACAGAAGCATGAATACACAATAGAAATAGTGTCTGGCTATATCAGACTCTCTTTAAATAACTTTGCTTTTCAAGGTTTGAGACAGTTAACATTTTGTGAGCCAGGTTCAAATTGGAATTACACCAGCGACGAATTTGGGCTGTCTTGGTTTTGCAGTACAGTGTCTGGATTTTAAATAATTTTCATTACTATTGAAATATATGCATATTTTTTTAAAATACTTGCTGTAGTATTCCTCTTGCTGAGAGTGCCTGGAGCATTCCTCTGCCATTAACTAAGAGATTCTTACATCACCCTCCTCATCATGGCATCAGAGCACCTTCCAGTGGTGCATTAAGCGAGGTAACTAACCTCTGCCACCTGTGGCTTATTCTATTATCCACTCCCCAGGGGGAGAATTTTGTATGCAGAGTAATGTTTTGTTACATTTAACATTTCAGCAAGAGCTGTGCTGTTCTAGCTTTCTACTGAAGGCAGCATAGTGACATACAATTTTTTATTATTATCATCAATTTTTCTTATAATCAATATATTGGGGCTTTTAATGGACACTTTTTAATATATCACAATCAGAATTGGGGGATTATGTTGCTAATTTCAGTGTGTTTATTATTTTTTAAATTCCTCTTATGTATAATTAACCATTAATAGACCAATTTACTAAGACTGTGTACACATCCAGACACAAAGGCCATTAGTGGGGATCTTCAGTACCAAAAGCACTTGGCTGCACCGCTTGGACTAAAGGGGAGCTCCTTTAACTGTGACAAGGTAGCAGACTGTACAAATTCTGGCACTAACCACTGGAGGGAGATGTGGTCATTACTAATATTGCATTAGTGTTGTTAGCGTACTTAGTCTCTCTTGATCTCTCTGCCCCCGCTTTTAAGCTTCTCTTCTTCTGGGTATCCAAAACTACATTTTTCAGTCTTGAGGCTGCAACTCTATTTGCCTCTAAGCTCTCAGATCTTTGTTTTTGCTAAGTCTCTTCAAGAATTGAATCCTCTTTACTCCCAGTCGTGTCTCTTTATCCTGTTTAACTTTTGGTCAGTTTGTGTTCAGTTACTCAGTAAATCCAGAGTTAACTCCAATGATGTTCATGCCCCCTTCTCTTCATGGTCATCCTTGCCTCTCTCCATGTCTCTCTTCCATACAGGCCATGCTTTCCCTTAGTCCACACATCCTATTTTTAAGCCTTTCATGCTAGTACAAGCTTATTTGTTGCTGCCCTCTGTCTGTTCTTCCTTCGTATCCTTCACTCCCTGAAATTCATTCTTGTCGCTAAGTTAGGGTTTAGTCCTGCTCTCCTTAGAATCTGTGGGAGTTTTGGCACTGATTTCAACAGCAGCAGAATTGTTCCCTTAATTCGGTGCTTGAGGAGAATGTAGCCAAAAACCGAATCCTTTTCCATCAGAATTTCTAAATCTTATCATCTACACTTCTTGCCCATCTCTTTTTTGTTAAATAAATGAGTGAGGGATGCATTCTTTCTATCATTCACTTTTCTTTTTCCCTCACGTTAGACACCTATATAAGTTGCCAAGGTTACTTGAGCCTCCAGCATAACTTGCATGGAAGTAGAATACGGTAGGAGCTTGTTTGGTACATGGAAAAGGGCTGGAACTGGCAATGGAGTAGCAAGCTTAAAAACTTAGAACATTTCCTGAAAACATGGATGTGCAAGTTAAATTTCTATGTGCGTATCATTTTGTGTGGCAAATGCTTATGGGCCTTCATTCATTTTAGACAAAGGAGGAAAAATACTTGCTCTCCATATGCTTTGAAATACTCCTATGTCCCTTTTTATAAATTTCAAATTGGTATAGGGCAAGATAGCGTTCCGTATTCATCTCATTTTTATCCGACACCTAGTGCTCTGGAGCCATGGAGCCACTGATGCTGCGTAGTGACTCCCTGCACTCATATTTCCCACTTCAAGGAGTTGACATTGATTTTTATTCATCTTTGCCTGTGATGAGTCCAAGGTTTCTCTTTCACCCATCATCTGACACTAAGAAGTGGCACCACATTTCAGACAGAAGTCACAGCATCGATGCTTACAACAAGCTTCTTTTGCTAGGGACCTGGCTGTTCCTGCGTAGCGTGACTGGTTGCAGATTCTTTCTAGATGTAGAGCAATGAGCCCATATACACACAGTGTGTGGTGAAATTTTGTCCTGATGCCACCATACAGCCAGAATTGTCTGTAGTCCTCATTGGTGTATCCATACACAGCCGTGTAGCAAAATCATAAAATTTCAGCCAGGTCTACCTGGAAGTCCGCTGGAAGTTGAATCAGCCATATAAAAGGCAGGACCAGGAGAGAGCAGCAGGGGTGCACACATCCATCAGTGGGTGATGCCTATAAGCTAGCACCTGGTGTGGACTGGAGTATCTGCTGCTGTGCAGACTAGGTTTAGGATTGGAGTAGTGGCTGCAAAATAGCTCCTCAGCCTTAGGGAGAAGCTCCTTCCTTCCCTTATCTCCTTGCATCACTCCAGCATCTAGTGTCGAGATTGGATGTTGGGCTGAGGATTTCCCCATAAATGTGCAATAATATCAGTCCTATAAGCAAAATAACGAGGAATTTCTGTTTTCTCCCCATGAGTCATATCTTCTTTAGATCATATAAAGATTGGATCCAATTTTCTGCCACTGTAAATTGGGAAAACTGTATTGCAGTCAATGGAGTTGCATCATTTTACACCTGCATGGGATTAGTCCCATTATCTTGACCTATAGCTGGTATTTAATTAGAAAGCAAAGATGTTAGTATCTAGATCCTAACTCCTTTGTTCAAGTCTGTTGGGATCTAGAGTCTTGGTTTGGGTCCGTCTCTGTTTAAGGAAATATATTTTTCAAGAGATTTTAGTTGTCAATTTATCAGTATTGCACTCGGAAGTTTTGTGCTGCCACTTAATGCAATGCAATCAAAATAATTGTAAAGAGAGCACATTTATTTTCTTAACCTGAAGACTCCCTGTCAGCTTGCATAGAAGGTATCTAACTTGAGGGGCTGGTGTATTTAGAGTAAATCATTGTATGTGAGATACTTTGCTTACTACTTGTTTGTGCAGTTCACTGCAGCTATATTGCTAAGTGAGAAACACAATTGACTCACCACAGAAATATCTTGTACCTTTGACAGGGCTAAATCTTGGGTGTCAGTCATTGCATTTTGTGTTATAAAAAGGGTGCGGGAAGAGGGGGGTTTACAGGGGAGTTGGTAGAAAAACGTAATGGATATTCTATGCAGTGAAGAGGAATGTTAAAGTATTGTACAGAATATGCAATTCATTTAACATCTTTTCATTTCTGCACATTGCCTGACAATTGGGAGGTGGGGCGCACAGATTCAGCTCTGTTACAGCTGTGTAAATCCATTGACATCCTAAACCTGTGATAACTTCAGTGAAGTTACTCCAAATTTACAGTGCTGTGACTGAGAACGGTCTAGCCCACACTATAGAATACAAAGGGAGCCAAAGGTTAGCCAGATAAGTACTCTTTTCATTCATCTGAAATTAATTTTTCCTTGCTGGATTGCAGTCTCTCATAGGTAACAGACTAAAAGCATCAGTTCTGTATATTTCTGTGCTATGAAGGTTACCTCAGTTCTTCAGATCAAGCTTAGACTGAAGTGCTTTTTCTCTGCTTTTTTCAATTAACCTCAAGAAGCCTTCTGTTTCTGGAGTGAGGAGACAATTCAGATTCCATTTATACTAATTATATACTCACTCAATCCTGATCCTTGGCTTCCTTTAAGAACAAAAATAAAATAAAGGAAAAGCACGGGTTTGGTTTGGTTTACACAAACATCCTGAAGTTTGGGTGCTTCACGAGATCTTACCTGAAATATCTGAACTACTTGAGTCTGCACAGTTAGCCTGGAAATCTCATGAGGACAGACTTTCCAGTGAGATATCTGGTGCATGGCACCCTGGTTACGCTGGACGCACTTCAGAAGCTGCTTTTTTGGCACTTCTAATCCCAGCCAGAACAATGAAGTGCAAAAGTGAATGGAAATAAAAATAATAAGTAAAAGAGATACCATTAAAAAAATCCAACAACCTCAAATAGAGTTGAGCTTGAATTGAACTGAGTTCTGAACACAGGGTAGTTGTAATTGTTACATTTTAGAAACCTTATATACCTACACTAGCTTTCCTGTCAATGTTGTTAAACAGGTCCAATATCTTAGGACTTCAGAGGGGAAGACATAGAGAGAGAGAGAATTAATACATCTAAAAAGCTAAATAGAAATGATATACTAATAATTATATAAAATTCCTACAGGGATTTAGCATGTGTCTATCCTTCCGGGAAGGCTACATCTACACTTGGAGCGAAAGGTGTGATTCCCACTCCACACACACATACTCATGCTAGCTTTCACTGAGCTAGTGTGCTAAAAATAATATTGTAGCTTCTGTAGAATTGAATTGATGAGTGGCTGTGCGAGTTAGGTTTGCACTCAGGGCAGCTATCTGGATCCCGTGGGTGTGTACCGGCGGTGGCTAACTCATGCTTCCTCTTGCTGGTGTCCATGCTACAGTGGCTACACTACTAATTTTAGTGCATTAGTTTGCTAGGAGCTAGTGCGCTGGGAGCTACATGAGCTGGGAATCACACCCCTAGCTCCAAGTGTAGATGTTCCTGATTCGTCTCTTTCCGCAGAGCCACGCGGAGCGTTTGGGTTAGTACATTCTCTCTGACAACAGTGACTCCTAGATGAAAACTGATTAAACCCAGATTTTTGGTTCCAGTTGCAATAGCCCACCTCTTCCAAAAGTAGTTAGTGGAAAAGGTCATTAGAGACTGCCGGAAGGAAAAAGAAGTGGGGAAGTCTGGGGAAAGTCAGCCCTAGTGTTACGAGTTGTCCAGAGGAGTTACAAGGGAATGGAGGGTTTAGCCAGAGCTCCTAAATCAGCCTCTGCCAGCTGTGGTCAGAATAACACTACCATATAGACTGGGGGCAGGTGGGGGAAGGGGAGACGACGACGACTGTGGCTTGTGAGATGCATGTGGCTCTCTTACAGTTAGTGTGGCTCCCAATGGCCTCCCCCCCATTCTCTGCCTACCAGACTGGGGTGGGGAGCTCAAAGCTTCTGCCCTGCTGCAGGGTGGTGAGGCTAGAGGGAGGAGAGTCTTGGGGAGGTCAAGAAGTTTGGCCACTTCTGGGATATACCCTATTGCTGAGACAAAGGATGCCTAGGCCCTTCCCAGCCACAGCATCAGAGAAATTTCAGCTGAGACACAGGAAAAGAGAGGCCATTATTAAGGCAGAGGGACAGCCCGATTCTTCCATTCTCAGAACTACCAGGATCCCTCTCCGAGGCAGGAGCAAGGAAACCCTGAGTGGATCTGGATAATATCTGATAATAGTTGAGCAGGCTCCACAGGTACATACAAAGTTTGGAGGGCTTGATTTCCAGAGGTGCTATTCACCCTCAACTCCATTTGATACTGAGCGTATGAGGGATCTCTGAAAATCCAGCCCTGAATAAGTGGTTCCTGTTGCCTCTCCACCCTATTCTTGTTTTCTGCCCCATCTCCCACCAGTCAATTGGGTCCCCTATCCACATCAATAGGTCCCATCACCTACAAGCCAACCAAGGTCTGAACACTGAGGCGATTGTCACTGCATGTTTAGCTAGCCAGACTTTGCATAAGGGAGACCCATTCAGTGGGTTATATTATTAGTCTATTTACACTGCATTTGTTTACCCAGCCTTTTCTGACCACTTCCCCTTTTTGGTATTCCTGTCTCCTAGTTTAATTACAGCCGTGCTGGCTGGCCTATCTGCATCTGCTTCTTCGAATTTGTGTTATATCAGCTCCTTAGATTGTATGCATTGCCCCCATAGGTGTAAGTGGATACTCTGGGTTTCCCTGTAAGTTTGATGGGAGGGAGACTGACGCCTACACTTGGAGTGCACAGGCGGCTTCTGCAGGTGGAGGCTCTGTACATTCTTCAGTTGGGCAGTGATTTACCCTCTTGAAAAATGGTTCCAGCATTCGGAAGCCTGGAGTTGCTGAGAGCCTGAGGGCTGCTAACCAGAAGGGGCAATGGGTGAATGTCTCTTTGGGGAGGTGTTTCGCCTGTATGCTGTAGAAACAGCCTGCAAATGAAAAGTTACTTGCATTTTTACAGGTATCACCATGTCTAGTGATATACTCCATTTTTTGGTACAGGAGATCTCTCTAAGGCTATGGCTACACTTTAAGCTGGGGTTGTGATTGTCAGCTCGAGGAGACATACCCACACCAGCTCTGCTGAACTAGTGTTCTAATACTTCCATGCAGCCATGGCAACATGAACAGCAGGACTGGCCAGCTGAGCCAGTACGTGCGGAGGGTCTCAGACAGGAATGTATTCGGGACAGCTAGCCTCTCCTGCAACTCGCACAGCCACAGCTACACTTTCTGTCTTCAGCTCAGTCAGCGCTAGTGTGAGTATGTCTCCTTGAACTGGGAGGCAGAGCCCCAGCTGGATATGTAGATACACCTTAATTGGTAGAGTCTTTCCAAACAGAATGGACTTCCTGAGTTTCACCACTGTATGCATAATATACACATACAATAAGGCCCATTTTCAGAAGGTCACCCCTTTTTGGACACAGTTTTGCACCTGTAATTCATTTAAAAGTGCAAACCTTAGCAGATGACTTCTAATTAAGTCATTGCACACACAGATTGGGTTGAGGTGCAATTACTCAGCCACAGTTCATTATACATGCATACATCTAAGGGTTTAATTTACATGGGCAAATATTGGAGTCAAACAGAAATCAGACTCTTGTAGTTGTTTATTTCAAAACTTGTTCTTTTAGGTTGGTTAAAATATTACAAATTGAGATTAAACTGACATTCAGTGTTGTCTCTTAGGTTGTCATTTTATGTTAATTAAATGCTTGTGTTAATCTAATAGCATTGAGATTTATGGCTCTATATCGGGCCATATTTTAATCAATATGTATTTGAACATTTAGATGGACAGATGAGAAAATCTGCCTCATCTCCGCACTTCTGTTCTATCAGCTGTCAATAATTCCTGATCTGAATTTTTCAAATGGTCCGATTTATGGGTTTTAGTATAGCATTCAGCACAGGAATTAACTTTTGGGGGAAATTATGTTAAAGGTCACATAGAGCCAGGAAGGAGCAGTAATTAAGTCTATCTTATAGAGATGCTGTTAGCGTATATAAGATAAAGTGTATTAGAGTATTCCTCTGTGTGAAGCATGTAGATTGTTTTAGCATATCTGTTGTAGCTACATCCTTTTACAAGTGAGAAGGTAAAGGCTGAAAAGAAAGTTCTGTGAAATCTGCTGATTTAAGACCACAGAGCTGCTGCTGGGTTTTTTATGCCTAATAGGAGTCCTTTCCCCCAATGATGTGTGTGTAATAAGGCTTTAACAAACTGTTTAGTTCACAGGAATTGTGCAAACAAAATTCTACAGTTTGTTTTGCAGGGACTGGTATCAAATCAATTCCTGCTTGTCACAAAGAAGTTCAGATTTGTGTAGAATTCAAACCTGCATGAAACCCTTCCACTTCCCCTGGTAATCACAGCTATTCCAAGGTCTAAGGGACTCTCTTTCTTATCTTTAGAGGTCAGCCCCCCCACAACCCAGTGTCTGTAGCCACAACACTATGTCCACATTTCTGTTCCCTCTTCCTCATGTGGAGCTGAGCTGTTCCATTGCCACCAATCTTCAGGTGTCCAACACAAAGGGACAACAGAAGGGCTAAAGACTTCGCTGTTGCTTTGTGCTTGGGAGGATGCCACATGTACTTGGTAAAGAAACCCCACCACTAAAAATTAAGAGGTGCAGTTCAGTGGGGGTAGAACTATGTTAGCTCCCACTGCCCAGAATATGAGAAGGAGGAAATCTCCTGCTCCTCATCTCTCCAAAAGACTTCAGAGTATTGATGAGGGCAGTGGCCTTCCTTGGTGGTGTCCCCAAAAGCTTGCAGTGAGAATGGTTGGTACATGGAAGGAGTCCTGGGGCCTGGAGAGGAGGGAGTGGCTAAAAAAGACAGGGGATCCAGTCTGTGCAAAATTCTTTGGACCTGGACAGAGATTTGTTGAGTTTGAGTAGAACCTAAATCCAACCTGATTTCAGTTCTGTTGAGGTTTCCATCCAAACGATTCATCCTGCTGTATTATTTAGCAGCAGTTAATGGTTCTGGTTGAGCTGAGGCAATTTAACAGGAGAATAGATCCATAAAGACATATCAGACTAGGATGAAGCCAATAATCTGCAAGAAAGTGGATGTACATACTGCTACATATGGATTGCCTCAATCATTTCACCGTATTTGTTTATTTCAAATTTTATTGTGCCTACCACAGTCTCCAAGTACACTGCCCTCAGTTATCAGCACTGACGCTAGCAAAGTACATTCAATAAACTCTGAAAAGATACTTCCAGGTGACCTTCCCAGTTCCTGAACTCCTGCCTCCAGCTGATCACCCCAGAGATCAGGAAAGGATACCCACCCACCTCCGACACACACTCATATGCAGAAGTATGCAGTAGGTGATTTTTCACATAGAAGTTGTTTCTCCTTCTGAAGCATCAGATATTTGTCACTGCTGGGAGCTCATTATTGGACGTGATGGATCATTATTTCATCTGGCTTGGTAGGTGCAGTGAGCTCTCTTTGTTCTAAAATCTCAGGCATTAGATCCTGTTGGTGGAAGGCTGTCACTGGGGTAGCTGAGATGGAAAGATTGCACCAGCACAGTTCTACTGCACCAATAACAGACATTTTGAATTGGATACTCAACCTCATGCTTCAGGACTCAAGCCAATTTCTAGCTATCAGATTTGGATTAAACCTAATGGGGGCAAAGATTACTCCATCTCTTCCTACTGCAGGATTCCTGCATCCTACTTTGCAGTGTATGATACCGGCCACTCTCAGAAATGGGACTCTGGACTATCTGGACATCAGATATGATCTCGTGCGGCAATTCTTATGTTCCAATCTCTGCTCCCATAGGGCTGTAGAGGGGGAGGTGTCATAGTCCAGTTATTTGGGGATGCACTTCTTTGAAGTTGCATCTGCAGTGCAGTGGTACCCTATTCTCCAGGGACTGTGGCAGTGCAAACACCATCTGCCCCCTACCCCGGCGACTGCCGCACAAGCCACTGGTGTCCTGTGCAAAGAGAGTATTGATGCTGTCTATTGCTGTTCTTTTTCCCCCTTCCAAACTCCTCTCATAGTTCAAAAAGACTACTCCCTTTTTTCACTTCCCCATTCCTATTCTCTCAAACTCATATTGAGTTGCAATGGAGGAGGGCTGCCGTCAGGTACTTCCCCAGATCACTGAGAATCCTTGCTGCTGAAGACTATGTGTGTTGAGAGGTTCCCCTCCCCAAAACCAAATATGATGCCTGAACACGAACAAGATTAATCCTTGCCAATCTGAGCCTGAGGGACTCAGCTCCCTGCATTTCAGCGCTTTCTGCTGCCTCTAGATCACCAGGGCAGCTCAGACAGTCATTCTGTGGTTTCTGTTTTAAACATGCACAAATTATTCCTGAAATGTTCATAACATTTCAGGGTACAACAGTAAGAAATCATTTCCTTTGTACGGAGTCACATGCTTCAAATTACTGATGCACCAAAGACAGAAATAAACAAATAAATACAATACATTTGAAAATACTGCCTTGTGCAGAGTTTGAAATATTGATTTTTTTCTTCAATTTCTGTATGATAGCTAGTCTTGCTGTTTGGGAAACAACAAGAAGAGAAAATGGTCATCAGTTTCCCCATTAAATGTCTGATCTAGCTCCCATTTAAATTACTGGAAAAAACCCCATAGACTTCTGAGATGCCGGAGTGCTGCTGGATCAAACTCTCTGATGCTTTATATCAGGGGTCTCAAACTCGCGGCCCGCGGGCCAACTGCGGCCCACGGGCTTGTGTCATGTGACCCGCAGTCCGAATCCGGCCGCTGTCATTATTTTCTGAGCGGAGCTCAGGCAAGTTGTGGCCGTCTTAAAAAGGAAATGGCCGCCGAATGTGGCCCCACAGGGAGATTTAACGGCGGAGAGTGGAGCCTGCAAGTCCCTGTGAGAGCCTCTCTCTCTTCTACTGTGCCGCCGAATTTTACCCTGCGGGGAGATTTTTTCGGCGGAGAGTAGAGCATGAAAGGTACAGCAGAGAAGTGTGTGTCATGCGTGGCCCCCCTGAACTCAACTCAATGTAAATGTGGCCCGCCATACCAATTGAGTTTGAGATCCCTGCTTTATATAGTTTGTTTCTCCAGTACATAACTGAGCTGATCCAAAATGCTGTGGAGAGCACACTGTGTTTTCTCCTGTGCCTGCCTATGTTTTAATGGTCTGTCCTAAAATACTCATTGAATAACATGTCCCTTGATGTGCATACATATAGGGGGTTCAAAGCACTGCTGTTTAGTGCATGCTTTTGAACATTTTGGTCTTTATTTGTAAAAGAAAAAATACATTGAAGAACATACTTACAGAATGTTCTTAACCTTGAGAAACTTACACATCCTGAAGGGTTTATACTTGTTTGGATGTGCAAGGAATTTACACGCCCATAATTCCCTTGTGCACAAAATGTGAGCTAGAACCTGATATGTAAAATAGTATATGCTGGGGGGTTAGGAATTCACAAGAATTGATAGTTTTGGAAATCAGGAGTTCAGGGGTCTACTCCCTGTTCTGCCACTGATTCACTGAGAGTGCAGTTTAGCTATGGACAAAGGCCTATCTACCACTCGTATCCCAAGATCTCAAAATATTAAGGAGATGGTAACAGGCCATATGTGAATACTCTATATAGGAGTAAATTTCACTATGTGGGACATCTGAATTCACTTCTAATCCCTAGGCCTGATTCTCATTCCAGACAGTTACACCAAAGTAAACCAGGAGTAGTTCTGCTGACTTAGGGTACATCTTCAATGCTAGAAAGGTGTGTTCTTAACTCATGTTGACCAACTTAGGCTGAAATATCAGTGAAGACCTGGTAACTCAGCTTTTAACTTGGGCAAGGAGCTTGAATTAAAGCCTATAAAGATACGTCTATATCGTATCTGGGAGGGAGCCTTATGCTAGTGGGACTTGAGCTAGCATGCTAAAAACACCTGTGTAGACATGCTACAAAACCAGAGCTCAAGCCTAAGCCGCAAAGTTCTTTTTAGCATGCTAATGCAAGCCCCACTGGCACAAATCTATGGACCCAGGCTGGAGGTTCACTCCCAGATGCAGTGTAGACATACCTTAAAGGAGCCTGCTGTTGACTCAAGATTTAACACAAGTTAAAAGCTCTGTCATCACTGCTATTTTTAACCCAAGTCAGCTAACTGAATCACTTAATTACTATTTTGCAATGAAAACACGCTCCTAGTAACTAGATATAATCATTCAGGTAGTGTGGAACTTAATTAACTTTTGTAAAGTGCATTGTCATCTTGAGATAAAAGGAAATTTTTAAGTCTATGATATTATGTTATGGAAATAAGTATACTGAAGAGCAGAAACTTGCTATGTCAGAGAGTTTCCTAGATCACCTATCAAGGGCTTTGCATCTCTAATTTATATGATTCTATTCAATGTATTTACCCAAACATGCCAGGAAAACATGCACAAAAGAGAAAAGGTCCCCTTTTCAGAGACTATTTCCTTTCTGTATATATCTGTGTTCATGCAAATCCATTGTTGTCTGAGATACAGTTAACAAATGAAAGCAGCACAACGTGTGATTTTAAATCAGTTTAATAAAATTATTCCTGTAGATTTTAAATCATGTTTACAGTTGATTTAACATTTGTGACTGGTTTATAGATTATGATATAGGATAGCGTTTGCATCTTTGCAATTTTATTCCAATTTAGGAACTGTACAAATATTAATTTTTGCTTCAATAATGGAGCCTTTGAGAATTAAACTTGTCTTTTCTCAATACACAGTTTATGAGACTGCTTTAAATATGACTTTTAATATTTTGAGGACTTTATTGCAAATAAAGTTCTTTGAACTAGAACATAATGGGAATATGTTCACAAAAGTTTCTTGCCAGACATATGTGAATGTTTTCCTTAGTTAATTTAATGGTGTGACATATATAAGAATTGTTCTCCACAATATGGGGCAATGTGTAGAAGAAATAAACAATAGTAACAAATATATGTAGGAATGGAAGTGAAATAAACCATAGGTCATTTAAAATAATAAGATGGATGTCTTTTCAAAAGTTAGCAATATTGTGATTAAAAAATCAGGGGTTCAGTTGATTTGAAATGAATGAGACCCACTGCAGATTCATAATATCACGAGTTAAAGAGGAAAAATTCTTACTGTCAGCATAGGATATGCTAACATTACGCAGAGCTTTTCATCTCCAGGACACCAGTTAGAAATTTGGCACAGGTTGGCACCTGATAATAAGTCATCACCATTTCTTGGCTCTTCAGTCACTTTTGTGAAACGAGTTTGGTGGATGTCACTCTAGTTCCTAGTGGACGGGAGTCACAATCAACTCCCTCTTGTTGTGCAGCACATTGGTGGTGCATTTGCTGTATTTTGAGACTAGCAGGAGTTGGAAGGACTAGAAGAGTTAGAGGAGACCAGGAGAGCTATATAAGATCATATATCCACTCTGATCAGGTCTTCATTTTTACATTATCTCACAAGACAGGAACAGGATGTCACTTGAAATCCGTGGCACATAAATTAGAACAAATAATAGGAAATGCTGCTTCAGTTGGCATGTATTCACCTTGTTGAATTTATCTATAGTGGAGATCACCAGGTCAAACCCTGTTTTTAAGAAGGGCTGTTTAAGATGATGACCAATAATAAGATCCATAGTTACACATTCAAAAATATAGTGCGTTTCAGAACTATGGGTGTGAAAGGAACACTGCTGCAGGAATCAGAATAGCTCCTCTTGCCCATGTTACACCAAGACTGGATGAATCACGGGGGAGTTTCGTCTTCCTCTGAAGCATCAGGCCCTGATTCTGTGTGAGGCAGAAAGCTGGATTTAAGGAGCCAGTGAATGGTTTGATAGATTTGGGGGGCTGGGAAGAGGCAGAAAACACCTTGCTGTACTTCTCTGGCATCTGCTTCCATAGGGGACAACAGGGATCTCTCAGCTCATGCTGTTCACCTCTCAGATCATTGGACTCTTGCTCTGCCTGTGCTGCAGCGGAGGTTCTGGGGTTAGCACTGGCTGGGGGACTACATACAGAATAAAAAACCACTCCGCATTAGTAACGGGGGCAGATCAGGCCGAAGTGCCGAAGGCATGAATTATATTGCAGGAGAGAGAATCACGCAGACCTGCACAAAGAGGTCCGACCAAAGTCACATTGACCAGAGGGCCGAAATATGACATAGAACCTTACCATATCTTTTTCTATACATGAAGGATGCCAGGTTACTTATGGTAATACTAGAATTAGATATGTATGCTAGGGTTAATAAATGTTGTGCCTTTCCTTTTTTTCTTGTATAGTCCAGGGGATAAGATACTTGCAGATGAGAATGATGGATTTGCCATAGAAAGTGTCCAGCTCACTTGTGAGGTAACATTATTATATTGTCTGGTTTACAAATGCTCATTGACATCCTGCAGAAGTTTTCTGAGCTAGAAAAATTCAACATATTTTTTTTAATAAACTTTAGGTTGAAAATTACAGTCACCTTCAAAGAAAAATATTTAAGTTTATAACATAATGGCACAATGACCCATGATGTAGCTGTAAATCAATGCCGGGCAATGTCTGCTAGACGTATCTTAATAAAACTGGGTTTTAATGAGAAAAAAGAAAAATATAAGCCATAAAGCTCTGACTTTCTAGAATCAGGACTGCACTGAGTGAGTCTAGGACAGAGATGTACACTATATTGAGGCCCCAAACAAACATTTTATGGGTCTGTGAAAGCAAAATAAATATTTATTTTATATTAAACATTCAAAAATGATTTTTTGTGGATTTGCAGTAGTGTAATAATACACAGAAATACTTGGAAAAGCAGCTGTACAAGAGCTGTAAATAAAATCACTGATGAGGTGATATATGACCAGATTCTCAGTTGGTATAATTCAGCATAGTTCCATTACAGTCCATGGAGCTTTGCCAATTCCCTGTAGCCGAGGATCTTGCCCATAGTTTCAAGCCTTCATTGCTAGCAGTCCTGATGATAGTATTCTATCAGCCAATCCCCATTTTCCCCTTTTCCACATAAGAGGGAAGAGTCACTCTCTTCTTTTGCCCCACCCCATTCGCCCACTCAGGTGCCACAAGGAAACAGAAATAACCTACATCTCCTCAGCTGGGGATTCTCCTGGCATGAGGAAGTTCCCAGTGGGCACAGAGCAGGCAAAATGTATGTCTGTTTTGCTGCAGCTCCAGCACAAAAGGAAGTGTGAGTAGAGTTCATCGTGCTCCACTTCTCTCCAGAGGACAAGCCCATTGCCAGCTACTGTAGTTGGAGCAGGCTTCAGGCTGTTGTAGCCTAATCTGGGTTCAGGGAGTGGCAGAGAATGAAGCATCTCTTTGACAGCACCTCTCCTGACACCACTTTGTCGAATGGCTCTCAGGCACAGTACAGAGTTTTCCCCATGAAAACCTTTTCTGAGTATGCTTTCTTTGCACACTGCCTTCCCAACAGGCTATAACAAGCAGAAATAGAACACACTTGTGCTGTGGTGGTTTTGGTATCTTTCTTTCAAAGGAGTTGAAGGGGTAGTGGCTGATTGAATTGCATGCTGTAATGTCGTCATCATGGTCTGCCCAGGTAGGAAAATGTGACTATATTTAAATGTTACATGTCCGTGGCAATATTTTCTGCATTCATCAATTGCATGTCACAGAAAAATAGTTCTGCAAACATATACAGCATAAAATCAGCCAGAGTGCAGATGCTTTCTTTAGTCTGACTGAACAGGTAAGTTATCTGCAGAGTCAAATGAGGAGAAAAAGACAATAGAATATTTACTTGTCCTCTCTTATTCAAACAGATTCAGCAAAGGCAGAAAATTCACTTTCTACAGACATAAGAGACTTTTTATTCGGATTGGTTGAAAATTTTCCATTGAAACTGATTTTTGGTGGGTTTTTATTAAATAATTTTTTTCACAAAACATGTCTACTTTCCATAGACAATCTGGACATTTCATTAAAAACACAGACACCCAAAACCTGAAAAGTTGCTACTTGGAAATGCCGCATCCTAGCTTCATGGGAATTGCAGTTCAGGTGTCTCAGCCCTTCATTTTCCTCTACAGGCAGGTTCAGCAGCTAGATGTCCCATGATGAACCACAGCCAGCATCTTCCATGACGCACTGCATAGCTCAACAATAGGGGACACAGTGAAAGCTACAACTCCCATGAGCAATTGCAGCAGTATTTCTGAATCAAAACTTCAGTTTTCAGCCAAAAGCTTTTGTCTGGAAATTTTAGGTTTTTATTTTTGAAAGTTCATCCATCCAAGAACTGGATTATCAATAGCACATTTCTTTTAACCATAAGATGGCTGTAACATAGAAAAAGGTAGCAGTTTAAATGTTCCTGGCTATATTACTGATGTAAACAGTGGAAGAAAGTGAGAGAGTCAGAGTTTTATGCGCATTAGTGGCTGCCAAAAAGACAAGTAGTGTTGTGGTGGGCCCTTGGAAAACCTATTAAGGCCAAATATTACATTGTAATGCAATTATACAGCCTGTAATCATTCTGTGTGAAGAGCAGACCATAGAAGGTTATACCACGAGGAACAAGCTCACCCATACATGAGTTTTAGTAATGAGGTCTAATGCAATATTTGTTCATTCATTCTGAGAAGTGGGTAGACTCATCACTAGAATTATAACCAATAACTGCAGCTGCTCTACAGCACCTTATTTCATGCCCATTCATACTGAAAGAAAAGCTTTTCCACCTGATGATTCTGCATGAGAAACAATTCTTACTGATGTAAATTTAGAATGGTAGAAAGGTTAGTGTAATTAAAAAACGTTCTTACATTTGGCCCATGGGTAGAAACATCATGATCTAGGGCTTGAAAATGTTAGTTAGTTAGAAAATGTTAGTAGAGAGCAGACAGGCTCAACAAAAAAGGTTGCTTTTTAGGCCAATCTGCTGCCAGGGTGATGTCAATATTACTCTGATGCTGGGTTGTCAATCTGTCACTCTTCTCTTGAAGCATGCTTAATTTAGTAAATTGTCTATCGTCCTTGTGTATCAACTTTCATATGTGGATACTGGCTCTATGCTAGCAGAGGGACTTGGCAAAGCTACTACATTGTGGGAGCAGTGAAAGGAGACTTACAGCTTTTGAGTTATAGCAATAATTGATCCACTGAATCGTCCACAAACTCTGTGGATGCTATCATGGAACTCTGGCGTTTGTCTTGATAGAACACATCTGAAGAAAATATACTGTATGAAGGGAAATAACAATAATGCTTAGGATTTGCACTGTATTTTTGTTCTAAGCACTGCAAACATTAGTTAGTTAATTCTCACTAAACCCTTATTAGGAATGTATCATTCTCCCAATTTTACAGATAGGGAAAATGAGGTATGCTACAGCTGGAGTCATTCTAAAGTTTGCATAAGAATTTAAATTAATAATAAAAGCAAATAACAGTACAATTGAATGACTTTTCAATTGTAGCTTTATATTGGCCTGGTGCTATCTCTATAGGGTACAGTAGAAAATAAATGCAAAGGGACCAAAGATCTTAGCCCTTGATACAGGCACAGGGGAATAGAAATTGATCAGAGATGGGCAACGGAAGAGCTATGGCCATTTCCAACTTTGCATCCTCAATTTTAGCCTCATAAAAGAATAGGGAAATCGGGGAGGAAGTCAGAGATGCACCATGGCTTCTAAAGGAACAGTACTGCCAACAGAGGAGGCAAGGCCAAGAGAAAACCACAGAGAGGCAAGCTCCCGGTGCAAACATTACTGTATCTGCAGCAGGGGAGTGATGGAAGTTCCAGCCCAACATCCTTTGTAAATTCAGAAACTGCTCCCCCTCAAGAAAATGATGCAGAGGGAACAGTGAGAAAAATCTCAGAGTTTACATGGAACATTTTTTTCTTTTGCAAGTTTTTTGAAGGGGGCAGGGAATAATCTGGCCCCAAATCATGAATACCTTTCCTTAAATTGAAAGAATAAATATAATACAGGTGAAATAGCTTTATAAAACTAATTTCTTTCAATTATTTTTGTTTCATATACACTTTGCTCTATACCAGAGTTTCTCAACCAGCGGTACACGTACCCCTGGGGCTATGCAAAGGTCTTCCAGGGGGTACATCAGCTCATCTAGATACTTGCCAAGTTTTACAACAGGTGACATAAAAAGCACTTGCTAAGTCAGTACAAATTAAAATTTCATACAATGACTTTTTTATACCGCGCTATACACTGAAAAGTAAGTGCCCAAACTGAAAAGCAGAAAGTGTGTGAAATAAAGGGTTTCTTAGTACGGTAAAGAAATCTTATTCTTCTTTGAGTAGTGTCCCTGTGGGTGCTCCACTTTAGAGGCCCATGTGCTCCTGTACCTTTGATTGGCTATTATTGGTAGCAGTGACCATGAAACCTTGTGCCTGTACCAAGGCTATATCGCACTGCCCTCATTTCTTTCTCAGCTGTTTGCGCCTCTTTGTTCTGTACCTGTTTTCCCCTTTTATTAGTATTTTAGCTTTTATAGTTAGCTCCTAGTAGTAGTAGGTTTAGTACTTTATAGCTGGAACATTTGTTCCACTTTTCTTTTCTTAAAAAAAAATACATTTTTCCCCTATTGAGGGGCTTGAACAACTTTTTTTTTCCATTGAGGATGTTGGATTCCCCAGGATTTAAAAGTTGTGCCTCTTGTCAAGAAGCAATCTCAGTTAGTGATGGGCATTCCCACTTCCTTTGTGCTTGGGAGACTTTCACATTCTGAGCAAGTATAAAATCTGCTGTTTTAAGAGAAGATCCCATAAAAACAAAGAAATTATGTATAGACTATTAATGATGGAGCAAGCTTTAAAACCGGCTTTAGACCCAGGTACAGAGAACCCTCCACTACAGGGACCCTTCATGTCTGTCAGTGCCTCCTTGTCATCTAGAACATGGTCACCAAAAGCTTCCAAGGGGTAAACAGCACCAAAACCCAAGGTACCAAGAACCACACAACCTAAGGTACCAAGAACCACACTGCCACTGTCGAAAGCTTCCCACTCCAAGTATAAGGAAGGAAATAAGGGTAGCAAAACAGCAGAGAGTTCTTCATCAAATAAGATCTGGTTACCGGAGAACTCAAGCCCTTAAAGCAGAGCTAATGAGGTTTCAAATACTTTGGGTGCCAAGAGACCAATATCAATGGAATCCTAGACCCCCTTGGTATTGATGTCAGTGCCTCGGACAATGGCCTCTGTAACACCATCAGTGCCAGTAATGAGTTCAGTTGTACTTTCAAGACAACAGGAATTCCAGTATCCGAAAGACCATATGGTATCAAATGGTTGCCACACCTTGCAAATTCTCAACGATGCACAGTACCAAGGTTACTGGGTCACCGAATGCTCATGTTTCTGGGAGACCTACCTCTTCTCCGTCTCTGACTATCCATGAGAAGGGACTGTCATCTCCAATACAATATGTGGAGGAGCATTGGCCAGTAGCTTTTCACAGATTCTATGGATGACTCGCTTCATATCCGAAAGAACGCTAGGGAATACTAAGGTCTTTAGGGAATATAAAAGGAAGTTTAGCAGATCTTAATCGATGCAGTGATTCTGCCCTGTTCCATTTTATACCTTCCATAGGCCACAGAACCACTGGCTAGGAGGTCGAGGTTGTGAAAGAAAAATCCTGCAACTACCTTGCCTGCTTCACCCCAGCTTTCAACATCATCAAATGCCAGGTCTGATGGCCAGGTTTTATCAGCCACATGACATAACCCTATTTCCTCAATTTGGACATCGCCTCTCTCTTTTTTTAATCAGCCATGGGAGGCTATAACATTGGACATACGGATATTGGAGGCCATTATTTCTTTTTATATGATGCCATTTACCTCCACTCTACACTTCCAACCCCCTTCTCTGTCCCTCTTCAGGGACACTTCTCACTAGCAATTGCTGACACAGGAGATCTTATCATTCCTAAAGCTAGGAGCCAGAGATCCAGTCCCACTTCAACATAGGGAAAAGGTTTATTCAAGATATTTTCTGATACCTAATCATTGCCAGTAACGGGTCCTACTCTTTGGCCTGTCATTTGCCCAAGGGTGTTCTCAGAAATCATGGAGGTCATATCGGCCTACCTTTGTTGTCTAGGAATTACTGTTTTTTCCTATCTTGATGAATAGTTCCTCAAGGGTCAGTTATATTAGGAGGTATGGTCGGCAGTTCAAATAACAACTTCACTATTCCAAAGTCTAGGCCGGCAAATAAAACTTAAGAAATTGATCTTGGCCCCTACACAATGAAATCTATTTATTGCCATTTATGGATTCAATAAAGGGAAGAGCTTATCTCCCCTCTCATCAGGTTCCTTGCTGTAAAGATCCTTAGGCAAAGAAGGAAGCTCATGTTCCAGCAAGGACAAGCCTGCCGCTTTTGGGACACATGGCAACTTGTGTTTTTGTGACACAAAATGGCAATTTTGAATTGTCTGTATGGGGGACCCAGGGCAGCTTATGTACCTAATAAGCACAGTCTCAACAAGCAAGTGTCTGTACCCAGGGAAATCCAATAGTCATTCGCCTGGTGGATGAAGCCATCTAAAGTTTGTGCAGGAATCCTATTGAACCAGAATCCCCTTACAGTGATATTAACATTGGAGACTTTCCTCTTGAGATGGGGTGCACACGTGGGTCCTCACACAGGCAAAGGCAAATGGTCACAACAGGCATAGCCCTTGCACATCCATCAGTTGGAATTAAGGGCAGTCAGAAATTCTTGCCTCCACTTTCTTCCCTTACTCAAAAATAAGTCCATCAAGTTCTTGGCAGACAACACAGAGTGCTCTGATATATCAGTGGTCAGTTGTCTCACTATGCACCAAAGTGATAAAGCTTTGGAACTGGTGCCCATGAACCCAATGGAGTGAGTGGGCCTGGGTTCCTCTACCAACCTCCTGAGAAACTTAAGAACCGAGGGGATTTCTAGACCCTCAGGGCAATAGGACCAGCTGACCTCTCCATGGAGAAGGAGAAAACCTTACACCTCAGTGGGACTCACGCAAGACTGGCAGCCCTAACAGACCAAGTGAACTCTGGTGCAATGCTCTGCCTGGCTACCATTGACACAACCATTGACACAACAGCCCACACGTCCTTATCAAGACATACAGGACTAAGCCATGTATGTCAGTTTTGGTTTGGTTTCCTGACCCCCATCAAGTTTGGTTTCCTTACCCCATCAAACTCACTTCTCATCTTCTGAGAGGCTCTTGATTAAACTTTGACTGTTGTCTCAGGATGTGGGGTCAGATGCTTCACCCCAGTCTGAATGTCCTCCAATACAAGCTTGATTCCTCAATGATTCTTGGGACCAGAGACCTCATGTTCAGCAGAAGTACAAAAGATACTGTCAAATAGCAGAAAGGAATCTACTAGACATATTTACCTTTAGAAATGGAGAAGATATAACCTTTGGTGTAACCGGAGCCATCTTTTTCCTGTCCAGTTATATCTTTCCTCAATCTTGGATTACCCATTGTAACTGAAAAATTCAGGCCTTTCATGAGTTCCATTAAGGTTCATTTAGAGGCAATAACACCTTTCCATATTCCAATAGAAGATTTCTTGGTAATACTTCATTCAACCACGGCAAGATCCCTAAAAGGACATCAATCTTTTTACACAGAGTAGAATCCCTACATCACTTTGGGTTCCCAACTTGGTTCTTAACCATCGCATGAAACAACCCTTTGAGCCATTAGCTATATGCTCACTGTTACATCTGTCTTTGAAGACAGCCATCTTGGTGGCCATCACTTCTGTACAAAGCAGTGGGGAGATGGGAGCTCTCATTGCAGATCCTCCCACTAAAATGTCAGCATTTGACAAGAGATCACCGGTGTGGTAACTGAGATAGCACAGTCATTTCATCTATTGAGAAGTTCATTAACTTAGGTATCATAGTGTGATAACTAGATAAATGCTGATTTTTAATAGCAACCACTGCAATGCCCTCCCTCCATGCAGTCAAAATAGGAATTTGTACATGGAATAAGACTGCACATGGCACTAAGATAGGCCAATTAAATGTAATGCAATATCTAGAATTCAGAAATATTCAGAATTCAGAAATTACCATTACCTGTCCAGTGTAGTAATATCTATCCAATATAGGCTTTTTAATATTAAAGACAAATTTATCATAATGAATCAAGGATATTATGTGCATGCACCTGAAGGAAGAATACCAACATACAATACTTAAAAATAATCAACAATATTGTATTTTTTTCTTTATATTTTTGCTAACTTTTTAACATATATTAACTTACAAACAGTTAATTTGTCCTATTTCCTCACAATGACACACATTTAAACAACATGAGCAACAGGAAAAACATGCTGGAAGCAAAGCATGAAGTGTGATTACAGTAATATAAACTATTGAATCCCTGAAACTGTTTTCCACATTTCTCATCTTGTTCCTCTCTCTAGGGCTGAAGTGCTGGGGGTAGATCCTTTTCAGAAGCAGGAGGTGGGAATTTAGGTCTTGAACATCTAGGAAACAAAGGGGGAAGAAAACAGTTTTCAAAGCATTTTAGTAAACAGGTTAGAATTAGAGTCCTCATTCCAGGGATCTAGCAGAGCTACACTGACGCTGGGTCCACACTGACGGCGGCAAATTCACCGCTGTCAGATCGATTGCTCTGGATCGACTGAGCGGTCTGTGTACACCCACTCAGTCGATCCAGCAATCGACGCAGGAAAACCACCTCGGTAAGTGGCGTAGCGCTACGCCGACGGGAACACTGTTCCCTTTGATGCAGCGCAGTGTGGATGGCGCGCAGAGGAGATGCAGCGAAGTTGACGGGATTTACATCACTTGCGTATCTCCCATGGACTGCCACCAAATCCCAAAGGTAAGTGTAGACCGGGCCTTAGTGAGGTAGGATGGGAGTTTGTCAAAGTTAACTGCATTATATCTTTACAGTCCCCTGATACCTGAGGCTGGCAGGGATCAATTCAATCCACAGTGTAAATTAGGATAGGCTGTGGGATGCTCTAATTTATGCTCCTAAAGCCCTCTGGCCACATCCCCTTTCTCAACATTCCTACAGGGGCAGAGAGAAGGATGGCAGAGGGATGATGAAAAAAGGGTGTGTGCAGTGGGAGAATTTCAGTTGTACTAGCAAAACCCTTAGCTGGCCTCTTAAACTAAGTTGGAACTAGCATGCAGAGTGTAATACTAAAATGTCCTTGGAATTACTAAAATTAAAGATGACAATTTCCTAACTCTAAAAATATTGTATCCAACATGGAAGAATTCTGTATTACATCTCATCTTGACAAGTAAAGAGGGCACTCACTGATCACAGAACTAAAAGTTAGTGTTTGCTTTCGTTCAAGTGGTCATGACTTGATTACATTTGTTATATGTAAACCGAATAAAGTCTCAACATATATACTTGGTATTTTAAAAGAACCAGTTTTACAAAGCTGAAAACATTTATGAGCTAAATCAGCTGGGAGAAAGAATATAAATAGAAAAATGTGAATGATAATTGGGAAATATTTAAGGACATTTTACTAGATACCTAAAAAGTCACAGTTGCACAACTGAAACAGAAGGCAAGACTAGTTTAAAAAAAAATCTTTACTTAGAAGTGAAATGAAAGAGTAATACAAATAAAAAAATAACAAATGGAAATAAGGGGAAATTGATACCAATAATAAATTAGAAGCTAGAATTGTAGAAAACTGATAAAGGAAGCTCAAGGACAAAAAGTGAAATCTGTGGCCAAAATAGTTAGACAATAAGTTTTCTAAGGATATCAGGAAAAAAGGAAGCCTAAACACTTGTATTGGTCCACCCAGATGATGTATTCACATCTTACAATGACGATGATGATGAAATACTTTCCATTCCAACAGCAACTAAGGAGAATGTTAAACAGCAGCTACTAAAGTTAGGTATCTTTAAATCAGCAGGTCTGGGTAACTTGCATACAAGACTTTTAAAGAGCTGGCTGACAAGCTCTCTGGACCATTAATGTTGATTTTTTTACAAGTCTTGGAACACTTGGGAAATACTAGAGAACTGGAAGAAAGCTAATATTGTGCCAGTATTTTAAAAGGGTAAATGAGATGACCCAAGTAATTATCCTATGATAATTTTCCTGAGTTCAATCCCAGGAAAAATAATGGAAAGGCTGATACAAGACTTGATGGTGTGATCATTTTTTAGTGTTTAATTACAAATGCAGCATATGCCCTAGATCCATTCGTTTCCTTTCATTTAGTTCCATCAGTTTTCTTCTCTTCAGGAGGACAGTGGACCAATTCCAGATCTCAGTGAAAGGGTGTTTACTCCTGGTCTCAGTGGGATCAGGTTGTGGCCCAGTTTCAGTGTCAATACCACAGAAAACCCCAATTTTAGTGCTGAATATAGCTGTCGCCTCCTCTCAGTTACATTTCAGTGGAGTTAATTACTGAGGGCTAATCTACATTGGAAATGCTATATTGGTGCAGCTGCACTGATGCAGCTGTGCTGCTGTAGTGCACCTGGTGAAGATGTCCTATGCCGATGGAAGAGCTCTCTCCCATCAGCATAATTACTCCACCTCCATGAGAGGCGGAAGCTATTTTGGTGGGAGAGCGTCTCCCACCAACATAATGCTGGTGTGGACAGTGTTTAGGTCACTGTATCATGAGTCGCTCAGGGGAGTGGCTTTTTCACACCCCGAAGGAAGTAAGTTATATCGACTTAAGCGATAGTGTAGACTTACCCTCAGTTAATTCCTTCATCGGTATTATTTTAGATTTCCACCAGTATAACTGAGGACAAAATTGGCCCTATGTTTTTTGCATGAAAAATACCACATAATGCATTATCTGTTTGTGGTTTTTTAAATGAAATAAAATAATTTAAAAACAGGTGTAATGAAGAATCAAGAAAGTTTTTGTCTGTTCCCTTAAGGGTGAAATTCACTTCACTGTCATAAGCGTGCTTGTGTGGGTGAAGTGTGGGGGCATGAAGATTGGAAACAAAACTGCCACCCAAACTCTGGGGCAGGATACAAGGTTGCAACACTTCTCTACAGCCACGACAGCATCTTACAGGGTGGGATACTAGTTTCTTCCCACTGCCAAGATATTACAACCACTGAGTCTGAAGTGGCATAATCCAAAATCTCACACCCTTGATTCACACGCCTCAAAAGTGCCCTCCATATTTAACCAGTCCAAAGAGTCCTTTTTACAGGCTGTCCACCCAAGGAGGACCACTGTCATGAAATATACCAGACTGGATTTCATCCCTGATGAAATATGGCATGGGACATTTACTCATACACTTTAACTTCATTGTGCATGTAGAGGAGAACATGAAGTATTGTTTTTAATTTTAAGTATCTGTTTTTAAAATCGACAGTGCCTTAAGTACTGGAAGTTTTATGAATGCTTATCTGGCAAAAGGGTTTCTATGTTTTAGAGATATTGGGCCAAAATCAGAGCTGGTGTAATCAAATTGGTCTTGACAAGGTAGGCTAATTAGGTTGATTTTCTCTTCTTATTAAATAGGCATGAAAATAACATATTAGCCATACTCCCTAGCACCCAGGAAATGGCCAATTTGCTGGTACAGAGTCAGAATCATAACTCATATTCTGTAACATCTTTTAAGCAGCAAATACAAAAACAGCAATGTTTTTTACATTCAGATTACAAGAGACAACTCCTTTCCTCCTGTTCATTTTCCCCTCTGGTTTGTTTCTTACCTGCAATTCTCATTCCGTTCCTGTGTATATTAAAAAACGAAGGTTGGAAAATTTAAATATGCCATTCCCTAAGTTCATACAATCTCAATGTAAGTTTTGACAACCTAAAAAAGCCTTCTGAAGCTTTAAAAACTGATTTTGTTATCTCTTTGGGTTTTTTAGTTAGAATCTGCTTTTGTTTGGTGCCGATTCAATGCCCAATAGCATTTGAATTTTGTGATCTTCATTTTTGTATCCATGACGACATGATGGTATATGTTTAATTTGTTCAAGATTTTTATAAAACCAGTTTTATTTCAGGGTAGTACGAGCTATGATAACGGTAAGCATGTTTATGATGCGAGTGAGGCTTAGCTGCAGTGTGCCAAGAGTTCTTAGTCAAGCAGATGGTGACCCCTGATTGAACTTGCCCTCTCATTCAATTATTCAGCTGTATTTAATTTTCCTGTATGGCTTGGGTGTTATATTGTGTTAGTTCCTCTAGGTGGAACTAAAGACCACTTTTCAAACCACCATAAACCATCCAAACATTTTGAGAAATTTTAAAGCATATTTTTAGTTAGCAGGCTGATTATTAGGGGGATTATGAATTTAAGCCTTTAAACAATAGTTTCAGTTTAATATCAAATTACATGGGGATAAGAAAAGGAATTTTGGGGTCAAATTGTACATGAATTGGTAAAAAAAAATAATAATAATAAAAAAAGACCTTATAACTCTGCTTCTTAATGAGATATTTGATAAATTTTAGGTTTAATATCTGCCAAATAATTATTCTGAATTCTTAATTTAGTATATATTTAGAGTTCTATTTATAACTGTACATTGTTTTATATTTTCATTTGGAAGAAAATTTCTAATTAATTTTGCATAAAATAATTAGTGGTGACTTTCAGAGATTAATACCTATTTGCTCCGGTTTAAAAACTGTGTCATAAAACACACAACTTTTTTTTATTTATATTATTTCCATGTATTGTATGACACTTCAGGGTGTACTTTTCTATTGTGGACTAAAACTCCTGGCATATTAAATGTTAGCATCTTGATTTTCATCTATTAAAAACTGAATCTTTTTTGTGTGGTGTTGTTGCATAAAAACAACAGACACTTTTTGAAGAGTCTTTCAAAATGAGGGCCTTAGTTTTCTATTCTTTACTGAAGCAAAACTCCAATACTTAAATCAACATGAAATTTGTTCAAGTAAGAACGGCTGGATCAAGTCCTTGTTTTCCATTATATAAGAGATTTTGCTTTTCATGTCCTTATGATCAGAAGAGATTAACTATAACACATATCGTACATAGCTGACCATGAGAGCCTACATGGAAAATAGATATGATATCGATAGATTTCATAAACATGTGTTTCTGTGGATTAAATATAAATAATGGGGCAATTTTCAGGCAGTTTATACATACATAGCAGAAAAAGGGATCTTAACTGTGTTCTTAATTTACCCAAACAGCATGATTGCATGTGCAAATTTGGCAAGTGCATGAACAGATCACCATTTTAGACATTTGTGTGTGCAATCATTTTATTTGGATGTACAATCAGAGTAAATAGGTTATTTCTATCACTGTGTTAGACCAATTTTACACAATTGTGACTCCACTGAAATCAGTGGAGTTACACTGTAACAAAACTGGAACAACGCAGTGAGGAATCAGGACCAATATGTGCACAAATTAAGAGCATGCTTGTACAGAAAAATTGGCTAAAAGCCTGGTTCATAATGTATAATGTTTATATTATTTCTGTTTTTAAATCAGATATTTTACTACTTGAAATTCAGTTATAATTATGATATTTAAAACTTCAGAACATTTGATCAAATGGTGTTTATGACAAGTACATTGGAAATACATAGAAGCTCTTATTTGTGTTAATATGTGTTAATTTGAGCAATTTGATCATGAGTTAGATCTTTCTTAAGTCTCATATGTTTATAGTGAGTTATTTGTTTATAGTTTTATAATTTCCAAATGAGAAACAGGAAAATAATTTTTACAATATTTATACCATTAGAAATTCACCTTTTACATCACTTTCATGGTACACATGAGATAAACCTACAGTAATTATATTTATGATGTATTGTTTTTTCTGTGTTTAGTTCATCTTCTGGGTTTACTTTCAAATTGTGGTGACTGATATAAAATATTTATGCTCTGTACAAAAATAAGGATGAAGACTGTAATAATTAAAAATCAACTTCATAAAAGGTACCATATATCATGTAGTATATTTTCACTTCTTTGGTGACATGCTGCTTGTCAGCCAAATGGTGTCCCATAAAGCCCTATGGACATAAGCCATAATATTGCCTTGCGTTCCATTTGCATCAAACTTGCCTGTTGGAAACAGTCTGACCGTAAGTGCCCATTATGTCCAATGCAGCACTCAAGGGTTTAAGGTAACATTTACTGATGCAAGCATTCACAAATATATTTAGCTTAATACTGCATATTGATTTCCACCTCTTTCTTGATGTGTTTCATTCCGTTTAACATTCCGTACCCCCTGCACCATTGTGACTTCAGAAGTAGAAGGTACTTGATGTAACTCAGTGCTGTATTTGGCCCATTATTATTATTATTATTATTTATTATTTTATTATAGTAGCACCAAATGGCTCAGCTGAAACTGGGACCCTGTTATGTTGTGATAGCAAAAACCACATATGATGATCTCTGTTGAAGAGTTTATAATCTCTTTATTTGGGACATTTCTACGGTACTCCTGAAACCAGGCAAAGTATTCAGCATGTTCGTATGCTGAATTAGAAGAATTGCTGCAAGTTAGTATCTATGGTTTTGAATATGGAAGTCTGTCTCAAAGTATCCAATTGATCAGTGTTGCCCACGCTTACATTTGGGGCTGTAATTACATTTGCTATAACTGACCCTGTTTCTCCCTTATTTTTCCTAATTAGTAGGTTGCTACTCAGAAGTTAGTGTGCAAAACTTCCTGTAAAGCTGTTGCTGTTATGTGGTAAATCACGGTCATCCCAAAGGTTAAACAAGTCACCTTTATAACATGCCTGCTCTTTAGCACCCTAGGAAATGGGATTCCTCGGAAGATGTTCCCTAAGCCCAAGTCTTGCATGTTTGGTAGCACAGAATACGGTTGCTATGCAGCTGAGCTGAGCAGCAGGGTTCATAGTCTGTCTGTTAGATTGCTAAACCAAGCAGTTTGTTCCTTTGGATAAACCTGCAAGAGGAAAAAGGCAGGGCAAATTGTAGAACACGTGTTGCCTATATAGTATGTGTGATTTAAAAAAAAAATCACAGCTGTTTTGGACCTAGTTCATTAAACGAATGCTATTCATTTTTACATTACTGGGCAATGCAGTGCTGCTTTCTGTGACTTTTTTTCTATCTCTACGAGAATGGAAAAGGAAAGGGAAAAAGAACAAAGCAGCAATGTTTAGTCAAAAAATGGTTTAATATGTCAACATTTTAATGTGAATGGTTTTGATCATATATTGACTGCCAACAGGAGCTGCTTATGACATTGATTTTAATTTTTTTCTTTTTTCAAAAGCTATGATTAAATCAGCATTTAGTTTAGGAGGTCTATATCTTTAAAAATAAATAATGTAGCAGAATGGCATATTCTTTGGTATAGAAATGCTAGCCTGTGGCATACTCCACAACTACAAAGCAGTCTCGAGCTAACTTTCCTCCCTTTTTATTAATAATTCCCTAAATCAATGAGGAATCCTTAAAAAGTTCCCTTCAATTTCACTCTTCCATTTTTTCTAGCTCCAGCATTTACTCACACTGACTCATTTCCAACTGTATATTACACATTTGTGTAGATCTGTGAATATAATTTCTGGAGTGTAAGCTGTCCATAGCCAACTAATTCTAACAGATACATAGAGACCCTTCTTTTTCTTTTTCTTTTTTTTCCCTTTTCTTTTTTGCTAGCTTAGTTTTTTCCTGAAGGTGGCAGTGAAAGAAAAAAAATAACTCCCCTTGAAGATTTAGGAATTTTATTACAAAACAGATGGACAAGTACTGTATTTTACCCATTTCCCCTTGTGCCCATGAGCACTGACAATGAAAACTACAGCTCCTATAAAGTGCTGATCAAATTGTGAAAAGGTGGCCTTTCCCAGCAGCCTGGCACAATCTAGCATTATCCTAGCTTATAAATAAACGGATGGGCTGAGCCACTTCGTTTTTTTCTCTTAGTCCTTACCAAGATAATTGAGGATCATAATGGTGGGAAAGGACTGCAGTCATCATTCGCTGCCTGTCAGGTATCAGTACTCATCTTCATGTCATCCGTCACCATTGAACCACTCTGTCATCTTTCCTCAGCCTTCAGCGCCGCTCCTTCTCATTGTGTTCATTATCTCCAGCTCAGACCAATTCCCCCTCCCCCAGCCCCTGTAAATGCATCTTTGTGCGACTCTCAGTCTTCTGATTATGAATCGATGATCATGTGGTGTAAGAGAGATAGATGGCTTTTAGTTCCATCTTGTCTTCTCTAATTGTAAAATATTAGTTACATTAGACTGTGTCTTTTGATTAATGGAACTTATTTGGAGTGGCCTCTCCCAGCCCTCCCCCTTCCAAAGTCCTCCACTGACTTTTGAGAATTGAGTGATTTCACTTAAAGCAGACAAATAGGCCCTTCAGCCAGGCGATAGCTAAGCTGTAATATTGTGGGCAAAGCAAGCTCACAGAGACAGAGTTGTGTGGGTTTTTTTAAAGAAAGGTTTCAACTCTGGCTAGACAAATACAGCCCGTTTATTAATGCACATACAAGCGCTGCTGTTTTGCAAATCCAGCAGTTCTCATAAAGCTGAAAAACAGGATGTAGGGCTGAATGCATTTGAAATTAATTTCATCTCAGATAGAAATTAAAAGCATCCTCACATTCAGTTTGGATGAAACAGGTCAGTACGGAACTTTGATATATTAATGCTAGCATGAAGTGTTATCTTAATACTCCCTTTTATACTTACAGGACATGTCATCAACCAAAACATTTCTTCCCTGTACATCTGACACTGGGAGACATTCGTCCTTTAATACAGAATTTATCTTATTTGGCACTATTTACCTAAACATGGTCTGTTGATAAAGTCCTTGCAGCACAAATGGAAAGGCAGTTGACTAAATCCCTTATTATAAATAATCACTGTCTATCTTTCAGTGTAAATTCAAGGACATGTTCACTTTCAACCTATCAGTTCAATTAGAAAAGGTCTATTCACTGTCGATGTCTATATCTCATGGAAATAGGAAAGCACAGTTAATAAACAAATCAAACTATTTTAAAAAATAGCACTGTGGCTTCTGAATTCTAGAAACCATGCTGATGGAGACACTGTCAGGACACATACCCTCCAAAAATACATGTAAACAATTTTATCTCAATTTTTTATGGTATCTGCAGGATTTAAATCTGACCCTTACTTCTTTTCTTTAGCCAAATCTTTAACGTTATTCCTGAAGATAACAACTACTATATATCTTCTAGGTATTAGACTTCAAAGAATGATTTTATGGTGTGCATAAAATGCTAGTTAAGCTTTACTTTATTTACTTCTTTGTTTTAAAGAATATAAAAATTACTTCAGGTCAGAAATTTGCTAAGTCATAGCTGTGTAGCAAATAGATTATCGATGATATTTCTGCCTACAAAAGAGGACATTGAGGGTGAAAGTTAAAGTGCTAGCCATGTTTCCAACTCTCATGATTTTATCATTAGTCTTATGATAGTTGTTTTCCATAAAGCCCCAGTGTCTGGAGCCCTGTGATTATATGAGAATCATTTTCTCGCCTTTCATTTTAAAAAAAGTAAGTTTCTAGCCTTCATGGTTACGAAAAATACTTGAAAGTGTGAACCCACAAGACTGAAAAAAACAGAAGGAAATGCCACATGTATTATTTTTTAAACATCTCATGATTTTTAAGCCAATCTAATTATTGTGGAGGGCCTGACTCATGATTTTCAAATGTTTAGGGTTTGGAGGACCCCATATGTGGGGCCAGACTCTTTTTTCAGTTATTCCCATGCAATCCCATTGAAGTTAATTAATAGTATTGAACACATTTAGCTGAGAACAAAATTTTACTCTGTATTTACTTCCTCAAAACCTAGGGAGAGTGAATATGTTTAATGATAGATTTTCAATTTTACTCCAGATAAGTTGGGCTAACCTTCACATTCAGGGAAGAATTGTTTGTGATTTTTTTTTTTTTTAAGTACAGTTAAAACTTACGTTCATGCAAACATGCTGGCTAGGCGTGTTTGTAGGCCTCTTTGTCCTGGGTAGCATAGCAATAGGTATAGATCATATTATGCCTTGAAGTCAATAGGATTGGAGGACAAAAATTTGGCCCACATGAGTTTTGTATACACAGTCTTTTTACAAAATGAATTTGGTCTGTGAACTTATGAACTCTTCACTAATGTGTACCACAGTTCTCATGAGTAGACCCCTCCACCCAAAAAAGCCCCATGGAATTGAGTAGGTCTGTGCATGATTGCCTGGGTCCAATTCTATGCAACAAGTTGCAGGATTGGAGCCTAAATGTTTTTAGCATTAGCCAAATGTTCATTATATGGAACCACAACATGGACTTTTTGTTATTCTTGAAACACATTCATACCGTACAGTACATCAGACTCCTTCAGTGTATGTCTAGTCTTGCTACACCAGCAAGGTGTCTGTTTAGAATGCAAGCTTTTCATACAAGAGGGCTAGACTGTGCAGTCAGTTAGCAAAAAGATTTTTCCCAGGTGGAGACCTGAGTTGAGTGAGGAAACTTGCTTCCCTACATTAAATCTATCCCACCCAAACTAAGGCTGGCTTCATCAAGTGCTCTTAAATCCTTGTTTCTGTGAATATTAAATTTACTCTCAAATTTGTTGTTGGAAATTTGCACCCCAGAAAAACAAAACACTTTGGCCCAGATGCTGGGCTTTGCTCTGTGACACAAAGTAACCCTAAAAATTGTCTTACCTGGCCACTTCAGCCCCCTGCCTCTGTTGGTGAGAAATTGCCGTAGTAGCTCCTAAACCATCCCCTCCTAATCTCGCCATCACTGACGTCAGAGTTGGAGTGAACAGCATGGTTGGGCATCCTCTATTGGACACTGGCTACCCACGCAATGTATAGCAATGTTTAGCTAATCTGTTCTAGTGTGCACCATGAGACCAACTGGCACAGTGATTGCTGAGGACAAAAGGAGCACAAATGACATTTTTGCATGCCCTTACCCTGAGCCGTGCTGAGTGCTCCTCACCCACAGCTTGGGATCTGGTGGCCCTTTATTTTTAATTTACTGTACAAGAGAACAAAAGATGGTCTCCCTCATCTAGACTCAAGGACTGTTATCCAGTTCTATTTGTTGTAAAAGATATTTACAAAATAGGTAGCAACAAAAAGTTGTTGCCGTCTAATGGTAGTTCTTGGGCCTGTGAGAAATGAGTTTAGTGGTTTCAGTCCATTTCCCAAGGGACAAGTGTTGACATTTTAAAAAGCCACCATCATACTTAACACTAACTGGCATCCTTGTTGGCAACTTCAACTGCAAGACCCATACCTGAATGGACATAGAGATTAAACTACCCCTTCCATCCCTGCATCTCTAGTCGGGGTCCTTTTACGTTAAATTAAAACCACATTACCAGAGCAGTGGAGGTAGGCTTCTTTGGCCATTTCCTTAGCCTTAGGTATCTGTTCTGTGGAAAAAAAGAGAAGACCTGAGTCACCATTCATGAACTAGCAATTCCAAATGGAAAAAAGCCAACCAGCCAACAAAGTAGGACAAAAAGAAAAGGATGGTGCTAGGCTTCAGGTGCCAAGGTTCTGCACAACATTTTGTGAATCTTTGTGAACAAAGGTTAAACTATAAGGCCTTGATTCAGCAAGGAATTTAAGCACATGTGTAACTTTAAGTACATATGTAGTCCCACTGAAGTCACACGCTTAAGTTCCAGAGGTTACACACCTACTGACGTACATTGCTGGATCAGAGCCTTCATGCTGAAATATTCTTTAATCGTACTGAGTCCACTGTGACAGTCTTTGTGACATGTAGTTAAGGACTAAAAGGTATATTTTCTTCTCAGTGTAACTCCGTAACACTCATTTATGATAATGGAGTCCACTGGCATATTAAAAAGTAATTATACTGCATTGCCTCTTCCAACCTCAACTCTTTGAAGAAAACACGGCCAAAGAAAATGATTTTATTTTTGTTTTCTAATATCTATTTTAAATGGGTTTTGATATAGATGGCAAAAGACTGGGCACATAAAAAATGCCCAAAGTAAATATGTCTGTTTTTGCTAATTGAGAACAAACTTAGGTAACCTTATATTAGGGGAGTCTGCCATAAAATACAAAGACTGGAAAAACCAAAACAAAAAATTTTGAGGGAAATTTCCATCAAATTGGTCGGAAAACTCTCCCTCTTTGCTAAAACCAAGTGGATATCTTCACCTGCTGATACAGACATACCAATTGGGGGTATGGGACTAGTTGTGTGTTTGCAGTGGAAGAAAATAAATTATAGTGTTTGCTGACACTTTCAGAGTTTATAAACTAAGGACCAAGCTAAACCAAACCATACATCCAGGGCATGTTCAAAATCCAAATCTGATCTCAATTTATCAAATGGTCATTATGGTTGTAGCTAAGTGAACCAAAACCCCATGTCCCAACCATACCCACACTTCAGCCATCTGAATCTGAAATTTGTGTCTTGAACCCATCTTGGTTACAGTGCACACCCAAATTACCACAGTTTTGTCTGGGAATCCTGTAGCTCTGAGGTTCTCTTCCATGAGATCACAGCCATGTTGGCATGACGATTCATTTTGCATTCAGTATCATTATGGGTGGTTACGACAGGTAAGAGCAATGTAATATTTATTTTTAATTGTGGGGAGATCATTTTACCATTTTAAATAATTTAAACTGTCATTATGAATTTAGTCTATCAAAGCATAGTCAGAAACCTTCAAATAACTTTCTAAAAGCAGATTCTGCCTTCAGTGTCATGCACACTCCTGCTGGGGCCAATTGGAGTTGCATAGGAATATCTGAGAGCAGAATTTGACCCTTAGGACCAAATTTCCCAAATGGCCATTCTTTGAGACTGTCTTTTGATTAACAAGCCATTTGCAGTAGGCTAGGACCAGAGAGGCAATATATACCACACTGCTCAAATCTGTGGCCAAATATTCTACTGAGACCTAGTTAATAAAAATCAACTTGCTCCAATAGTCACTGAGAAATACCTCAACTGTTAGCAATCAATTGAGACTGAGTTTAAAAAAATATACAAAAGGACATCAAAGAGGTTCTCATTCCCAGTCTATTGCTCTATTTAAGGGTCCTATAATTCGGTGAGGTTGTGTGCTAAATAATTTGTAAGCCTTCAGAACATGCAGGTTATTGTTTGTGGACAGATGGTGCATCACATTTTATTGCTTATTCCTTCTGTGGTTTCTCATATGTGGGACTGATGTGCATTCTGAAGTCTTTGTTTCCTTGCTAAAGTCTCTAATCTAAAACAGGCAATCAAGCACACAGACAGTGCTTCAGAAAGCATAATCATAGTTTTAAAGGGAAAAAAAATTTTGACTGCAGTTAAGAAGCAGATGTGTTCCCTGAAAATGTAAAAGGTTATCAGAAGTATTAAAATAGGACAAATACATAGAGTGAGGAAGCATCTAAAGGAACAATTATTTTGTTTTAGTAACGCAGAGTAGGTGTGTCTTTTCCTTGAATACCTGCTTTGTGTTTCACTGTCTTTGGTACTGGTACAACGAAAGCCTTTAGAGACTGGATTTTGCTTTCACCTTTCCTCCTGAGATTGGCAGTCTTTGTCTTTTACAGGCAAGTAGCAGCCTTGTTTGGATCTTGGAGCCACCGCTGCCCTTAAGAGTTAAATCATGTTGATATACAGGAAGGAAATGAAATAGACTAACTCTACTCTTTTCTTCCTACGGATTTTTCTTTTTATTCTGAAGATAGAATTACTGTTTGTAAGCATCTGAAAGTCATTAGTGGCTCTGCAGTCTGTCAGGTGCCGACGCAAAAAACTGCTGAAACTGAACGGGTTCCTGTGCGGAGTGCTGGGAATTTGTCATGTGCTGATGAGCAGTTATAATAATATATGAGCAAATCACAAGCATTCTGCAAATTAATCAAATTTTTTTCCTTCTCCCTTGTCTCTGGGAGAGTGGCTTTGCCGGCAGACGTAGGTGAAGCAGTTTTACTCACAGATGGTAGCTCTGGCATCAGATGGAATTTATATAACAGTAATTCTGATTTCCTGCCAAAGTAGCACTGAAAACACCAGGGAGATTGTACAAGACAAGTCATGTGGTTTTGCTGAGGTTGTTGTGGGAAGTTTAAGGGGGGAAATCTCAAAATTTTCCTCTTTGCATTTATTGTTTTAGCCTGAAGGGCCAGAAATTGTACGCCATTCTGCCATAGGCGAAATCCAACACATCTTTTTTTATGAATTGTGCTGAAAGAGTGCTACACAGCTGTTGAAACTGCTGGCAGGGAGAGAACCACATGACTCCTTCTCTTTTCTCTTTCCTTACAAGGATTAAAGGAGGGACGGTTCAAAAGGTTGTTGCACTACATGTTAAAGTGAGGCAGGGTCTCTCTTTCCAGGAAGCAATGCCATGTTCACTTACTTTATACTCCCTTCAGTATAACAAAATAGAAAAGGGGATTTCATTTAAAATATTTCATTAAATGTAAAGGCAAAGAACTCTCCTCTCAATTACAAACCAGATTTTTTTAAATGAGGTTATTCAAGTTGATTACAATTAGTATTTGTGAATACCTTGATGCCTGATAAGTAAGAAAACATTTATGAACATGTATTTTTATCCATAAAGAGTAAGTGCATGAGCATGCATGTATTATGCAGCATGTGTGTTAATTGGAGACAATGGCCTAATCCTGATCTCACTGTAAGAACAGCGTAAGAACAGAATCAGAGTGGGTATCTTTTTAATGATATTATGCATTTTAACAATAATCAGTCTTCACTAAATGCATTTTTATAATACCAAATTGAGTAACACAAGGAGCATAACAGGAAGGCTGTGTGAACTGTAAAAGAAAAAAAAATAAGGGAGAGTAGAATGCGAGAACTTTCAGGGAATGTTTTTAATAAAGAGGTGAATTCTTTCTGCAGTAAGAAAAATGATAAAAAGATGGCGTATCAGCTACATTATGCAACAAAGTAATGCTGCTGTGTTTTTATAATGTAAGGCACTGCCCATTTGTTTTGGTTTACGTGACTGCAGTGAAATAAGTGGATTAGACTGAAACTTTAGCATGCTTCATTGCAGCTGGTTGCAGACATCTGTCATTCCTCAGCCATACATTCTGGATCATGCCAAGAAGAAAAAGCAAAGTCTGACACCTTTCATTTTAGAGAGCCTTTATAGAAAAGAGAACTGGAGAGGGGAGGAAGGGGGAAGAGAGAGCATTTCCTTTGTGACTTAATGAAAAGATGCTTTTTCTGTGACATCATCAACAGTACTTCCCAAAGAGAGAGATCCTGAAAAGTTTATGCTCAATTTATCCTTTCCAGTCTTTTAATTTTTACTGTTCAAGCTACTGATTTTTTCAACTGGTTATGATAAAAAATATAGTGTGTGTGTGTGTGTGTGTGTGCAATATATTTTAAAGATAGATACAGATACATCCACTAAATGTAGACATAGATAATATACCTAGTGAGATATAAGTTATATTGTGTATTCACTCACAAAGATACTTATATTAATACAATGCAACAACAATGATGGAATGTAATGCCATTGCATTGTTGATAGCAAGATGTTCTGGAAACTACATACACAAAACCCCATAAATAGGTAATAGTAATGTTTTAGTTGAATGATAAGTGGATAGTGAGGTATCCCCAGATAATCTGAAATATTAGCTTTTAGTGAGCTGGATATTTATTTATTTAAGGTGTTTTGTTTTTTCTGAGACTCTTTTCTAATATGTCGCTGTAGATAGAGCATCATCAGTTATCTGACAAGTTGTAATGTGACAAAGTTACATCTACGTTACCTAATTTACATAACTAAGCGACAACTAAAATTAAAGAGCATGTTTATCTTAAGTGACATCTTGGGTGTAGAAAACACTTACTACATTTTAAGGCCCCATTTCAGCAAGTACTCCAGAACATGCTTACCTTTAAGCATGGGACTAACCCCATTGTTTAAATTCATACTTAAATGATTTGTTGAATCTGGGCCTACAGGAGAATTCCTAATCTTTACCTGTATACACATGCTGGTCCAGATGCTCACCAGGTGTACATATACCAAACTTTGCTGATTAAAATAAGTGAGGATTTGGACCTTTGAGATTTCTCAGAAACCTAGGAACGAGATAAACCAATAAAATAAACTTAAGACAGTGGTGACAGTGAAAGAGAAAGCACGACTATGTTCATGCATAATTAAATACTTTGAATCAGTGGTGGCCCATATATGTTTTGGTTGTTCTACACATTTGTAACTTACCAGGAAAGGTTAATGACATAATGACACAGGATTTAGGACACAAATATTTATGTATGTGATGTTCAGGTTTATTCATGTGAATAGTCCACTGAGGTCAATAGGACTACTTACAGGAACAAAACACATGCTCATGTGTTTGCAACATCAGACCCTAAGGGGATACGACCTGAGCTTGTTCAATTGTTTAAAAGGTGTAAATTCTAAAAAGGGAAATAATTGTTAGGGTGATCTAAAGGAGGTAGGTGTTCAACTAGCAGTAATGAGTGAAATTGAAGAAGAATAGCTGAATATTAGGGGAAATGTAACAGTGAGATTTAACATATTAGACTGGAATAATTTCCCAGGGGGAATATCTTCACTGCTTCAGATATTAAACCTAGAACATGGGATGTAAGAATATACCATAGAAAAACAAGGTCATTGACTAGCCTTTTCCAGTAGTAACTTCTGTAACTCTAATCTCTGTTCCTAAAAGTCTCATATCCCAAAAGTGCAGGCTTTATTCTGGAAGCCTACATTTAACTGAAAATAGTGTTTCATGCTCAAAGCTAAATATCCCTTGAAATATTAAAAGTTTATTGGAATCTATTGAAAGCACTTGAGGGAGCAAGAGGTTGAAAATTTTCATGAAAGAGCTAGTAAGAGAACCTGAGGTAGTTCGATCAAGAGTTTAATATCTGAGAAGTGTGTTTCCTCAGAACTGAATACCAGTGCTGTGATTAGTGGATGAAATGTAAAAGAAGTGACAGAACAAGTAAAACAATAGATTGGACTAAAGAAGAGTTGATCCATCCATGTCATTACACGCAGAAGGGGTAGGAGTGTACTACCTAAGCTTGTAACTTGCAACATACAGTATTAAGATTAGAAGAACACTGTATTGATCTGCTGTTATAGTAAAGAACAGAATGGCCTGTATCGTAAGAACACTTCTCTCATTGACCATGCTTCCTTAGCTGCAATCTGCTTAGACACTGAAGCTGGAGTGACAGAAAGAAAGGGATATGTTAGTGTATAATCTATCCTTGACTTTGGAACTCACTCCCACCCTTTGTCTGAATTAGACAGAAGCTACGGATCTTTAGGGACAGTGAATTGCCCCTTTATTCCTCCTGTCCTTTGGCGAGAGAGAAAATTGTTGTGAGTGTGGTGACCCGGGGGAGGAAAGAAAGATTATATTTTTTGCCTGGCCACTGTGTCCAAATTATAAATTATCACAACAGTTGCCTTACTAAATTTTGTCCAGCGTGGCTTAGAAATTCCAGAAATAAGAGCTCTTTGATCTATATGTGTATATAAACCAAAATGGATATATTTGAAAATCTATTTAAATCTAATTAAATCTAACAAAGCACGGGACAATCAGAATTATCGCTGACTTTCCAGGCTCAGTGAATGACATAATTCCCACTAACCTTATTTGGGGAACTCTAGGGCATTTTGCTCTTAACTCATACTGTTGTGTCAAAAACAAAATGGTGTGCTATTGTGCACAAAAATGTTGCATTACACCAGATATACAGAGAATTTGGAAGGCAATTAAAAATACTTAAGCTTTTGTTTTATGAAGTCCCGAGTATTTATTTGGGGAGAATGTGTCCTGTGCAATGTGTCACAAAAATTTTTAATACATATTTAAATGAAACTTTAGAGAGATGAGAACATACTCCCATCTGTAGAAAATATATTTTATATCAAATAACTATTCATTTTCCAAGCTGAATGTATCAATTTCTTCCACAAAAGATGATTCTGTATCTATTTCTATTCATAAATCAGACATACTCTTTAAAAATAAGTACTCTGTGAAAAAATTATTTTTATCATTTTTGGTGGTTAAATATTCCAGTTACCTCATTGATAGTCAGGTGATCTTTTCAAGGACTATGAACTATAGTCTGCATTTAACCATAGGCAATTTAATCTGGCTATTTTTTAATTTAAATTACTCAGTGCAGTATACAAACTACTGTATTTTCATATAATAGGCATTTATATGTCTTTATCACCATCATCAATAGATAACATGTTAATGAAGGCAAAAATGGTAAAATTAGAGATGTTTCTTTTCATAATTTGATGACTGATTTGATTAGTGATTTGAAAGGATAACTATAAAGGAAAATGATGGAATTTGCTAGTTGTTTCTGTTTATTAAAAGTAACTTTACATCCATTTAATGGTTAGCTTCTCTCTGATACGGATTTGAAATTAATAGACAGGTGGTTAATAACAAACAAAGCACACAATGCACAGTCAGCCTGTGGAACTCATTGCCAGGGGATTGTCTGAAGGCCAAAACTATAACTGGGTTCAAAAAAGAATTAGGTAAGTTTATGGAGGATAGGTTCATCAATGAGTATAAGCCAAGATAGTCAGGGAAGCCTCCAACTTCCAGACCCTGGGACTGAACAAGAGGGATGAATCACTTGATAATTGCCCTGTTCTATTCATTCCCTCTGAAGCACGTGGCATTAGCCACTGTCGACAGACAGAATACTGGGCTAGATGGACCATTGCTCTGACCCAGTATGGGCATTCTTATGTTGTTATGATTTATCTTTGGCTGTTTTATATATGGAGTTGTTTATTTTGTTTTTCTTCTTTTGGTCTTTCTTACTATAAAAGTTGGAGGACTTTATATTAGCGTGTGCATGTCTGGAACGGTTAATGAGAGAAATCACCTAAGAGACACTGAATTGTTGCTTTAAATTCCAGTTTTTTTGTGACATTAGTGGGTTGTTTTTTTTAATTGTCCAACTAAAGGAGTTCAGCATTAACATTAGCATTTTCCTGGCTGCTTTAGTCATATTTTATAACTTTAATATTATTAAATGGTGAACTGAAATGCTTATTCACAGCTACCATACTCTATTTAAGATTCCAAATCATGAATAGACGGCACTTTCATTTGAATTTTGAGGGAGCCAGGTAGGTATCTGAGAGTATAATTTGGTCCCTCGTGTAGATTTTAGCATTACAAATACATTTAAAAACAAAATCGTGAAATTATTTTTCTTGCTTTGCCTGTTTCTCCTGATACAGCCAGTGACATCATTATCATTTCTAAGAGCTGATTCTATAAATTTGAGTAACAAGTGAGTAATCCCATTAGGCCATGTTTTTAGCTCCAGCACAAGTGGTGTCACAAGAAGGTGACGCAAAGGTGCTCTTTGTGGCCTTTCCTCAAAACTTTGGGTTAAATGAAACATTTTCTTAAGCAAGGGGAATCCTTCAGTCATTGCTAAACTGACATTAAGGCTATTCTACACTCTGTATGCTGCTAGATCTATGCTGCCAGGCTTAGGCTCCAAATCTGGAAAGCTTCTTTTCTCAGGAGAGCACTTAAGCACATCAGTGAGACTTAAGCATGTGGTTAAGCACTGTCTGAATCATGGCCTTAGTGCCTCCCACCATGGGTAGTCTTTCTGGCTGCTCTTAGGAGTATTTGCAGGATCGAGCCATATAGTAACACAGGAAATTGAGCTTGAATAGTGGGTGAGATGGCCATAAAGTCATCAAGTGTTGCAAGGAAAACACAGACCCCTGAGTTCCAGTCATGAAAGGTGAAAACTTTTCCAATCGTTTCTAAAATGCATTTGTTTTTACTTCTTTGTCTATACTTGCATTTGGTCAGTTGTTTGGAACATCAGACAGCTCTTTTTATTTAAAAAGCTTGTCTGTTCAACATTAAATGTAGGGTTTTTAAATTTAATTTATTTGTCGTAATTTAATAAATGAAAAATCATTTCATGGCATGTTGTTATTTATCCAAAAGACATTCTGATTTGTTCCAGGGCCTATGTGTGACTAAATGTATATTCAGAAATTTTGGAAAACTTTTATTGCATGTATCAATCTGATTGGAACAGTTCTAATCTGTCTGGTATTCGGGGAATTTTATAAATGCATAGTGTGAGACCAATAAAATGGAATGGCTCCATCAGAACCATTATTGTCTATTGGCCAAATACATTTATTCAGCATTTTTCCCATCTATATTATTATGCACAAGATCGGAATGGCTGCTTTAGAGCCATTCTAGTCTATTGGGTAATACATACTGTATTTAGGATGTTTGCTGTGGATAGTAAAAACCTTTATGAATATTTGTGGATAAAAAAAAAAGGCATGAGAGTAGTAGCTAATTTTAAAAGAAAATATTTCTCCCTTTTCAAATTTTTGTTCACATTCTATGCTGCTGCAACTTTAAAATGGTAGCAGGCATGTATTTCTCCTGAGACACTAAGCTGTGAAAGCCATAAAGATGCATTACACAATTACTTCCAAGCTGATGGCTGCAGGAATTGCCAGGGAGTCATTCAGAAAGGTTGTCCTGTTAAGCAGAAAGCATATGGCCACCATCTTGGAATTGTTCCTTCCAAGGGCAAATGCTCCTGGGTTTATTTAAATAATGACTCTACCTCAGATATGGATTTCATGGGAAACAAAGATTTAAAAGCAGCTATTCTTGGTAGGAGCGATTTTTAAGTTGGTGACAAGAAGAACTAAATTTGGACTGGTCAGAAACATGTTATCACGTTTGTTTCCTTGGTGTGTTTTCTTGGAATCTGTTCAAATATGCTTCTGAACATTCAAAACCCTTCTTTATATGCCTCTACTGGTATATGCCTCTACTGGTGCTTGCTACCTCTCACTTGAAATTCTGTCTGTAACTACATGGGAATCAGCTGGCTCCTTTACTTGCCTTAGCTGTGTAGATCACATTTCCAGGTGGAAATCCAACTACATCAACAGCAAACAGAGCAAATTATGGTCCAGTCCATTTCAACAATTCCCATATGAAATCTATCCATGGGTACTCTATCAGCAGACTTTCCAAATGCCCCACACTTTTTAATGTATTTATCCTCACAATGTTCTTGTGAAGTAAGGCAGTGCTGTTATCCCCATTGCACAAATAGTCTCTCTTTGCCTCAGTTTCCTAAGTGACTTGACCAAGATCACTCAGAAATCTATGGCAAAGCAAGGAATTGAACACTAGTTTCTGGAGTCCTAGGATCCTAAGGATCCTGGACTGTCCTCCTCCTCCGAGAAGAAAATCAAAGTAGACTACAAATACAAAAAGAGCATGCCGTGCCTTCTATTGTCCTTACTTAAATAACTTTACGTGAATAAGATGGTCATCTGGAAAAGGGGATGGGACTTATTGTCAAGTTTCACCAAAAAGCACACATGTACGGCAATGAAGAAACTCGAAATTATTTACCATATCACATGGTAATAATGTCAGCGTCTCGGAACCATTGGCCACCTAAAGAGAAACACTCAGAGCATTCCGTCACATGAACATTGTCATTTTTTCATTTTAAGGGACCAAATGTTTCATTTGGTAAACATTTTTCTCAGGATTTAATTATAATTTATAGTACATTGCACAGCATTTGTTTTCCATTCATCATTTTATTGCTCTTCATCCTTTTCTCTAAGTTTATAAGTAAAATTTTGTGTGCGTTTATCTCTCTGTCTCTGTGTGTGTATATACGTACACATATGCAATATAATAAAAACTGGTGTAGTGGGGACAACAGACGGCTTGTGTATGATGTATTATTGGCATTTTTCTTTCAAATTACTCATTTCTTGTTGCTTTGGGAGAAAGCCATGATTTTGCTGCTATTAGCACTCTCTTAACAATCTGGAATAAATTCCTGCTCTTGTCCATGTGACTAGTCCAATGCCCATTTTAACATTTTAATGCAAACCCCTACATATGTGCCCATAATACCACAAAATAAGATGTTTCTTGGTGGAAAATGTTATAGATTTTAGATGCCAATCAGATGTTTTTAGGAGTGGATAATTAGTGCCAGCTTCACCATGTAAAAGGTTTTTTTCAATGAAAAAGACTTCAGCATTCATCTCTTTTTCTCTCACTCCCTCTCCTGTTTGTGTGAATCTTAAATAATAGATCCATACCAAAGTTAGTAAATTAGCAACTATTAGCAGTGTACAGAGTACAGTAAATAACCCAATGACATTGAGTTCTTTATGTGCTACAGTGGCTCAGTTTGATTTTTAAAGATATGTTAGTGCAAAATGGGTTTAGCAAACATTTGGATCCCGAGCAACCCACTAATGGACTATGTACTTTCTTAAACCCTCAGGTCCAGCTGTAGACACTGTTGCCCCTCTATGGTCATAAAAACATACATTAAGATCTGTGCCTTTCTCAAAATCTGCATTTCAAAATCCATTTCACTTGATGCACCATGTTGGGCTGCATCAGTCATGCCATGTTATGAAACCTAACGCGATGTGACTGATGCAGGCTGACATGACATGTCACCAAGCAACATATCAGATCATGAATTTGAAACAAAACAAAACAAACATTTTTTCTCAAAGCCTAAATTAATAAAGCAACAGATTTTTTAAGGCAGAATATTCTAAAGGGTTGGAATTTTTTCTTTGTTTGCTACAGGGAAGGAGGGTCTTTTTCAAGACCAGGATGTTTACCCTGTATGAGCTCTGTATTCTTCCAGTGCAAATACACAATCTGGGACATCCTAAGTCTGAGTCTTAGGTCTAAAGCCGCAAAGGTATTTAGCTGCCTAGCTCTCACTGAAATCAATTTCAGTGGAAGTTAGGCATCTAAATACCTTTGAGGATCTGGGCTTTAGTGCTTTCCCCACTTGTAGAACTGATCCTGCAAGGTCTTCAGTGCTGTCAACTTCCACCGGCTGATAGTGGGTGCAGAGGGTACTCGTTATCTTTTAGGGGCATGCTGCACCTTTCACTACTGCTTCTAGATACCATGACTCCATGGTAGAGCCTTCCTGTGTTTCTTTTGCAGCTCCATCACTTTACAATCTCTGCTCTCAATCCAAAGGGTTGAAAGATCTTCAGACACTGCAGTGGAAGCACTGTAGTGTGCTACTCTACAGCCAGGTTGTTTGAGATGTACGCAATCTAGTGTCCACCGACTCCTCCTTCATATCTGAGAAGGATGCTCCATAATTTGCTCTTCACGCTGGCCTGCCTCTAACCTGATTCTCCCACACTGCAACACAAACCATTACACATTATCTTGCGAACCATCAGGCAGGGTTCTTTTTCTTAAAGGGCTTTCAAATAATTTTATTGGAAGATATATAGAAAGTAGAATACATATGACCTATAACTTGCAAAGAAAGAACCAACCAACCACCACTAGATAAAACATTATAAATTTATTGTCAACTTATCTTGGAAGGGTTATTTTAAGAACCTGCTGCCCACAACAAGTTTTGATCTGTAATTAATGGATGGGTTACCCAAGAGAAATAGGCATTTTCCTTCGTCCCTTAGTTACAGGCAAATTGCAGATATTGTTATCGTTGCAAGTAAGAATAATCTCTGGTTTTTGTACTACTTCTGCTGTAAACAATGTTCCACTTGCTTTCCTTTGACCCTCACTCTGTATACATATTTATATATTATTCATACTGGATTAAAAATGAATGTGCTCTTTACCACAGTTGTACTGCATTGTGACAGTACAAATTAACTTATTGTGTACTTACTTTTCATATGGCAGTGCTGTGAAATTTTGATGGCCTCAAAAAGTAAGCAATAGAAAAAAAAGACAACGTTGAACAGAATCCATTTAGGTGCATTTTATATGGTCCTATTTGTTAAATTTTGTTGAATTAATAAATTGTTTTCCGTATACAGCTGCAGTTTTGAACCTTTTGAGATGCTGAGTGGAATGAGTTTGTTTTTTTTTTTTTTCAAATATTAAGGGCCGTTTTACTCCATGGTTTGTGAAGTCTTTGTTTAAAAATTACTTTAATAGATCAGTGAATGAATTAGTATTATCATTTTTAATTATCAGTACTTATGGTCAAGCTAATACCCCAAAGAACTGATAAATTACATCACATTTTATAGGCAGGGCTAGTAGCTTAGCCTCTTGTTAATGTTGCCTATATCTCCTATTATAAGACTCTGTTTGCAGTTGTCAAACTTGTAACCTTTGAGCTGATTTCTTCCATTCTGGTTGTCTACGCCAGGCAGAATATTTTGGAAAATGTCAACCAAAACAGTTCAGGCATTTCTGAGAGCTAAGGATAATATAGTGTTTTGCCCATGTTAAAAAACAAGTGGTGACTTTCTTTTTTTTTTAAAGTTCTGGGACCTCTCTTGCTTTGGAACAGGGATTTGAAATTTGGCAGTAGGCCTTTACATCAGGGATATGCCCTTTGCCATCCTGTGTAAATCAGTCCTAAGCTAAAAAAATTCTGAGCCTTTGAAAAATCACGGTTTGCACATGCTCAGCAGAGATTTCTTGGATGTCAGCAGTTAAATTCTGCAAACGATTCTATCCACACTGATCATGCTCCCACCCAGAATGGGACCAAAGTCAGATCTGTGATGGGGTAGAGAAGGGAGTAAATTAGGAGAAGGCACCTGTGGGACAGTAGGGGCAGAATCCAGGACTGGAGGCTGGTGGAGGGGACTGGGGCTTGAACTGAAGAGAGACTGGGACTGTTTGGGCAAGGAGACTGGGATTCCGGGGGGATTGTGACTAGCTAGGCAAGGAGATTGAGATTAGGATTTGAAAACGGTGGACTACAAATGGTTGGGCAAGGAGACTGGGAACCAGGGAATAAAATGGTGAGGGGAGCTGAGAGCCATTGTGAGGGGCCTAAAATTGGATGAGAAGCCAAAGGGGGAGGCTAGCACAAGTTAGGCAAGGAGGTGGGTTGAGAGCCAGTGGGATGAGAAGGAAAGAGGTGAAGAGGGCAGGGAGATAGGTTGGACAAGGGCTCAGATAGGGGAGAACTGATTTTGGGACTAGAAGTGGGGGAAACTGAGACATAGATGGGGAGTCAGGCAGGGTGAGACTAACCCTTCTTTCTGGCCAAGAAGACTGGGATGAGAAGCCTGATGCATGGAGACTGATACTGGCTAGGTGAGGAGATAAGAGTGGGATGAGGAGCCCAGAGGTGGGGAAGACAGGGCGAGCACAAGGGACAGGTTGAAGGGGTGGGGCAGAAAGGATCGTGCAAAGAGGGAATAAAGAATCCCACTAGATCATACTCTATTTAAGAGCTTGAAATAACACATAAGATTCCTGAATCTCACCATTCCTCTGTGGTCAACAAATATCTAAGAAAACTGCTGTCAAATTGTCCCATCCTCTCTAACTGCTGATCCATAAAGAGGATGTCAACCTACTATTGCTGTCAGTTATTCTGTTAGCTCAAGTAGCAAAGGTCTGTGTGGTGGATCAAAAGTTTCCCACTGTGCTAGTGAATGACATGGTTCATGATGCCAGATGATTGAATTTCTGGGGGGGGGGGTTTCAGTTTGCTTGTTAAAATAAAGGGATCTATTAAAGGTGCAAAGTCAAATACTGAAAAGTTATGAAATGCCAGAATTAAGGTTGCTTTTTCAAACTTAATTCATCCCACTTGTGCATTGCATTATGATACAGTCTTTAATTACATGATCACATATTATTTTTTCCCTGCCTCATTCAATGCACAGGCTGGAGTTGCTCTGGGGATGAATTGGGTTTAGCAGTGAAGGAGGCTGTTGCCTATAGCACCTCATTTGTTGCAGAAGCTGGAAGGTGTGTGTGTATATATATATATATATATATATATATATAATGAATGAGGCAGGGGATTGCAGGAGGAGAAAGGATGGTCTCATGTTTAAGGCAGTTGATTGCTGCCTTGGAAGAATTGGATTCCATTCCAGTCCGTGCCACAGAGCTCCTGTGTCATTCTAGGCAAGTCACTTAAAGCAGTTTTCTCACAAATTTTTGCTAATTGGGTGCCTGACTGGAGACATTGGGGTTTGGTTTGCAGAAGTACTGAGCGCTCACCGCCACACCTGAAGTCAATGGAAGCTATACTTCAAACATATGAATTGCTATATAATGCTAAGCACTCTGAAAAGTCAGGTCCTACATTTCTCAGTTTGGGCACCGAAAATCAGTTGATACTTTTGACCTTAATCTCTTTGTGCCTCAATTCCCCATCTGTAAAATGGAAATACCACCACCTCCTCATCTCACAGGGGGGTTGTGATTCATTAATATTTGTGATACACTCAGATACTGTAATGATGAGCACCATAGAAGAGCCCATGAGAAAATTAATAATTCAGTCTTCATAGCAGGGTTTGAAAAGTGTGCTGTGAATGAGGCTTAGGGCTGGATATTGAACAGTGAAGATAAAACAAAATATTGAATAGCTACTCATTAAGTGAACACTATGCTTTCTAAGCACTGAATGAGACACAGTTTCTGTGGAAAAAATAGTCTGTGATCATGTAGGTAAAAACTGTATCGTAATGCAGAAACACAAGGAAGCTGAATTAAGGTTGCAAAGGCAACATTAATTCTGGCATTTCCCAACTTTTTGACTGCTTGATTTTGCAACCTTAATAATGTTCATTTAACATAGGTGGGGGGGTTGTGTGTGTAATATACAAACTGAAACTTGCAAGAAATATAATCTAGTAACTGCTTGCAATGCTTTAAAACTGTTAACATATTATGGAGGGATGAAAAAACATACTTTAGGAGAAAGAAAGTTAATCTTTTCCTAACAGGAGGTAAAGAAACAGGTAACACTATTCTACATTGATCTGATCCATAGCCCACTGAAGACAATAAAAAGACCCCCACTTTAATGGGTTTTGGATAAAGCCCGTATTATGGTAGTATTAGTCCATACAATTTTAAGTGTTCTCATATGAAACCTCAGCAGACACTAGACTGTTCATAGCAAAGTAGCTTTAATAATATATATAGATTTCATTATCCTGATGTTTTCACTTGTATTTATAGCTTCTATATATCCTAAAATATAAATTCACTACAACAGAGTAATGGCTAATTTATTCACCATTGGTAGAATTTGTTTTACATGCATTTTGTGACACACATTTTGTCAGTGTATAAATTCCGGTGTTCCTTTTAATCAGAGAGGATGACCTCATTTCCATGAAGGAATCTGACAACAGGCAAACAGTATAATCTTATGGTGATATCAGGGAACTTGGTATCAAGAGATATGGATTTGATTCTTGACTGCAAAGGACTTCCCATGTGACCTTGGGCAAGTCACTTCACTTAATCTTTCTGTAAATTAGTTTCCTTATTTGTAACAGAGAGTAATAATACCGACTTCTGTAAATGCTTTGAGATCCTGAGAATAAAGGCATTGCTGCTCACAAACAGGGAAGATTTGGTAGGGGAAGTAGAAGTGGGTGGCAACCTAGACAGCAGTGACCATGAGATGGTAGAGTTCAGGATCCTGACAAAACAAAAAAAGGAGAACAGTAGGATATGCACCATGGATTTCAGAAAAGCAGACTTTGATTCCATTAGGGAGCTGATGGGCAGGATCTCCTGGGAGGCTGATATGAGGGGGAAAGGAATCCAAGAGAGCTGGCTGTATTTTAAAGAAAACTTATTGAGGGCACAGGAACAAACCATCCTGATGTGCAGAAAGAATAGAAAATATGGTAGGCGCCCAGCTTGGCTTAACAAAGAAGTCTTTGGTGAGCTTAAACACAAAAAAGCTTACAAGAAGTGGAAGTTTGGTCAGATGACTAGGGAGGATTATAAAAATACTGTTCGAGCATGCAGGAATGAAATCAGGAAGGCCAAAGTGTAACTGGAGTTACAGCTAGCAAGGGACATGAAAGGGAATAAGAAGGGTTTCTACAGGTGTGTTAGCAAGAAGAGGAAGATTAAGGAAAGTGTGGGCCCCTTACAGAATGGGGGAGGCAACCTAGTGACAGAGGATGTGGAGAAAGCTGAGGTACTCAATGCCTTTTTTGCCTCTGTCTTCACACAGACAAGGTCAGCTCCCAGACTACTGCACTGGGCGGCACAGAATGGGGAGTTGGTGAACATCCCTCAGTGCTGAAGGAACAGGTTCAGGACTATTTAGAAAGATTGGACATACACAAGTCCATGGGGCCAGATGCAATGCATCCGAGGGTGCTGAGGGAGTTAGCTGATGTGATTTCAGAACCATTGGCTATTATCTTTGAAAGTTCATGGCAATTGGAGGAGGTCCCTGATGACTGGAAAAAGGCAAATATAGTGCCCATCTTCAAGAAAGGGAAGAAAGAGGATCCAGGGAACTACAGACTGGTCAGCCTCACCTCTACCCCTGGAAAAATCATGGAGCAGGTCCTCAAGGAATCCATTTTAAGGAACCTGGAAGAGAGGAAGATGATCAGGAACAGTCAACATGGATTCACCAAGGGCAAGCCATATCTGACCAACCTGATTGCCTTCTATGAAGAGGTGACTGGCTCTGTGGATGTGGAGAAAGTGGTGGACGTGATACACCTTGACTTTAGCAAAGCTTTTTAAACAGTCTCCCACAGTATTCTTATCAGCCAAAGAAGTGGTACATACCCTGGAAGGCAGGGATAGGATACAGAGTGACCTAGACAAATTGGAGGATTGGGCCAAAAGAAAATCTGATGAAGTTCAACAAGGACAAGTGCAGAGACCTCCACTTAGGACAGAAGAATCCAATGCACAGCTACGGACTGGGGACTGACGAGCTAGGCAGCAGTTCTGAAGAAAAGGACCTCGGCGTTACAGTGGATAAGAAGCTGGATATGAGTCAGCAGTGTGCTCTGGTTGCCATGAAGGCTAATAGCATACTGGGCTGCATCAGTAGGAGCATTGCCAGCAGATCGAGGGAAGTGATTATTCCCCTCTATTTGGCATTGGTGAGGCCGCATTTGGAGTATTCTGTCCAGTTTTGGGCCTTGCACTACAAAAAGGATGTGGACAAGCTGGAGAGAGTCCAGTGGAGGGCAACAAAAATGATTAGGGGGCTGGAGCACAAGAGTTATGAGGAGAGGCTGAGGGAACTAGGCTTGTTTAGTCTGCAAAAGAGAAGAATGAGGGGGGATTTGATAGTAGCCTTTAACTATCTGAAAGGGGGTTCCAGGGAAGATGGAGCTAGGCTGTTCTCAGTGGTGGCAGATGACAGAACTAGGAGCAATGGTCTCAAGTTGCAGTGGAGGAGGTCTAGGTTGGATATTAGGGAAAAAAATGTCACTAGGAGGGTGGTGAAGCACTGGAATGGGTTACCCAGGGAGGTGGTAGAATCTCCATCTTTAGAGGTTTTTAAGCTGCGGCTTGACAAAGCCCTGGCTGGGATGATTTAGCTGAGGTTAGTCCTGCTTTGAGCAGGGGGTTGGACTAGATGACTTCCTGAGGTCCCTTCCAACTCTAATATTCTATGCTTCTATATCAAAGTATTACTTATTATCAGCAAATGAAAGTTCCAGGATTTTCTTTATGGTTCTGCCTTCAGTTTAAAATATTGTACAGTGATCCTTAGCATAAACCACCAAGTAAAAAAAGCTAAGGAATTTTTAAAATCAAAACTACAAATACTCTAACCAGGATAAAAAAGACCAAACCCTTACAATATTTCTGAAGTCTCTTTCCAAGGCCAAACGTTTCCTTGCCTCTGAACTGAAGGGATCATTGTGGAAGGGAATAATTTTACTGAATCTTTCTCCTGAGTTTTGGAATCTAGCTTAGATCTTCCAAAACAATGCAAATCAGATTTTCTGTGGATCTGCGTCTTTATACCCATTCAGTTTTGCACCCATTATCTGTGCACAAAAGTGAATTGTGGAAGAATATAACTGATACTGTCAAAATGTTGCGAGTGCAGTTATAGACATATAGCCATTTGGATTTAAAGGACTGATCCTGAGATGCATTGACTAGGTCTTGTAATCTCTTCCTTGACTACTATTTCTATTCCTCCTGCTGAAATTCCTCTATGAAATTCCCAACTCATTCCTATTTCCATAACTGTACCTATTTCTAATTTTATTCACTATGTTCCCTATTACTTTTTCCAAGATGAAATTTTGCTTGGAAATTTGCCCTCGTGAAGACTAATAATTTCTGGGTTTCATCTCTTTTCCCCGAGTACCTTGTCTGGAAGAGTTCCCTTCACCTGCCCTGTCCGAGGAGCAGAAGAACCTCCAGTGCTTCCATCCTGAAACTTAGGCAGAAGCCATCTTACTGTGTCCTAAGGATCCATTAGGCAAATGTAAATATTTTGTATGCAGGGGCTGGACCCTGTCCTAACACAACTGATATCTATTCATTGATAATGGGCAGGCATCTCCTCCATACTCCTGCTTGAGGAAATATGCCTGTGTTCTGGGTACAACACTTTCTTCCTCCTGAGAGTCGGCTAGAATCTTGTGTGTGGTGGATTCAGTCTTCAGCTGCTAATTCCCACTTTTTCTAGTAAACATAATGGGTTGTTTTAGGGACCCAAAGCACTAGCTGGACTAATCTTAATTCAGCTGCTGACATCTCTTACGTGAATGGGTTCTCTTGACAACGCACCCTCCAGAACACCACCTGTGTAACCCTGGGGTTATAGGCCTACTGCTATAGTAGAAATAACATCTGACCAGGCTACCCACCTTCCCTTTACTTACGTAAAATTAACCTGACAATACCTAAATGGTGGTGGCTGTTGGCCACAGCTCACCTGCCTGGGATATTTCTAGGATCAGGCACTGGGTGGACTGCAGTGCTTGCACGCCTACAGCACAGTACTAATAATGCTTCTGTTGCATATGTAGTATGTAGTATAGAAACGGAAGAGGAAAAAAAGAGCTCTTCTAATGTTGATATTGTTTTTCATTTGTCCTGGATTTATGTAGATGGTCTGGCACATTTATTTATTCATTTATTTGAGCAAATTAAAGCAAGCTAAGCGCATTTGACCTCAGATGGTCCTGGTTTAAGTTAATTTGAGAGACAAAGCTCATAAAGTTCCAGTAAAACACATCAACAACTTCCCAGCATAGGTTGAAATGTGATTGCTGAAACATAACCTCCAAAACCAGATACAGCACCAAGATTCAAAGTCCCAATAATCTGAAAAATAATGTAAAGCACATTGCAAGACTGACTAAAAAGAGCTGTGTTACATTCCAGCCTTTATTTTGCAGTCGCTATTTCATACACAGGCAGATTATGTGCGGTAGCATTCTTTTTGTAATCTAGTTTGGATATTTTATTTTTAAGTTGGCTATATCTTGGGCCTCCATCCTGCAAACACTCATGCATGTGCATAATGTTACACTACATTCCCACTACAGTAAAGTTACACATCTGCACAGGTTTGAGGCCTTGCTTATCTCAATCCATTATTGCTATCCATTAAAAAAAAAAGACAACTCCATGTGCATAAAATGAAACGTACAATACGCTATACTCAGAAACCCACCCAAAGACAAAGTATGTTTACTAGAATGGGGTCTGCACATTGTCATTCATGCATTGCTCTAGACAATTAACAGATATAAAAGAAGCCCATTTATTATATGGTTAACTTATTTGCAAAGGTTCAGATTGGATCACAGAGTGAATGCTTAAGAGTTATGTTAACTAAGGGAGTGGGAATGGCTTAGTTTTCTTTAATGTCCTAGAAGAAGAAGAGTTTTTAACAGTATGGATTATGTGAATAGAACTCAACAAAATCACTATGAATTTCTTGTTGTTGCTAAATGCATGCAGCACTTTCTTATAGCTGTGTTTCTTTGTTACACTTTCTGAAGAACTGGCTTGCAATGAAAATGTAAATATGAGAAAAACTAACCAGACTTTTGTCTGTTATGTAGGTCACAGGCCTTTCCAGTGCAGATACTGCCCATACAGTGCCTCTCAGAAGGGAAATCTGAAGACCCATGTTCTTTGTGTCCATCGCATGCCTTTTGACAACAGCCAGTATCCAGATCGGAGGTTCAAGCGCTCCAGAGTTGACTCCGAGGCTTCTGGAAATTTAGAGGAACCTGCAGCTGTCAAACCTGGGAGCTCAGCAGAGCTAATGGAGGAGGGCAGCAAGGTCCAAGAGTAATGCAGCTGAACAAATCAATCTGTATATTGCAATATTATTTTACACACTTCTTAGGTATGCATTTGAGTAAGAGTTTGAAAACTGCATTCCAAGGAAAACGATTGTGTACAAATTCCCAGTGGTGTACAGGATGTTTAAAACATATATATATATATTTCTTTTTGTAATATATATTACAAAAGTCGGAGTCAACTCTGTAATATATATATATTACAAAAAGAAAAAAAATAATTCCCAGCCCTTGAAAATGGCTGCTAAACTGTTACCTGGCAACAAGTACTTCCAAACAGTGTAGGTGGGATAATAAAGTGATTTTAAAATGTTCGGAGGTCATTAGTTATTTAAAAAGCAGAGTGATTTCAAACTTCAAAGTGGTCTTTGTCCAAAAATAATGCTCTTAACAGAAAAATGATACCGTCTAAATGATTTAGTGTTGCCTTGAAGATTGAGGGGCTGTGTTTTCATTGTTGAAAACACCTTTATAATATGACACCAGCTGCTGTCATTTGCCTAGCATAGTAATGAGATGTGTTGGGAGCCTGCCATGGTGCCAGTCTGACTGGAGCTGTCATTGCAGAGAAAATCAATTCAAGTGGTGTTGCAACTGCACTATAGGAGAAATCTTAGACGACCCATAAGCTAGGGTCAGTACTGACCTATATTGGAAAGGATTGTGATATTACATTTTCAGTTTTTTGTTTTTTTTTAATATACAGCCAAATGAATCAATGGTTAGAAAGAATCTAAAGACCAATGTGTGATTGCAGATTGGTTGTGTAATTCCATTTTTTTTTTAGATCAATTTGCAGTATTGAGGGAAATTCTTTTATTCTTTTTTTTATTTCCTTTGGTTGATGAAGAAATAGGTTGCTATAAAAGTAGAAGTACAATATATAAAAAATATTGTTTAGTGAAACTAGTCAGCCTTATCTGAAGAAGGTGTTGGTGAGAAATAGAATATTATTAACTAGTGGGTTGCTTGCTTGCTTTCTTTCTTTCTTTACTTGAATGAAGGATTCCCCAGGCATGGTTAGTTTTCATTTGTTAGGTTTTATAAGTGTTACAGACATAGTGCAGGAGTTTCTTCTGGGGCACGCTCTTATAAAGTAGCTTGACCTAAAATATGAATCCAAACTTCCTGCTCTTTGTCTCTAATGAAGAAAAGTGTTTTCGCTAATATTTCTTTTGTTTTGTAAAACAAATGTGTTCTATATTTTTGCAGATTTTAGCTTTTCTACTGATTGGATCCTCCAAATTTATTAAGTTCTTTGCCATATAGGAAGCTTTTGAGAGACGACAATGAAACACATAATTAAAACAGAAAACAAGAATAGTAGGTAATGGTCTATTCTTAAATCTGCTTGAATGGCATAAAATTTTAGCCTTTTCATGTACTTCCTTTGATAGAAGCAAAATCGGTGCTGTTTATCTGTTTATTATGATAGTGGAGAAGTATTAACTTCTTATAAAACAAAATCATCCAGACTTTAAAAAAAAAAAAAGTCAATATTCCTTTGCAGGCTGGGAGCACAGAGTAAAACCCCAGAGCCTTAAAACTTCAGCTCTGCCTAAAGCAGTTTACAAAAAATACTAAACTGCAATCAATGTAAATAAAATTCTTAGCGCTACCCTGAGACTGGAAAAAAAATCTCAGGCTAATAAGGAATACGGTTTGCATATGCTGTCGGAAAGGATGTCATCCAACTGAAGTTTCAGTTTAAATGAGGTCACTGTGTAACTTGGACCCATCTGGCACAGAGCAAGCTGCTTTTCTTGTTTTTCTAGAATAGTTCTCACTGCCTTACTTAAATCGAGTTGATAAACTTAATGCAACTGTTTCTATGATCCTAGATAAAGGATTGAAATGTTATTGAAAACTTTCTGACTGTAGTAAGCTTTAGGATTTTAACTGCACTACTGTGTTTGGTGACTGTGTCAGTCGCTTGCTTTTGTGTGTTTGCGCCGCATTCAATATCTTAGCAAAAAAAAAAACCATCAAAACAAAAAAAACAAAAAACAAAAAAGCCCACATTCCATTTCTTGCACTTTTTGAGCTCTTTCAGTATTCTTTTGTGTCCTCTGAGCATTTTCAGATACGACAGGCAATAATTCTGTTTGTGACACTGGAAACATCTCCCGTTCTTTGTGATGTGTGTGTTGATTCCATTTGGTCCGGTGCTACTGTCCCTATTTTCCCCTCTGACATAGACCTTTTTTCCAGAACATTTGTAACTTGTAATACAAACAAATGACAGCAGCAGTGATGCATTGTCAGTTTCTGAATATCATCATGCTTCTCATATCTAAACATGTCAAGTTTTTTCTCTGTAACTTCTGTAGTCTGTGATACTGGTCATAATACTGTCTACATTCCTACACAAAGAAAAATTTCTATCTTGGAGGAAATCTGAGAATAATAGAGTAGAGGATTTTGTTGCTATGCTTGTAACAATTAGAGAACTTTGTATTTAAAGTTTATTCTTGGTCATTATTTATTATTATAATACATCAGTTGACAGAACTTTATTCTGGTATAGAAGTATTAAAAGTTGTTTTTTCAGCAATGACTGTTTTCTTTCTGCTGTTAGAATAAAAAATGTCTTTGAAGCAGTACAGTTTTATCCAGTGTTTTACGCAATAAAACCTCTACCTCTGAAAAAAGTTTTCCTACTTGCTTATGTTTATTAGGAACACTTCAGACATTACTTTCTGCAGCTTTGTCAGATATTAAAAAATAATGTCAGTAAATTCACAGTTGTTAGGCAGTTACTGCAGTGTACTCTGCTGGGTGTATGTGCTCAGTCCATTTATTAATCAGAACAAATCTATAAACAATATATAGATATAGATATATATGATATAAATTGTGATTAATTGAAAGACTGTGGAAACCTGTTTTAGCATGTAGTAATAATTGTTTTTATAATACTAATTATGTACTACAGAAAAAGTCTTGGGGTCTATCAAGCATTGATTTTTAAGTGTTTAAAGTGTGTATCATATACTATAATGTATAGAATCATGTTTTCATATTTAAAAGAAGAATTTGTTTGTATACATCATATATTTGGCTTTAGAAAATTGTGAGGTTTATTGTCATGGTGCATGTAAAGAAAATTGCCTACATTTTAAAGGAATTTGCAAGTGCAAGAGCCCTCATAGTCTACTGGATGCATCATTATTCTTCCTGTATGTGGTTTGATTTTCATACTTGGAAACAGCTACATTGAAGGATCTGAAGTTCTTGACTGACACTCATTGAAAAGAATACTAATAATTAAGTCATATTGATTAATGGATGCACCAAAGCAGACTAAATACTTCTAATGTGCAGAAGGTAAGGGGAGAGGGGAGCCTTGAACAGGAAGGAAACAAAGTTTTAGCAATGGGAAATTTTAACAAAATCAGATGAAACTAGTCACACTCAGCTAATAATGTCATCCTAGAGCTGAGCTGAGCTGAGCTGACTGTCCAATAGCTGTGTGTGTGTGACCAGTAGAGCTAATGCACAAAATTACCTAGCAGTGTTAAGAACAAAATACTGGCAATGAGAAAATTCAGAGTTAATCAGTTGTTGAAAGTTACATCCAGGAATTGATTTTTTCAGTTTAATGTGCGGAATGCAAATCTTGCCATGACAAATCATGTGACCAGTACTATTAAATAGTGCTGAAAAAATGAAAGGCTGTACTTAGAAAATATTGCATTTATAGTAAATCAAATTTGGGTTAAAATTTAAGAATTTTTTCAAAATGAATCATATATATTTTGGGGTTTCTCACGACCTTTCCTGATGTAATACACTATCTCATCTGGGAAGTATAGTATGTAAAAATGCCATGGCAGGATCCATTTGCTTCAGTATATGAACTCTACTCTGCCTTGCTGTCCTATCAAGATGTCATTGTATCCAGGAGACAGGGAAAACAAACCATTTTTTTCCTCCAAAGATTTTCAAGCCTACTTTCAGGTTCAACAGATGTTAAATGAAAATTTGGATCCCAATATTTTGAACTGAAACAGTTTCTCTGCTCTTCGATGGGAATGTTCACAAACACAATCTCCGATATGATTCAATATGCATAACAGAATTCTATGATTCAATGGTACGCATATTCTTTAGGTACCATGGAGAAGAAGCACCATGAAGCCTTGTACAACAAGCATAGCAACAACAGCCACGCTATTCCACGAGAAAAACAGAATGTCTGAAATAGTTAAATACTGTTGTCTCAAAAAAAAGGCAATTTGTAAAGATTTTTTGTTAGCAGAGTTGATCAGCAGACTTCATATGCAGATGGTGAATGTTTTGACAAGAGTCTTTCTACCTAACATCAGAAAGCTGCTCTCAGCTTTAAGACAATGTTTCTTGTTGAAACTTTATAAGGACTATAACCCTTCCGTCTATTGTAATTTGGGAATTGGATATTTCCCTTATCTGTTTAACATCTGTATTGTAACAGTATATTATAAAAATCTCACCTTGTGTGTTGTAAGCACGATCCCAGTGAAATTATTCTTAAGTATTGTGTTTTTCATTTCTGCGTAACACTGCTTGGCATGATCTACCAAAGTAAAAGTATGTTTCCATGGGGAAGGTTGAGCGGAGGGCAAGGGGAAGGGAAAACCATGGTGTAATGTAATATTAAAAGTGTAATCCAGCTGAGCACTATATAAAGGGATTGTGAAGAGTTCTGCAGCTCCTCACCTGTTGGTGTTGCTAAACATGTTTTGGGTTTGTTTAGTTTTTCTTAGGGTCTCAGTGAACAGGGAAATCACAGGAAAAGAGAAGGAAGAAAATTTAAATGATCCCAGAGTGAACTGTTTTGCTGTTAATACAGAAATACAGAGCAAGACACATTTAATGGGCTCTATTTTTTATTATACTATGCTGAATAATTAAGTTTGAGGCTAAGTGTCACATAGATTTATCTTTTAATTAAAAAAGCATGGTTCACGCATATTTGAGTGGTAGTCCAAATAAATGCAATATAGAAATTTATGTTTGTTTATCTAGGTGTTAATTACCTAGAGATTGTTCTGGATTACTTCTTTTTATAAAGTGTCATAGGCTCATGTCACAAGTAATAAAGCTTAACGGTGGAACCTTATCAATTTGCTAACTATAATGCTAGTGTGACCTGAAGGAAAGGGGAAAAAAAACTTTGGAAAATGTTCTGCGTGTGAGCCCCATTCAACACATAAAAAAACTACACATTGAACAAGGCAATCATTTAAAAATGTTCTCGTAGGTAAAAGTACAAATACATCTTCAGTGTTTTACAACCTTTCATGCATGTAATTATTTATATAGCACACTGTTATTTATGCCTGTGAACTACATGTTATGCAGAGACAGACATGGTAAGCAACAAGACGTAGTTTACCTTGTGGGGAGCAACACATCTGATGTATGAAGGCACATTTACAAACATGGAACACACATTAAAAAAAGACTTAGATGTAATTTCCTTAATATTTTGAAAAGATTTTTACAGTGTATCTAGAAGCCAAGAGGAAGAGAAATGCAAAACTGAAGTCTAAAGATAAAAAGTCATACATTTCAATGGTGCAAACAAAGGGGAAAAGATGTGTACAGACACAAATTGTTCATCATATTCTCTGCCCATCTGTTTTTCTTTGTTTATGACCAGAATTTATATTACAGTTCTATAGAATCATGTGGTATGATGCTGAACACTGGCAGAGAAAGCTAACTCCACAGCACATTAAAATAGAGGGCCAGCTCTTTAGCTAGTGTAAATCAAATGGCTTTACACTGAGTTACACCAATAAGAATCTGCTCCAGGGTTTTGAAAGACTAAGAAATCTTTCTTACTGTGTGTGTTTGTTTGTTTGTTTGTTTGTTAGGTTGGGGAGCAGAGAAAAAGGGAACCCCCACACCCATATTTTGGGTTATTTATTTATTCTTTGCTTAGCATTCTGATTACCTAAAAATAATAATAACTTTGTTACACCGCATTATGTTGCAAACATTTTTGAGACCCTCACCCCCTGATATCACAAGGAAATCAATGAAAATTACTCTAATTACTCATTTTTTCTTGCTTCATCTACAGTTTCTCAAAATGGGAAGAAGACTGGAAACAAAGTAATAAATGGCTGTCTTCTATTTGTTACACAGCAATTATTCCTGCAGAAATAGATTCCAAAAGCTTTGTTTCATGTGCAGACAATGGTAGTCAATGAGATACATCTGAATAGATGAGATAGGAGGTAAATTTAATGTTTAAAAATATTGCTAAATAAGACAGCTTCAAAAATAAATGTAAATGAATTTAAGTATTTTTCTTTCTAAATTTTAAAGGAATGCAAATATGTATATTTCTCATAAATATAAAGGCAACCATTTTAAAAAAATTAGGAGCCTAATTTTGGCCCCTACATCCATATTAACATTCCTAAATAAGTGGCCTGATTTACAAAAGTGCAAGCAGCCAGTAAATTTAAATCAATGGGTGCTCAGCACTTTTGAAAAATCAGGTCATTTATTCAGTGTTCTAAATATAGACTGAGGAGCCAAACTCCTATGTTTGAAAATTTTAGCCCTTGGATGTGATGAACGACTGCATAATTTCAGTTTTATTGTGGTGTAACTTCATTCAAATCAATAGCTACACCTCTGAAAAGATGAAGATCTTGAATGGATTACGTGGTAGCTTAGGTGGATCAAAAGGACTATTCATCCACAAAGCAAGTGGAAAATTTCTCACTAATAATTTCATTTTTGCTAACAGCATGCCCAGAATTCTGGATGTCTGGGTTGTTCCCCTCCATGCTGCAGCTCACAGAAACGGATCGATGTCTTGCCCCCACATGCTATGCCCAAGCCCCCTCTGCTCCCACTTGCCACCAGATGAGTTATTCCAAAGCTGTAAAACTTTCATAACATCATTATTAACAAATACTTTGGCGGTAATTAAATAGCTATGTACATTAGACCAAGAAATATCAGTATATGGTAATGATCTCACTTAACATCTGACCTGTGGCTCACAAGCCATCTAAGATGGATAAAATTGTGGGAGAAGCTGCTGGCAGAAAGGAAATTATCAGTAAGAAATTTTCCATTTTGCAGCCCAGCATCTCCACAGTTCTGGATGTCTGGGATGTAGTGAGCAGTGAACAGATGGAGGGAGGTTTATGAAAAAGTTTGGTGGGAAGAGAGAGCAGGAAGTACTCCCTCTTTTTTGTAGACTCACTCAAAGGGCTACATTATTTCTGGGCCATCGCCTGAAGCACTTTCCTGACTAAGGAAGCCTTTGTGGAGGACAGAAAACCATAAAATCATAGAATTGTAGGACTGGGAGCAACCTCAAGAGATCTAGTCCTGTTCCCTGTACTCAAGGCAGGATTAAGTATAATCTAGACTATTATTATCTAGTGTAGTACAGATTCACCAAAACTAAGATTTTCTAATCTTATTGATATAATGTGAAGCATAATTTATTTCAGGCTAGTTTAGTGGTAAATTCCCAATGTAATTTTCATAAATATCTGTATCAATCCACCTTAGAGTGCTTAATGAAAGTGTTACCTGTAGATCAAGTGGCCACACTCCCAATTTCCAAAGTGAATGCACTTGTGTGAGGTTGTCAGGGATCTCATGGAACGTGTCTTGGTGCCTTCTGGAACAGGAGCCTCTGGTGCTTTGTAGGTTTCCACAGTGCCTAGTCTAATCCACCTAGCAACGGAAGATTTGGAAGAATTGAGTCCCTGGCATTTTGGATGGAAAGACATGAATAGAGAGGCCAAGCGTCTTGTGGATTCTGTTAGCTTGAAATACATTTTCAAGATTCTTCTGACCTTTATGGTGTGCCACATTTTTTCAGTTGGATGGTGTGGTTATGGACAGAATAATGGAAGCAAAATCTCTTCGGATGTGTGGGAGGAGAAATTTACCTTAGGTAGAAAGAATTCTTATGTCCTGAGTGCTATCTTGTCTTTGTGAAACATGCAGTGAGGCTCATGTATAAGTAAGGCTGCCAGCTCTGACACGCACCTGGCTGACATGACTGCTATTAAGAAACAAGTCTTAATGGATAAGTAAAATGCTGATACTGAGGTCAAAATCTCAAAGGTATGGCTTGTTAAGGTCCTGAACGCTAGTGGTAGATCCCTATAAGGGGATATGTACCCCACATAAGACCTGAATGAGTTAATGTGGACAAAAGACGCCAATTAACATATCTGTAAAAAAGAGAAAGCCAGGTTTAACTGATGATGAAGCCCAGCTGAGGAGGGGCTGGGTGGTGATTATAAAGCTAGGAAATTGAGAGCACAAAGGCTGCATGGAGAAAGAGCCTGCAGGCACGCTCTGATAATAGAGAGGTGAGGTGGAAGCCCAAGCGAGGGCCCTAAGAGTCCTAGCCCTGAAAATAGGTCAGCCTAGAGACGTTGTGAGGAAGGCCTGAACAAGCCTAGGAAAACAGCAGCAAGGAGTGGGAGTGTGCAGACTTACTTCTGATTATAGGATGCCTGGGCTGGAACTCAGTGTAGTGGGAAGGACCAGATTCCCATACCATCCACTGGCAAGGTGGCATGAGTCCAGAGTTGTGACCAAAGACCTTCTTGGGAGGATATGAGACTGTTTAATGTTTGGCTTTCTGTTACCCCAGAAGGAGTGGCTGGACAGCTGAGTTACAGAAGGGAAACCACTGCTGCAGGAGGAACCAGACTGAAAGACAACTGCTACACCATGCCTGGCCAGAAGGGGTACCCTACAATGAATGAACCTCTTCCCTGTCCCATTTTGGAACAAGGAGCTTGACTGCCAGTCTGGTTAACCAGACTGCTCAAAAGACTCTGACTACCTGGGGGGTGTCTGCCAAGGAACCCGAGAATCCTGCAAATAGCAAGCTACTAAGAATGGACACCTGACCTCCAATGGTACTGGGCTGAAGATCACTGTCTATGCCTTCTGGCAGAACATCCAAAATGGTTGGAATGCCTGGATTTCTGGGATTTGCACTGTATTCTTGGCACCTGTTGCATTTGAATCAAACAGAAGAGTACGCTTTTAGTAGCGATATTCTCCTAGATTAAACAATGTTTTAATGACTCGAGAGGACAGACCCAGACATTCTAGTGCTTCCTTCTTGATAACCAAGGTGTTATGTAGCAGGTCCAGATGAAGAAGAGGACACTGGGAGAGAATGTCCATGGAAACTGGAGCAGAGTTTCCAGTTTCAGCTTTGTCAGGTCTGAAAACCAAGCGCTCCTCACTCAGTGCAAGTTTATCAGTATTACCATCACCTGTTCTCATTTTATTTTCTGGATCGCCTTCCCCAGTATCAGAAAAGGTGGAAACACAGAGTAGGTCTTGCAGCTAATTGTGCAAGAAGGCATCTGTCCCATGAATCTGGGATCTGTGTCTCTGGTAAAGTATTTAGGCCTCATTGCAGCTGTATGATTGATGAACAGTTCGGTTGAAGGCAGGCCAACTGCCTGAACCATGAGATTGAAAACCTCCTAATTCAGGCACCACTTAGAATTGTTGACCCCCAGTCTGCCTTTCAGTTCAGATTCCCTGTGACAGAAAGCTGGGACTCAGAAACCTAGTCACTGTTTAACCAGTTAGGCGTGCAGGGAGGACCTGGTTAAGGAGAGAAGTTCCTGATTACCAGATCAGGAGAGAGCTTACTGCTGCCCAAAAACTAGGTAGAAAAAGATTAAAGAACTAAGGAACAAAGATGGCAGCAATTGAACCCCCAACAGGCCACTGCCATGAGGAAAGAAAATCTGGTAGTAAGCAGGAGGAGACCGGGTGTGGCCAAAGTAGGTGGCATCAAAACGTTGGTCCACCTCTTTGAGCTGCAGTGTGGAAGGGAGTAGGCTGAACATCCACAACTGTGGGAGATGTTGGGCTGCAGAATAGCAGAGGATCATAGAGAATAGGCTACCATGGTTGCAAACCTGAAGTAATGGAGATGCCACATAAAACTGAAGGATTGCACTAGCAAATCAGCACAATATTAATAACATTAGAGAAAAAAACCTCCAATTGAATAAAATATATACATAAAATGCATTCCGCGCCTTTTGAGAGATGTTTCAACAAGGGATATAATGCTTCTCTTAAGGTTATGCCATTTTTTTCATTATTACCATTGGTGTTTTATTGAGGAAAGGTGTTGTGTGAATCTTCTGAGTAATTCGTATTATGATGCGTGAAACACAAGAAACAATAAAGAAAAATGATCAACAGAAGAAATAGCTCTTTTGTTAAAAATCTCCCATAAGATGTCTTGGCCGTCATGAATATGTCTGCACTATGGAAGGCAAGAACTATATTTCCTGAATTACGCTAGTTTTAGTCTTTAATATACTGCTTATTTATGCCATGACCCTGTAGCAATGTACTATGTTCTGGTTTCAATAGGGGCTTTATCCAATGCCCATTGAAGTCAGTTGGAGAATTTCAATTTTCACTAGCATCATTGGACTTTCAAACAGGCCTATATGAGAAATATTTCAATCTCCAAAACCACTGACTCTTAGCATTTGTACTGTGTTTTCCTCAAAGTGCTGCATATTTTCTCAGTGGAGAAATGTATTATCATCCATGAGCCGTATTCTCATCTCAATTTCTCCTCCCAGGCTTCAGTAGGTTGCCCTGGTGTATAACCAAGAGGAGAATTTTACCCATTATGTTGGGACATCATCATGATTTCAGTAACTCAGCCAGAGGTGCTGGGTCCATTACAGGAGTCAGGGAGAGAGGCTCTGTGGCTTGTGATGTGCGGGTGGTCTTAACAGAGGGTCATGGTGGTTCCTTTTGGCCTTAAAGTCTATTTTAAACTATTTATTAATTTTCAATCAACTTTAAAAATCAGGATGGTTGTTGGCGTTGTATTCCATTTGGCCAGATTCTGCTTCCACTGAAGCCAAGACCATTAAATTCCCAGTGGCGTCCATGAGAAAAGGTGCAGGTACCTTTATAATCTCTGGCATTTAGAGGCTAATCCTACCCCCACTGGAGTTTGTGAGGAACACCTAATGAGCTCTACTGGGAGCAGAAACAGTTGCCATATCAATGGTCAAGACATTTCTGATTATTATTAGCTTTAAAAGAAGTTATCCAGGTATCTATGAGAGTCCAGCAGAAGAACTTCTGAATCAGACAAGCTTCAAAAAATTGAACAGAACATCCAATCAGAGTCCAGCAGAGCCTCTGTGAGACTGGAAATGACCTCCTCATTGTCAGAAGATCACCAAGGTCAAGGAGCCTTTTTGAAGACAAAGGGTTTGGGTCTGTCATAGGTTAAAGAAAAGGGAGCTAGGGTAGATGCTCGGATACCATGATGATGGGTACTGTATAGGACCTATAAAGAATAGAGTAGGATCCGGGTAATGGAAAGAAGGGTTGGATTCCAAGGACACAGTGATAAAGGTGAAGAACCAAGAGAAGAAAGGGAAAAAGAGACCTCAGAATCTTCCTTAACCTTTATAATCTCTAATTTTATAACACAAGATGAAACAAATTGTTCTCAAATTTTGTCAATCTGCAGTATTTACCACATTGTTTCCCATTCTATACACAGAAAATACCAAAAATAGAGTGGTAAAATCAAACACTGTTGTGTGGTGCTTGCTTGGTTGCTTTTTAGAAGCAGCCAACATAGTCACCAGAACAGAAAGAAAGAAAGAGATGTTATTTTAGAGCAATCTGAAATCAAATGAAATCTCACCATGCTGTGGAAGTTCCCATTACTAGTTAACTAGTAATCATCCAAAAGTTCAACTAATAGTCTTGAATCCTCTTTCCCATATCACAATAAGACTTTTCTTTAATTTAAACAGAACATATCTTAGAACAAAACATTGGGACGAAGCCTTAGGACTTCTTGATCTGATCGGTGGGATACCATTGGAAATCTTTCTACTTCTTGCTCTGGTTTTGCATGCAAGTACATTTTTCACTTTAGTCTCTTCATTGGATAGGAAAAGAAAGTCTGGAAAACACTGACAAAGAAATTTGATTTTACTTGACACACATTCTGTAGAGAAATAGCTTAAATTCATATATTTTCCTACAATCATAAAAATATTGTACGTAACGTCATCACAGCTATGGGAAGAATCTTACAAGCTGCTGAGCATTCTCAGGTTCTGCTGTCAAAAGGAGCTGAGGATGGTCAGTACTTCCTAGAAGATGTATCGTATTTTATATGCTCGAGCCCTATTTATGAATTATTATTATATGATAAATATGTACAATGTGCACTGCTAAACTACTGGACACTGCCTGAGTTATCTGCAATAACCACAAAGGTAAGATTTTCAACACAGTTAAGTTCCTATGCTCTTTTGAGAATGGGACTTTTGAGAATTTTATCAAGTATCTACATTTTTACATTTAGAAAAGGAAACACCATGATATGTCTCTCAGCACTCATTGTGACATGACACCAGCTCTGTGTGTGCGTGTGTGTGTGTGTGTGTGTGTATCTGTGTACCATGTAGACCAAGGGTACTCAATTATTTTTGTCAAGGTCCACATTTTTTGGTCAAGGTATAGTCAAGGTCCACACTCCAGAGAAAATAATAACAATAATGATAAGTAAATAAAAAGATTTCAGGGTTCATTCAAAAGCATCTGGTGGTCCCAATTTGACCTGCGGTTTACCTGTTGACTACTCCTGATGTAGACACATATAATTTAGTTTCGAAGCTATAAGATTATTTTGTGTTTTCATTGCATCTTCATAACAAATAGGCAAATGCTGAACAATTCAACCAAATGTCTGAGTAAATAGTTATGATGAGCTACCATCCTATTGGATTAACACAGATACTTCTTTGGAGCTTCTTCATAAGCATTATTAGCTGATGAAGGCATAGTTTTGATTAACATTTTTATTAATGATCTGAAGCAAGGGGTAAACAGTACATTAATTAAATTTGAAAAAGATAGTAAATTAGGAGGTGTTGCAAACACCACTGAGGACAGAGAAATAACATAAAGGAACCTAGTGAAGTTAAAAAAAAAAGTGCAGGAATTAAAAATAGATTCAGCCTAGAGAAATGCAAGTTAATGCATCTAAGGAAAACTATTCAACATGCAGATATGCAATGAAAGGGAGAAACATGGGACCCCATAATGTTAAAAAAGAATATTGGTGTGCTGGTGGCCAGGAAGCTGGAGATGAACTTGAAATGCTGGCAGGTAGCATAGACAATAAACTCCAGTGCTCTTGAGAGCGGGCAGAAACTTGGCATTCTGAGACACGAAGGAATAGTTCCTCTTTTAACAGCACTGGTGAGACTTTACCTAGAATACTGCCCACAGTTCAGGGCATTTCACTATCAGCAAGACAGCAAGAAACAGAGAAGAGCAAATAGTATTAAGGAGGGAAATATTAAAACAACTAAATTTATGTATCTCAGCCAAACAAGGGATATGATGACCTAGAGTTTGCCGGTTTATAAGGAAGCTGTCATACAGTGGTCTGGCCCTTTAAGAGGACTGGGTTAGCCCACCTCAGGTGAAAGGCATAAGTGGGAGGAGTCACATGATAGGACCATGTGACTCAAATCCAAGCCTGCTGGGTGATATAAAAAGGTGCTGAAGAGGTGTAAAGAGTTTGCTGAGTTCAGGGAGAGACTTCAAAGGAGTAGGAGGGCTAGCTGCCTGGCGCTGCACAGAAGGACTATGGAGGAAAGAGAGGCTGTACTTGTCATTGAGAGGTAAGAACAAAGCCCTTAAGAGGGGTGTGTTTGGTTGGTGAGTCCAGGCATGATGGGTGGTGATACTGGACCAGGCTGGGGCATTTTAGGTTTTAGCTGAGCTTTTGTTTGTTGACAGCCCAGGGCTCAGAAGCTGAGAGTAATTACAAAGTGCTAGTTGTGGTGTGTGTCTTTTGTTGTTGTGTGTTTAAACCTGTGGAAGTGGGGGAAACTGAGGCAGCAGTAAAGCCCACTGCCGATTTGGGTAAGATGGTTATGCATGAAAAATCCAATGAATATAACTAGTAGTAATGGGATGATACTGAGCAAGGAAAAAATTCCTAACTATAGGCTTATCAGGTTCTGTAATAGGCTCCCCAGAGACCTGGTGGACACTCCCTCACTGGAGATATTTAAAATGAGGCTGGATGCAATACTGGAGGGGTGCCTGCTTGCACTGCCAAAAAGACAGCCTACAGCTGACTAATGTAATACATCTCTTCCATATCTAGTAACAGTAATGACCTGAATACACCATACTATGCTCCAGTATCAATTTGGACTTTGCACATTTAGATGCATACATCAATATTTTGAGCAATAAACTACTTTTTAGAACTCTTTGTGAACATGGAAGAAATATCCCTGGTCTAGAGAAGAGCAGAAAACACCATGATCTATCTCACAGCAACAGTTTTTTTTTTTTTCTCTTCCACTTCCTATAAGATGATGTCTCCCTATTTTCTAGTGCAGTAGTCAACTGCAGAGAGATGACACTTCAGTTACTAGCTTCCTACTTTGGGTGTCAGTGTGATGATTGTGTTGGCTTAGTTTGTAAATCCCTGTTCCCATTATCCTATTTACACAAATGTAAAACAGATCCATTCATAATTGTATATGAATTGGGATACATTGTTTTCTCCTGTTGAACCCCCGGGATTATAACTGTTACAGTATAGGAGGTGAGACTTGTACTGTGCACAGATGGCCTGGTAGGTGAGAGATGAAGCATACCAATGCATCATTCTATCCTCTTAGTGACCTGTTCCTATGGAACTTTTCTGAGGTAACTAGCTCTGCACATCTCCTTCCCCTGTACAGTGGTGGTGATCTCTTATCATGGGATTCCAGTTGAGTCACATATTAAGGGATATTCTAAACGTCAGTACTCCTGAAAGGTGGTAGACTGACTGTCCTGAAATTCTCTTTGAAGTCACAGAACAGGTACAACATCTGCATCACGAAAGTGTCCATTCTGATCTGAGCTGACCTTTATGGTACTGCGTAAATTATAAGGGTTCAAACTAATACCCATCAATTTTGGCAGCGACTCTTGCTATTCAGACTTGCACATGCGGTGGATATAGTACTGAAACCACCAAATCAGTTGACATTAGGTCACCGAACTGACATGTCTCGTATAAGTGTACAGTGCTGGTGAAATATATGCAAATTCATGTTTCCAAGGTAATTACAAGAAAGCTGTAAATCGCTTTTGGCGTAGGAGCAGTGGCAAAAGAGCCTCCCTTTCCAAACTGCTTCTGAATTTGGTGAGACAACCAGCCATCCAAAATCTGGGCCTCCTGGGTTCCTGCATTGTTAAAATGCTCATTGTTTTCCCTATGCTATTTAGGGGCTCTTTGTTTCTGTGCTTTGCATTGCACACTACAGCTTCTTGCTCAATGGACTTGGCAGGTGCGGGTGTATCTCAGTCCTAGTTGCTGTGAGGCATCCCTTTAAAACTGTTTCATACAGTGTCAAGTCTTGAAGCCCTAAAAGGCGTGAGTGGGGGAGGAGGGTCCCTTCCTCTGAGTGAACAGGGAAGGAGACAGTCAAAGTCTCCTCCTACTCCCCACCTACCAATTTCTGAAAATGTAAAGGACAGCTGCTTCAGGCTAGCTGTGTCTGTTGTCCAGTGAAAAGCTGCACTAGGCCAATGGAGGAATCCTCCTGTTTCTGGGAATCAGGGGGTGGCATAGAGCTCTTGGTGGCTCCTATTGCCCTTGCCATCCACCCACATCCTATTCCTGCCAATAATGTAGGGGTATGGCCAGTGTGTTCATGTATACTGTCTGTGAGAACAGCCCATGGTGCAGTTTAGAGCAACCCTCAGGTGGCTGTAATCTGTGCCATGGAACCAACCCAGCACTGAGCTGGGCAAAGATCAGGCCTAATGCCACCCTTTCCCTCCTAGACAACCAGACCAGAGAATCTGGCACTAGGGTTTCACTTTGAGCATGATAAAATATGTACAACCAAACTTGCTACCAGCCTAAGCTAATTTGAACCTATGACCTGGAGTTGAAAGGATCAATATCTCATTACCAATGTCCTGAGTCATCCAGTAGACTATATTTTGTAAGGCTTAATATCCTGGCTGTTTTAAATCACAATGTCTGAAACCTTGATGTGATAGGAGTGAATCCAATTTTTTTTCGTAGTGTGAATTAGCTAAACTGTCTCTTTCAGTAGTAGAATTGTTATAATGTTTTTTTGGACGAGCATTGGCTTAAAAAAGACTTCATCTTTAAAAATCCAATTTTACAAGCGGTTAGTCTTTAATGTGGACTGTTGCTTTTTAGTAATTTGGGAGGAAAAATTAATGGCTGAGATATTTAATTTTCAGACACACTTTAAGCATGCAGTAGCATCTCTTTTATAATATTTTTATTGTCAACCGTATAGCTTGAACACTGCAGAGCTATTGCAGGCTGGCACAATTAACATCACAGTATTTCTGAAGGGGCTGTTAACATGTCTGTGGAATTATCTCCTGCTGCACAGATCTGAACTAGCTCCATGCATATATACTTGTAACAGCAGCTTGTTTTTCCATGAGAGAGAGAGCCCAATGTTAGAACGCTGACATTAATATTAATATAATTAATAAACATCAATAGCTGAACACTTTTGTCCTGCATTTTTACTCTATCTCTTAAATATGGCTACATAACCAGGATGAGAGCCATGTAATGTAGCCTAACCTGATGTATACAGTAGCTACTGTACTATATGCTACAGGATGTGTTCCCTTTTGCAGGACCTGTTTAATGTCTCCATCCTCTTCTGTGTCTCTCCCTTAACTAAGTGTGTATCTTTAAGCACTGACTAATGGATGAATTCATTCCTGCATGTGCAATATTGTATTCCCTTAATGTCTATTGTTGTTCTATATGGAATAAATAGTGTTATCCAGCTGATATGCTTTGAAGCTAATGAACCAGTGTCTACCATCTGAGATAGCCAGATAACAAGACACATGTTTCGCTGTTGGTTTCTACTGATGTATTAATGAAAACCAAGATTCTGTTCTGAGTTGGAGGTGTTCTTATCACTTCTAAAGTGGTTTCAGGTATTTCTCTCACTGTACTCGAGCACTCCCTTTCCTTTATACACATTAACAAAGAGGTGTTACCACAGTCAGCCCAATGGTCTCTTTCACATTACTACAATAAAGAGATGTAACCAGGCATGCAATGCCTTCTCTGGTAAATACTCTAACTTATGCCCAAGAAGCAGCTCAGTGCACTTCTGGCCCAGGATCAGGGGAAAATATAGTTGACTTAAGCCCTTCTTTTCAACCCGCAGTTTCTGACTTGCCTCATCCTCAGCTGAGGACGGTACACTATGGTGGTGCTCTGTTGCTAGTTGAGAATGGGGCCCATTGTGCTAGATAATGCATAAACGTACAGTTGGAGCCTAGTCTTTGCCCTAAATAGTACAATCTAAATAGCCAAAAGACACCGCATAGGGAAAAGGGATAAAACATTGCTCAGTCTGCTTGTATATGATGGTTGCAAATGGTGCTGAGAGTCATAGTTTAAATCCTTTGGTGGGGTTTCCTTTGATGGAGATTCTCTAGATGGAAGTGGGGAGAGTTGGAGGGGTTGAGGGAGAAGATGGAGCAAAGAGGCATCAGCACCAGAGAGAAAGAATGTCCAATGTGACGAATGCAGAAAGTTGGCCGATGATATCATCTCTGTGTGATGGTTCATGCTTAACCTGCTTGTTAGGAGTTGTCTGTGATTTTTGAATTGGGCTTGCCTAGCAGCACTTGACCTTCTGAAAACTCTCACAACACACAGCTTCATACCTTAAAGTCCGAAAGCCTGGTTCTCCCCAGCCTTCACCATGTGGAGTGATTTATGCAGCAACACCAATCCCAACGATCACAAAGCAGGCTCCCCAAAATCAGAAATGGCTTAAAAACCAAGTTTGTTTTAAAATAATATGTTTGGGCTTTTTATTTACTTTCTGGTTTTGATTCTTTAGGGTGCGCTTGGGTCAAATTTGAAAACTTTTCTTTGTAATAAGAGCTAGAAACAACGTTTTTAAACTCAAAACTGAGATTTCAGTGTCGTGACTTCTCAGGACTTGGATTTTAAGCCAAACATTGAATGTCACGATAAAATCACAAGAGCTGGCAGTTCTCTTGTTATGACTGTTGTGAATCGGTGGAGTACTCATTCCTCACTCACTTTGCACAGGTGTAAAGAGCTGCATAAGGTACCAGAAACTGGAGAATCAGGTGGAAGGAGGCTTTTTGCTATTTTTTTATGCACTTTCTCAGTATGAAATGATTTCTAACCCTTGTTCCAGGGGAATCGGGTATTTCATTGAGGATCACTGGTGTTCCAGGGAGCACATTCAGCTAAATACTAGAAATGCTCTTTGTTGCCATTGCTCAGTAGCATCACATGTCATGTGTTGAGTTATTCCCTTTGGAGTCAACGTGCGGAGTGTTAAATCTTTAAAGTCCTAAAGAATTTGAGGGAAAATAATTGCTCTGTTGCTCCAAATCTCTGGGTCCAATTGTGTGTGGGGGTAGGGAATCTTTTCAGCTGAATCTTCTGCTGTTTTTTCTCTAATTTTGGAGACTTTGGGAAGAGCTCTTCACTAGCCATGCACCCTGCCCTCACGTGTGCAGAATTATGTACTACCCCAATACATCTTTTTTTGGTAGCCACTATGCCTCTTTGACCAGTGATTCCCTAGTTCTGAAAGGGATAATATGTATGATAATGACCAATTAGATTGAAAGGGGTTGGCCTGTTTTTCTCAAGCCCTACTAGTAAGTAAATTCAATCTAACTTTATAATTCCAGGTTAATGTAAATGATAGTCTACACTGTATGATTCCTAGTTATGTAGTTGTACTGGTACCGAACACAATGTGCGTGTCACTTTCCAAATACAGAGGGAGTCACCATCCAAACAAAGTCTCCTTCTCTTATTTTTAATTTTCACACACTGTGGGAATGGCATGTTTTGTCTTCTGCCAAACTATAAAAGCTTGATTATGTCCCATTTGGGCTATTCCTCATTCCTTTGTTGTGGGACCACTCCTCCAGCTCACCCATTCTATTTTCTCATGTCCTCCTGCTATTAAACACCAACAAAATAGCTTCCCTTTTGTTAGGAAGGAAGGTTGATAATTTCTCACACATGCCCCAATGCTTTGCTTGTCTATCCCTCTCACTTCCATTCTTCCAACTGTTTCCTTCTCTTCATTCAGTGTTTTTCTTTGATAAAAAGCCAAACCTATTTTGGGGGCCATCACAGTATTCTTGGTATTGATTGTAAATGAAGAGCTCCAGGGCCAAATGAATGTTTCTTTTAGGCTTTTTAAAAAAGCTTTTCTACTATGGTTCCAGTAAACAGGCACTAATATCTTACTACATATGGTTTCATGAAGCAAGGAAAAATGTACTACTCCTTCTTTTTTAAAAAGTGTTTATTAGCAGACTTGAGGATTTTAGCCTACCCGACACTCCTAATTTTGCAAGCTGAAATCACTTGATATACAACTTATTTACAAAAGGCCATACGCCAAATTCAAATATATGGCAATGCGCTGCTCCCAGGTAATGTGGTTGGCCATATGTCCAGCAGAGTAGCATTTGTAGGGCAGACTGTCTGAAAGCCACCGTATTCTTGCTAATTTTCTGCAATCAGTACTCGAAGCTGGCAGCAAAATAGGTGCTAACTACCTGAATAGTGAACAGGAACATGGTACATGGGCCAGCATATTTACCAGATGTATCCCCTTGCATTCTTCTTTGCATTACTGAAGGATCCTGCTTGCATGGAAGAAGAAGCTTCCTATGCCGTCTGCTTCAACTTCTGCATCACCACAGGGCAGCATTCTGTAAATACATTACACAACAAACTATAGCCTAATACAGTAGACACTTGTTTACAGCAGCACCTTGTAAAAGAACCACCCCTTATGACCAACATTTCCCATGGGAATGCTTTCCCTGCTGTGAATTGTCAATGCTCCCCACAACAGCAATAGCCGCTTAGGTGCAATATAGCAAAAGGGCACTGATACGCTGCTATTAATGAGTGTCTATTGGAGCTTTGATCCTTGTCTTGCTCTCACTGCCTGTCTCCTCTCTCTAAGCATTGTCCTTTCCCCCCAACCCACAAAAGAGTTAGGGCCAAAAGCAGTCCCTCTCTTTGGAGCTCATGGACTGCCTCCTCTGTGCCTCCCTAGGGTAACACATTGCCTTAAAGAGCAGGGTGCCCCTGTTCTGCACCCACCTCTGAATCCGACCAGATTCAACAAGAGGAAGAGTCTGCAGCACCATTAAAGGTTTGTTGACTGTGCAAACTTTCTCCCCCCCCCAGACATGCTCTGGGAGAGGAAGGTAGGAAGAGAGAATTGCTCTTCAAGCTCCTCCTAGGGTGGGCAAGGCTCTGCACTACCTCCTACATAGGTCCCTACCTAATGGATGCAATTCATTGGTGAAGTAAGGTCTGATCATTACCCGGATTCTGCTCTCGGGTCACCAATGGGATATTTTTCTTAAATTCTTCAGTTTGACTCTGTATCTTCTGAACTGACTTTAGTGCAGTTGCTTACACCAGATCTCAGTTTGGTCCACTTAATAGAAATGTTTTACTGATGTCAGTGGGGACAGGATTGGGCCCTACAGGGACACGCTCGCTAGTTGATCAGCACGTGTAAATGACATTACTAAACAGAGAATAACTCTGACAAATCAATTTTACCCCAATAGTAGGAGACCAAACAACCTAACCTTCCTGTTAAGTTGAAGCTGCTGGATCGACTATCTGTGTCCTTTAGCAATTTAAATCCAAAGCTTTCTTTCTAAGTTGCCAAATATATTGCTAGTAACTTTGTTGCCATCCTGTGCATAAAGGGAATCACTAAGTCAAAGGCAACTAGAATTGGAAGTCCCACACCACTTTCTGGCTTCAGATACATACGTGGGACTTGCATTAATATCATCCATATCGTATTAGATCATCAGCTATGCTTCAGCCAATTTTTCTTAATCTTTGCTGAAATGTATTTAACCTGGCTTGAAACATGAACAATGTTCTCATTTTCATACAACTAGAATTTTTCCACTTTCCAACAATTTAGGAATCAATTCAATAGCAGGTTAATCTATTGCACAAGAGACGTGTTCCCTATTTATTAGTCTGAATGCTAAATGATTATTCCTAATTTGTTCTTGTAACATTTCTCTGTATGTGGCGTAAGTATTTGTGTATAGCAATGTACCCATTAAAACTTTTGAATCCCCCTGTCAACCATTGCGGTAAGGTGCCAGACCCTAAAGATTTCTTATTGCACCTGTATTTTGGCTAATTGTTAAACTCCTCAACAGACGCTGCTCATAACTGCAGCTTTCATTACACCATAACAGCTGAGTAATTTCCTGACATACAAGTTAGTATATTATAAAACTTCACCTAACACTAGCATTTTTCATACAAGCACATTCGCTCTCATATCAAAATATGATGATCAAGAATGTTCATATTAAAGGTAATCTTGCTAAACCCTTTCGCAGAGTGACAGATCTCCACTGATACTATACTTCAATAAGTCTTCTTTACTACTCAGGGTCCAATTTTAAAGCTTCCTTGGGTGTCGGTATTAGCTAATATTTCAATAAATAAGGCAAAAGATCAGTCAGTCTCCATCTCTTTTTCAACTAAGTGTCTTTCTTTTCTGTATAGAACACAGTGAGGCTAAAACCTAGCATGCTTGGCTTGGGGCAAAACACACCCTACATGAGCAGAGAAATAATCTAATTTTCTCAATGAAAGTCAGTGCCAGTCATAGAAGCTCTTAGATATTTGCACTTAGGATACATCAAAATGTACAAATATTGAAAATGTTAGCATGGACTGGCAAGCTATGTACAAGATTATGAAAGGAACCCAAATTAGGAAAGAATGTTCAGAATGCCTTTGAAATAAAGGAACTGTGAATGTTTCTTCATTTTAATGTTCTTGGTTAACCGAAAATTAGGCAATGATCTTCATTTTCATTGGCTGAGGTTCTTGGATTTTAACATATAAATATTAATGTTGCTCAATTGTCTAGTGTACAAATAACACCTTACAAATCTGAGTGGATTCCATTTTACCTTCAATATTAAAAGAAAAGTAACATGAATGACAAGAGCTAAATAGCAGAGCTAAGTGTAACTCCGCAAAAGACAGAGAAGGTGCTCTGGCATCAAATCTTCTCCTCCCAGTAAAGAGTTAATGCAAAGAAATAAAATCAGATATGTGTAGCCTCCAGACGTCCATTAAAGTGCAGAATGCTGTTTTCTATCACAGATTATATGCCAGATGTTCAAACTATCTCTAATCATTGCAGATGTAATGGAGTAGAATGTTGCAGTTTGTGAGTTTACTGGCATTAATTCTGTATACTGCACAAGGGAAAAGATTTTAAATATATAATTATATCTCATTAATACTCAGGTTTTATTTCCTTTCAATGGAACAGGACTTATTAAAGCAACCATTTACCGCATGTTTTCTTTTAGTATTTGGCCCCAGCATAATCCTGTATGCATTTTACACATAAATATGTACAAACCTGAGCATACAGAACTACAAAATACTGTATATAAATCCAGTGATACAAAACCCTGCTTTTTATATGCATGAGATGTTTGTATAATGTAAATTGATAAGGGAAAAAACTTATACAGTACTGCTTTCACACATACCTTTCTAACAGCTTCCCTTCTCACTGGAGAGAGCTATAAAGAAATGTGTACTTTATTGACATTATTCAGTTTAACTGGAATAAAACTGTATGGTGGTATGAAACAAACTGTCCTCTTAAAAAAACAAAATTTCAGATTTTAGTAAATACCCGGCTTGGGAAACTTCAGCCCACATAGTTCAAGTCTGACGTATTTAGAAACCACTGAAAATAGGGTTTTATAATGAGAAGAGTTGAACAACCCACTGTTACCAGCTTTGCCTATAATAATGCATCTTTATTTCTTAAGTGTTTTTTCCAAACTGTACTTGGAGGGGGAAGTGTTCAGTCCCTTCTGCATTAGAAGAGCAGCAGCCAGACAGGCAACACTGGGGGAGATGAGGAATCCTGGCTGAGGACACCATGGCAAATCCCCCTAATTTGAAAAGTTCCATGGAATCCTCTATTTTTTTTTTCCCTCTGAGTGAAAGCTGGTTACAGTCTTTAAAGTCTCCTCTGAAAGACCCATTTGTAGTACAATGTATGGAACTCAACTGACAGCATCTACCTCATCAAACTCATTCTGGTGGGATTTGGACTGGACCTATAGCATTGCAGGTCTGGGGTTTAAACCAATATGACATTCCTTCTGGATCATGCAAAAGCAAATGAGAAATTTAATATAAAACACGAGTAAATCTATATTTACTATATTTATCTATATTCCTTGATGCAAGTATGAATTAGTTGTCACAGGCCTTTTGAAATACTAATATATCAGATTGTATTTAACCTCTAAATGGGTGCAGAAAGAGGAACAAGGAGCCACTCCGTCACAGCCATGCACAGCTGCATGCATAACTGCATCCTCCTGAGTACAAGGACTGCTGGAGGCAGCTGCTGCAACCAGAACTCCCCTCCCCTCAGAGGGCAGATTTTCTCCTGAGCAGTCTCTACAGCCATTGCTGGTGGCACTGTGACTGTGTGAGGCATGGTGGTTGCCTTGGGCAGTGCAGCATGGTTAGCACCCAAAGGCAGAATAGTACTGAATGTGCAAAAGAGCCAGTGCTCTTTACGACAGAACGGAGCACTGAATGCATTTCCCACTTAAGTGGGACACAATCTGCAGTCCTTAGTCAAGCACAATTCTCATGAGAGAAATTTTGCTCAATTCTTACTAGTCACAAATTGGGAAAGCAGCTGAGAAGATGCTCCTTTAGCATTCTCCTGCCACAGGACAAGGAATAACCACTTAAAAGGTGGAGCACAGAGGCCTGTAGGGCTTCTCCGTACACCAAAAGGCACGTGAGCCAATATCTTAACTAAATGGTTTTCTGTTGCTTTAGTAGAGTGGTCCATAAAGGCTTAACAAATCATTTTTACCTATAAGCAGTGGTAAAGGTACAGAGCTGGGTGGCGTGTGGTGTGAGATGTTCTGTCCCAATGACTATTTCCTACTGGATTTTCATAGGCGTGTAAGCATATATGGGTTCATTTCTTCCTCTAGTGTCTGTCATGTTACTCAAAGTCAGGCAGTTGAGGACTAGAATACATCGATAATACAAATGTATAGATTTACATATTGTATGTATGTGTTTTTATATATATACAAATATACTCATTGGATTTTTTAAAATAAGATTAGAAAATAGCAACATAAATACTAGGGATGTAGTGACTGTGTAAGATAAAAGGATGCACACAGAATTTTGGATATTTAGAATCTGTTTTATGCAAGGCATAAATAGTGGCCAGAACCTTCTTTATTAAGACCAAATATCCCTTTGGGTTGTTCAGCATTCCCATGCCAATTCTGGCCATAAATTTGTGGCACCTTTTTCAGAGTGATAAACAGTAAGGTGAGGAGGGACTGTTGTGATCATCTAGTCTGACCTCCTGCATAATACAGTATGTAGGACTTTCCTGAATCCTTTCCCATTTGAACTAGACAATATCTGCTAGAAAAACATCTGTTCTTGATTTAAAATTTTCCAGTGATGGAGAATCCACCACAACCTTGGTAAAGTGTTCCAATGATTAATTACCCTATGTTTAAAAAAAAAAAAATTTGCTTTATTTCTAGTTTGAATTTGTCTAACTTCAGCCTCCAGCCATTGCATCTTGTTATACCGTTATCTGTTAGACTAAAGAGCCCTCTATTATCAAATTTCTGTTCCCAATGTAGGTCCTCACTGTGATCAAATCACCACTTAACCTTCTCTTTAAGCTAAACAAATTGCACTTCTTGAGTCTATAACAATAAGGCATTTTTTCCAATCCTCTAATTGTTCTTGTGGCTCTTCTCTGAACCCTCTCCAATTTATCAACATCCTTCTTGAATTGTGAACCAGGACTGGACACTAGTCCAATAGCAGTTGGATTAGTGCGAAATACAAAGGTAATATAACCTTCCTACTCCTATTTGAGGTTGCCCTGTTTATAGATCCAAGGACCACATCAACCCTTTGGACACAGTGTTGCACTGGGAGCTCATGTTCAGCTGATTATCCACCATCACCAAGTCTCTTTTCAATTGTTTCTTCCCAATAGAGACCCCCCCCCTCCCATTCCTGCAAGTATGTCTGAAAATCCTTACTCCTAGATGTAATACTTTGAATTTGGCCCATTGAAATGCATTTTGTTCACTCATCCAGGGATCCAGATTGCTCTATATCAGCAACCTGTCCTCTTCATTGTTTACTCCCACCTCCAACATTTGTGTCATCTGCAGACTTTATCAGAGATTTCATGTTTTATTCCTAGTCATTGTTTAAATAGTGTAGGGTCATGGACCAATCACTGCAGGACCCCACTAAAAACATACCTACTTGAAAATGACTATCAGTTATACTGTTCTTAAACTATTGAATATGTGCCATATTTATTTTGTTCTAGTTTTAGTCTTCAAAATGCCATGTGGTACCAGTCGATAGAATATGCTTCTGTCAGACATTTAACATACTTTGGGGTAGAAGGTCAGTGACTCTATTGCTCATCAGCTTGTCCCTGACACGTGCTCTTTTGAGTGAAAAGTTGCAGAGTCTGTCTCCAAAACTACTCTGGAATTGGGTGTGTAGACAGTTAATTACCTGACTAGGCCTCACAAATGTTGGAGCTATGTAGACCAAAACTTGAATGTTTGGTCCTGTGAGCTCAAGTCTGGCGTGGGAATGAAGATGCTTTCCATAAAGCTTTCATGCTTTCCATAAAAAAAATCCCAATTTTAGTTACAACCATCACCCCTTAATTCCTTAGCATTGGCCACAGAATAGGAATCTATAGAAAGTTAGTGAAGCATATCAACTGCCTTATCAATGCAGCAACTAAACTACAAAAAGCATGAGTAAAAACGCTTTCAAGGAAATATGTAAAGCACAAGACAAACAGTGATGACTATAGGCGTTCTCAAAGAGAACTCATTTTTAAAATAGCTTTATTTCTCCCTCATAAAAATAACCAAAATGTCCATAGAATCCATACCAGAAAAAGGCTCCCTCAATGGTACCTCACTATTGTGGCTTTTGCCCAGTTATTCATAAAGCCAGGTGTCACAATGTGGCACCAGGGATTATAATCTAGAAGGAAAGGATTGGAGAAGTGCCTCAAAATCAGAGGAAAGCCTCATATATGCCAATGACAACACATGTCTAGATAGGTATCAATTTTTAATCTTTCAAAATTAAGAGAACATCTTAGTTCACTTGCAAACAAAAGCAGAATATTCTGCCGCTACAGCACGTAAAGAAGCAGATCCTCAGATTTTACCTCATTGTAGCATTTAAATAACCTGTTAAATTGCTTTCATTGTCTATAATCTGATATGCACACATGGAAGACAACTAAGATTTTTTTTTTAATTGCCTGAAATACGTCAATATGTAACAAGAAGATAAGGAAGTGAATTAACTTAACCTCCCATATTAGTATATTTTACTACATCTTTCAAGGTCCCCGTTACACTTCTAAATAGCTTTACACTGAGCCAGAAATTGCTACCTAACACTAAATTGCACATGATAGTATCAGAGTGGATGTAAATAAGGTGAGGAGGTGATTATCAGAAGAAATTCCACCTAGGATCTTTAAACAGCAAATATGAGCATACGGATTTTGGCAAATGGAATGATATTGTTCCATTAAGTTTGAGCTCACTGAATAATTAGCAACATAGAACTTACTGAATTTCCACAAATAGATTTCAATTTTCTTTAATTTTCTTGTTGAATTTTTTTAATTCTGTGGACTGATTGTGAATAGCTCCCTCTGAGTATTGGTACTGGAAATTTGAGTTGTGCAGGTTACTTAAGATTGCTCATGTAAGACTCAGTATTGTTTGTATTGCCTGATTTGGGGATGGAGTTGCATTCAACCAGTCGTAGTGGATATATCTGTCTCTAGGAATAAGACAGCTGATGCATTAGTTTGACTCTAAGCTAACTGGTCATTAAAGAAAGTAGTATTGACATGGAGGCTTCTTCTGTCTGTCTCAGGTGATGGGCTATGAGCCTTCCATTTCTGGGTGACAGTCAAATGTAGATGGGGTTAGTAGTGAATGAAATTTGTTAGCTGTTGACTGTGGCATATCTGTAAACAGACCAATTCCCAGTGGATAAATGCTTACATCTCAAAAAACCACAGCTCCTAAACTGAGATAGCGGAACCTTTGTCAATCTGAGGGCCAAGGACTGAATGCACACTGGAGGCTGAATGAGATTCTCACTCCTATAGATGATCTTCCAGGCTGGGGTTGAGGTATATTGTTGGGACAGTGTAGGGAAAAGACACTATCTGTGCATATTACATTCATTCTAAGTACTTTAGTGAACAATATAGTATTTTTATGAGCACAGATTACACAAATTTAACTTTATAAAAAATAAATGTAAAGCCAGATGTGTTACATTTTCACCATATCATATGCCAGAACTCTGTGGAAAGTTCTGAAAATCTCACTAGGGTCTTTAAGAAAAATTTTCATTTTTCTGAAAATGATTCCACCATGAACTCTACATCTGTACTCAATATGGTTGCATAAAAATAAACTCTCAAAACAATCTTGAAAACATGAATAACAAACTACTATAGTTCTCCTCACTGATCTTTCCTATTTTTTAACTCTTTCTGAATAAATGATAATAGAATGTCCACATTTGTCTAAAAGTAAACCCTGTATTTTGAAGTGATCCTCTCAAATGTGCTTCAGAAAAATGGCTGCCACATCACACTGAGCATTTCGACTTCGTCCAGGGAGATATTCTTATCTGCTACAAGTGGTAACAAGAAAAAACCATGGGTAGCAAGAATAAAATTTCTCTTTAATTCAGAAACAAAAAGATATGTATGCAGCAATATGGTTTTACTGCTAATCTTTTAAAACATGAGTTGAGGTATGTATTGTACGCCTGATAAATAAGAAAAGCTGGCAACTTTTGCTGTACATTGAAGCATACAGGTATATTTTATACATAGGCAAGTGTGCAGCTGTACATAAATCAAATGGGGTAGAGAAAGATACTATATTTGCCCACAGTCAAGTAATGTTTGAAAACTATATTTTAATTGCACCCTCATTCTGCAGAGTAGCAAAAGATTACCTTTGGCTACATTCTCACAGCACTTTTTTTTTTTTTTTTTGCATTCTGATTGTGTGCAGAGTGCAGTTTTTCTGGTCTTGAAAGAGAACATCCAACACTTGCATGTGATAGTTTTTGATTATTTTACTAAAAAAAGCAATAAATGAGCAACCATTGTAAAACGAAGTTTCTCCCCAAAGGGATTATTCACCAGTACTAGATCACTTCATATATCATCTTATTATATAGTTTAATATTTATTAAACTATACAATAAAATAAGATTTATTAAACTATATAATTAAATGATATATGAAGTGATCTAGTAGTGAAGTTTCACTGTAGTAGAACAACATACAATAGACTGTTTTTAATATTACCTTTCATGCAATGCATCACAAGGTGCTTTAGCTAATAAAATTAATTGGCAAATGAAATACCATTGGTGCTTATAACCCAAATACTAAATTCATTAAGTAGTAGAAGTTAAAGATGCATTTTCTATCTCAATTTAATAATTGAGACAGATTGAGCTGCACATATTGAGGAGATATAGAGTTCCAGAGATGCTGAGCATGGGTGGAATAGCGTTCCAGAGATGCCGAGCATATCAGCTGAAAGCTTTTGCATCATAAAGCTGCCACACAAAGCTTAGAAGGACCAAGAAATTTGCTTTAGAACTTCAAAAAAGGGGGGAAGAGGAGGTAGCAACCCAAGGAATGAGAAGGTCAAGGAGGTTCTCTTGACAAAGACACTGCAATGTCTGATAAGTAAAGAAAGCAATTTTAAAATCAGTCCAAAAGGTACTGGAATACTGAGTCATTCATAGTTTATTAAAAGGATGTTTCACAGGTATCTATAAAAAAGGATTATTTTTTTTGTATGTTAATCTTTCAGAAACAAGGCAAAGATTCAAGACAGCAAAACACGGTCTGACCATATCAGCACCTCTTACTGACATTTTCATTATCCAGTAAATTTATGTTCATACTTCTGACTGTAATAATGACCATTCATAGCAGAAGCATGGTGGCTGCTAATAGACAAAAAAGGAAGGAAAATTCTTTAATGCATAACCGAAGCATTTCCTCCACGCATACTTAGGCAGCCAAGTATTTCACAGCAGATCTTGGTACCTGAGTGCAGGTACAATAATTTTACACAATATGATTATTTTTAATCACAATATGATAATTTTACAAATGATTAAAATGTTGTAGAATAGTTTTAGATGCATCTAAAACTATTTTATAAATGAAGATAGAGTGAATAAGAGCTGAATCATAAACTCCATGGTTCAGAACTAATTATGCTAAAAACCTCCTAAAGGATGTTCCTGGTCTCATGAGATACAAGTATCCTGGACTTTCATGGTGGTGCCATCCATTCTCTTCCACAATTATAGAGGACATTAAATAACATGATTTGCAAATATCCATGTTTTATATGGAGCAGAGAAGGGTGAGTAATCTAGGAGAACAATGCCTAATTGTAACATTTGTTGCCACTTCTGATCATTAATATGTTAGCCTCCACCATAGTGCTGACAAATATTAAAAATGCCTAGTTTGTCACACCTTGTATTCAGATTGCATCCTCCAGCACCAGTGTGTGAGCCTCCTTCATTGATCAGAGGCGAGCTGTAAACCTATGGTGACCTAGGTTTGTACGCATTGCCATAGTGGATCAGACTAGTGCTCCATCTACACCAGTATCCTGCCTCTATCAGTGGCTATTAACAAGGAACTCTGTAGTGACAATGATGGAATAATTTGCCCATAAGGGAAGTCATTTCCTAAACCTGAAGCATTAGGGTGAATGCAAGGGAAGATGATGCCTGAGACCATTGCTGGTGATGGCAGTTAAAATATGGTGGCTATATTTCACCAGCCCGTCAATGAACTGGTCCCAAGTTGTGACATTCCTGTTCTTCAGGGTCAACTGGAAGCCCAAAAATGCCATTTTCTCTGGTGTCAGATCATCAAAACAGGGCTAGTCCAAAGCATAGGCGTCAAACACAAGTTACTGGGCACTTGTGCATGGCCTGTGATATACAGGAGGTCAGACTAGATGGTCTAATGTCCCATCTTAAAAATCTATAGGCCTAAAGATAAGATGGGCTTGTTGGTCTTGAGCCCTTTGCTCTTTTAGTATAAATGTCCCAAAAACCCAGGTACAGATGAGACTAAGGCAACTTCTCATGTTTCACATTTCACTTTTTTTTAAAAAGTGGGGATCAATAATGAACTCATTAGTCAAAACAACACATATTTTTAACAAGGAACATTCTTTTGAGGGAAAAATAGCCTTCTTTAAATAAGACTTTGAAAGCCAGCATATGTTAATCTTTTATGCTCTGACAAACACTACTTCACAAATTTGAGTTATTACTAACTACTCATACACCTGTACTAAAAAATTAATCAACTCCCTTCAGATTAAGCAAATGACATCCAGACAATAGAGATTAAAAATGAAATAAAATACTGTATACATTCCATTATCTGACTGGTTTCCATTAGATAGAAATGGAAAATTTGTGCAATTTCCCACAGTGCAACTGTGCTAATGAATAATGGCTTTATAGCACTGACCACTACCATTTGATGTATCAGGGAACATTTAATTTCTGTGACAATACTAGGCTCAGCTTACTTCTGAACCAAGCCATTCTAGCCAGGAGTTCAATGTGTTGAAACCATGCTTGATACAGACAACTCAACCTGCTTCTTCTAAAACACATTGCACTCCGTGGGATTTTTGCCATTTCCCACTTCCCTTGAACCCATGTGGGACTGAAGACTGGACTCTGAGTACTTAACTATAAATAAACTGCTACTTCAGCTCCTTTTCCCTGTTGCCAGAACTTCCACTCTGTCACAACTCGGTGGCCATGGAAAACCCATTGAATTCAATGCCAAGCTGCAAAGAAGAGAATCATTGCAGTTCTTTAACTCCTATTTTCCTCACAATTTTTTAAATACTCAAATAAGACTCCTATGGTCTTCCACGCCTGCAGCCCTCCAATTTCTCAATGGTCTACCTTTACCTTATGGTTGGGGTTGCCAGGGTCCCCTCTCCAATTCAGGAGTCATTGGCACAGATGCTCAAAAAAGAGGCTTCTGAAGTGGCCAGGCCGTGTAATTCCAGTGGTGTTGGAGCTTTTGCCTGTTATCCTCTTCTTGAAGAAAGGCTCCCTATCGCAAAGACCCTTGTTGAAGATAAGATCCTACCCATGGGCTCCCAAAGACCTCTTGCCTCTTTACCCTTAGGCAGCAGTTAGTACTAAAGAGCCTTCTCTAAGACCAACAAAGGTCATTCTTGGGGCTGAATAACTTCAGCTCCCATATTAGCTATGGAAATTGGCACTTCAAGGGGGCACAGAATTCTAGCATCTCCACTTATAGCTCAGGCAAGAACTGTTCAATGCCTGGATACCACTAACAACTTGCACTCAATGGCCACCTGCATATTGTCACTAGATATTTAGGTTAATATATATAATTTTATAACAAGTCTGTAATTTATCAGATATTTGGACTCAAACTATTTTTCTTTTTTCAGCTTTGTTGATAAAAATCCAGCAGACCCATCCTGCATCTCTAAAAATGAGGAAAACTACAAGGAAAAAACCAATAGAATTTACTATCAGATGAATAATGGAAAATATCTGTTCCATTTTACAGAGAGACAAATTAAAAAGGGCAATGGGAGCTCCCAGAAATAATCTGTTCATATTAACAAAGTGAATGTTAATGAAAAACAAAAATGAGTTTCTCTTGTGGTTGATTTTCATTATACTACATAGGTACTAAAAATAGCTATAGAAATCCAATCCATTAGTTGTTAATTCTAAATAACTTTGGCCTCTGCTCTATTCCAGCCTTTTGCCTCCTCTCTTTGCAAAAATCTGGCGAGAGCAGTTCCACAAAAATCAGGAAGTGAGCTAATTACCTAAAGAGAGGCCTGCATGAAGGTAATGAAATATGCTTAAGGGACTGAGGGCACAGTTGGTTGAGGCACTACAATTCACTGTTAACTGGAAAATGTGGCTGGGCTCCTTTTTTTTCCACTTCAGAAAAACCACCACAGAATCAAACAGTCAGGGTCAGTGAAGATGCTGTAAAATTAAGGTTCATTAACAGAAGAATATGGAAAGTTCATATAGAACTATCATACTTCTTGAATGTTTCTCAGTTTGAGAAATGCCATTCATTTTAGTCTCAAAATTACCACCATTCCCTCACTTTAATTGTTGAGATTTATTTATATTGCAATGAAAGAATAAAAATCTTGGAAACTGAGGTTATAGGTAGTTACACTAAATCCCACAGCATTTCAGGTGTCCTCCAGTAATATTTTTTGTCTGCCACATTTGCTGTTTGGTGGGTAGTGAGGTATCTGAGCAGCAAATTAACTTCTAATATATACATAAAGAGTAAAGGAATGTTTTGTACAACCATTTTTGCACAACTAAATGCTCTATTAAAAATGAGGCCAATAAAATTCAAGATGACCTGGATAGAAGTGTATTCTAGGCAGGTGACTGGCTTATTTTTTTATGAATTATAATCCAAGGAATGACACCTGGCTCAGGAAAACAAACAAAAAAACCAAACCGCCCTTTCCTCTTCCCCCCGACCCCACCCTAAGGGAGTAAGAAAGTTCTGCTCAGTGAGTTAGGAGAGAGAATATTTGTTATAGATAGAGTTATATAACTTGGATGTCATTGACAACCTTCCTGTTTCCTAAGATAGCTCAGGTAGATTGTCTACTCAAGTTTTTCAAAACATTTAAAGTCCTTAAATAGTGTTAAGCTTTTAAAGGGACAGTGCCAATTTAAACATCTTACTTCTATTTGATATTTTACCTCCTATTTTTTTTAAAGTAACCCCTAAGATTATTGTAACTGAGACACTAGTAGGAAAACACTTTCTTTTTTCAGTTTTTTCAAATTGTGTGTTTAACAGCACTTTGTTTATAGTCCATTTCACTGTTTCCCCCACAGTTACATCCTGATCCTGCATGTGATTAACTCTGAGTAACTCTCTGACTTCAGTGCAGCTTTTCACTTCATTAAAGTTATACGTGTCAGTGTTTGCAGTGCTGGGACATTAGTTCCCTCGGTTGTAGGGACCTTTCCCAAGGCGAGAAGGGAGAGCAGGGAAAAGAAAATGAGATTGCAACACCAAAAAAAAAAGGCAAAGGAGCAAGGTGCGTGTAGCAGGGGTAGCGTTTTTTGTTCTGTTTTTGTTTTTAAGTGAAGTTCACATTCCTTTTTAAATGGCTTCGGTTTTAAAAGCTTTGGAAGCAGAGGAAGGTGAATGCTTTAAACTCAAAACTTTCAGGATTTAGAGCCTGATTCCAACCCCCAAGAAATCAATGGGAGTTTTAAATCCACTTCAGTGAGTTTGGGTCAGGCCCTTAAAGCAGATTCAGAGTTTATCCACTGTAAGGACTTTAGGTCCTCAAGAGTTTAATATACTTTAAGTGGCTTAAGATCGTAAGGGGTGTTTTTCAGTTGCACTGGTGTAAATCCGGAGCATCTAACTCTTGTGCGGAATTTTCCTCCCCACCAGCAAAGGGCTTCTCTCTGTAGCAGCAGGCTCCTTGAACACCAGTCAGGGCAGCTTCAGGTCTGCTGATAGCTCTGGTGTGAAGACTGCAACAGGAAAAAGCTGAATCACCTAATATCCTGGGGACCACTGACTGGCACTGCTTACCCTTTGGGTGGCATCCAGCCTTTGGTAGAAGGAATGCTTTGACTGCTTTCTATCATTTCTCCTCCAAATGGACTTCAAAAGTGCAGAAGACCGGTCCTGAGCACTGGTTTGCAGCAGTGGACCCAGAAGAGAGATAGTACAAGCTTTTTTGCCATGGTTCCGGCCTCGTTGTTTATACCAATGCAAGGATGCATATGCCCTATTGTGCCCTGCTAATTTAAGAGGTGATAAACCAGAAAGGCTTTCCTCCATCCTAAAATTTACTGTTCCTTTCTTTATTTTACCTTCTATACTAGCACCTTGTCTCTGGTCACAGGTTTGAGGATATCTTGTGTGTTTGAGAGCAATGTAAAATATATGGAGACCTTTTTAAAAGCCTTTGATTCATGCTATTTCTCTGTCTGTCTGGGTAATTGTTGAGGAGTGAGCCAGAGAAGATGCTCTAATTAGCTATGGTATTTTAGGAAGCTGCATTCTGTTCTACAGACTAGAATCCAAACTTCCCACTTCTCTGCCTTAAAAACTCAACCTGATAATGACTGCTACACATTTTGTCTGAGTGTTTGTATTTACATTAGAGTTTACTACAGGAGGCCTTATAACCTAGTGGTCAAGGTTTTATTTTTAAATGGACCATTAACTTATTGTATACCAGAAGAGCTTGCTGCTAATGTTTTACCTCGGAGTCCTTTGTGCTTCAATAATTTGAACCTGCTTAGACACCTTCCAGCTTAAGAGGCAGAGAAAATGCTAGGGAAATAACAGCAGCAGAAGTGGAAACACATTTTTTAATCATGGTAACAGAGCAGATGCTTCAATGGCAATAGCAGCAGGTCCAGTAAGTGTGCTGCATCTTCTTCTTTCATCTTCCATCAGCAAAGCTGCTCGCAACATGCCATCTTTCTTTCTCAGGAATCTGATTCCTCTTACATCTGCTGTGCCTCCTCCTTTGACTGGTTGTAACACGTAGCTTCGTTGCAAGAAGCAGCCAAGTCCTCTGCTAAGGTAACTTCTATTGAGGACTTGTACTTGCTTAATGAATGAAATTCATATCTCTCACCCTGATTCAGTCCCGTTGCCTTGTGTTAGTGGTGGACACAAAGTAGTATAGGAACAGAAGGCTTATGTTGGTATTGCCAAGAGCTACGCCAAAAAACAGAGCAATGGTGCTTGAATTTAGAGAAGTTCAATTATCTTGATAAGAGATGACAACTGTTCTTGTTGTAAAAGACCGTGGGAAGGAGGTTTTCCTTGGCCAGGTTCCCCCTCTGCTTCTGTTTGACTTTGTCCTCAGTGTATTTGTGAACAGAAGAAATTCTCATTAGATTGCCAACCTGATTTTTAGACCCAAGTGTTTTGAATAGTTTAGACAGTTAAATAGATCCAGAACTGGTGTATTTACCTTGGGGTGAGGGCTGAAAACCAGAAGCAATGAAGTGAGAAACAGAAATGTAATTTGAAACAAACCTTTTCAAACAAACTTTTTTATGTTTGCCTGCAAGACAACGCCAATGTTCTGGTTCAGTTTTGTTACCCAACAAGGCTGGCTGGGTTGAGATCAAACTTCCCCACCCTAGGCTTCTGAGAGGCTTCAAGAGAATCATCTTCTGAAAACGCCATCAGAACAAAAGATCTAATTTCAAGAACGGCTAACTGTTTTGTAACGATTTCATCCTCAAAACGCCATAGGCTGGAATTTTCAGGGGGATTTATGTGATTTAGACACCCAACTCTCAAGTCAAGCCCCCAGCCGTAATGTGCACTGAAGTCTGGTCATCTCTTAATTTCACTAGTGGCTAAACTAATGGTGCCTCAGAATAATGCCTACATTGTCTATTCATGACTTAACATAAATTGCAAGTGAATCTCAGCACCTCTGTTTCTTTCTATTCTGTCTGATACATAATGACCCACAGTAATCCATGTTGATGAATACAACTGCTTATTAAGATCCCCACACACAAATGTACTTAGGGAAAGACCAGTTTAACCCAATAGCACATATAAGTTTTGTTAAACTTTTCATATCAATATTGCATATATCATTTAGAAAATCACCGTACAGTTCCATTCCAAATGAGTATTTAAGTGTTTTTACAAAGAGCAATCAAAGCACACAACATTTGAAATGTATTTGACATTAAAACTCCCTAATTGTGCAATAATAAAATATGAATGTGGATTTGTATTGCATGTAAATAGATTGATTTTGATTCTTTCACAGCATTGTTCAGTAAAAATGCACAATGAAGATCTCATACTGGTTATCTCCTATCTTTCAAAGAAGCTCAGTGGAGTAGAGTATATAATACCCATGTCTAGGCATTAGATACAATGCCCTCCCCTCCCCATCTCAGGCCTAATAAACAATGCAGACAGAATTCTGTATTAGTTGATCTAAACTCTGCAGTATCTCTATTATAAGAGGTAGGACGGTTACTGTAGCACCTCTTTGAAAAGAGGCATGATTTGGGGTGCCATTTTATGTCCCCCTATGATAACAAATGCTGTTATGGGTGACCAAATGTTTCATGACGTTTCACATCATTAGAAGATAATCACTAATGTAAGAGTGACCATACATTGGGCATTTATAGGACATTCTGGCCTAAAGTTTCAGGCATGTGTTCTCAGATAATCACGGCAATTGCATCCTCTGGAAGTGCTGTAATTACATGTTATAAATTAAGCTCACAATTTTGTGAAAATGTAGGCCTGTAAAGCACTCAGATGGTTATTATGCTCTTAATATTTTGACAGCAAGAGTTGGCAGCTGCAAATGTTTTTAGCAAGATTGTTGTTGCTACTCTCTGCAGATAGAGGGGGCTTAGGCTCCTTGAGTGACCCTAACATGAATTAGGTTGTTAGTAGAAGGGAGCAAGACATTCTCTTCCTGCTTCATTGTATTGACTGGACAATTGACTGAGGGAACAAAAATGACTGGTTCATATAAGCACCAGTTAATTGTTACTAGAAGAGTTTGAGTAACACTTGAACAGACACTCTAATCTGCCTTCTCTGATTTCTTTTTGGCCCCCATTTCAAAAGTGTGTGTTTAAATAGTTTGGTGAATCAGGGTCTGGGTGCTTGAACTGCATCAGCCATTGTCTGAATTTAGACTCGCTCACAGATCTGGCTTTGGTTCCCTTCTCTGCAACTGACTTGTCATGTGAAATTTTTTTTTGGGGTGGGGGGGGAGCCAGGAGCAATTTCTCTGCTGCTATTTCACCATCTGAGGCTATTGATGGTAGCACATCTCACAGGGCTATAGTGAACCCTAACTCCTTTCATGATTTATAGCATTCAGGTTTCCTGCATGGAAGGTGCTACTTCTGTAAGTGACAATTATTATCCCAGTCAGCTCCTCTGCACAGGGAGTGGCATCTCTGCACTATCCCGCATTGGAGAGCCACACGTGATTCTATCGTATAAAAGCTACGGATTGCGTTTGGGGAGGTGGGGGGGGTAACAACAAAACAGCCACAAAATATCCTTCCCCCACCTTTTAATTCCTGGTTGTGTTAGTTTCTAGAATGGTTTAAAGGAAACTGATAAATGTAGGTATTTCTCCTGGTATTTTGTTTTTGTAGTAAATTATAGTCATACAGCACTATGAATTTGAGTCATAAAATAAATAACTCTGCAAAACATCAGCATTACAAAGTGATATGAGCTGTCCTCTGAAAGCTCACTTTACACCGTTTGTTACACTACAGACAGTGTTGCTTTCAGATGAGGTTCTAATTTTTTTTTCAGACTTCGCATTCCATTTTGGCAAAAATTAATGGAACTGCATGTTTGTTCCTCTGTTATTGGCAAATGAATGCAGAAAGGGGCCAGTCTGCTCACTCTTGCAGTGAGTGACAACAGGGGACATAATATCATTGTCATCACCCTCCTTAAACATGCATATTGTACAGGAAGGACCATTGTGCCAGCCAGCATGCCCATTACATGCCTGGTGCAACATCAGCCAGGAAGTTCCGAGATCTGGCTCAGTCCTATGAATCTGCAATGCCACAGGCAGTGCCAGGTAGGGTCAGAGTGTGCATGTTTCCAGTGTTGAGAGCACAGTGTGGTCTTCATCCTTCCTGGTGACATAGCCAAAGAGTGTGCAACGCCACTTCTGAATTTAATGAAGACCATATCTTTGCAAGAGTGTGACTTTTCACAGTCAGACCCCTTTTGGTTTATGACTGGGTGCTGAGAGCACATATGGAATGCCTCTAGTTGCACCAAGTCTGCCGCTAAACAGATCCAGGTTTCTGACCCAAGTAGCAATACAGCTAGTACACAAACTTGATAGATCCCAGCTTTGGTTCAGCACATAAGCACAACATGGATTTCATGCAGGAGGGAACAGAACTGTCTGTTGAATAACATCCAGTTTGATGCCACTGTCTGAACTCTACTTGCAGCTCAGGTAGATTAATTCATTTATGCTCTCTGGTGCTTGACCACAGCTGCATTTAGGGGTTCTGGTGGCCCAGATCTGAGGAGGTGATGGAGGTATTCAAAATGAGTGGTTGAAAGGAGGCCAGCTAGGTGTGGTCTTTTAACCTTCCACAAAATACAAGCACAAAAAGACACCCAATGACACTAAAAAGCAAAGGGATCAAAAGAATTGTCTTGTTTGCTGACATACTGCTTTCCTTCCTGCCCAAACTATGAGCTACGAAAGGCAGCCAAGCCAAAGTCAAGTCCCTGGCAGTATTATTCCAGTGAAAATCAGGCCGGGATGGGAGGCCTTCAGGACAAAGGTATTACAAAGGATTGCTGCAGTGCTCTTGGTGCACATGGTGTCTTCAGCAGAGCAGGAGAGGACCCTATCTGTAGTACAAGAGAAAATCCTAATACACGCAGCAAACTGTATATCCTATTTGGGATGCTAGATAGAAAACAGCCTTATCTTCTAACTTGCTGTTGCTTTGTGACTGTTCGGTGCTGGTTGGATGTTGGACAAATTGCCTTTGATTTATATTTGTTAGCTCAAAGGCCCATGACCTAATATATCTCCCATGCACAGCACACACTCCCTACACAAAGCTCACTTCTTTGGGAGTGGAATCCTTACCCTAAACAGCCATGAAGCTGCAACTCCACCCCTTTGTGGCTTCTGTTTTAATCGAGGGACTGAAACAGGAGCTACAGTAACTCTGTACCTTAGACAGATCCAGTGACCCACATCCTCTGCCTCAATGTGAATCCAGTAGACCCTCCTCTAGCCTGATCCCAGTGGCCTCATTCATAGAGAGGAAACATAGTCCAGAAGTTCGGGTGCTAAACTGAGACTTGCATGAGTCAAACTCAGTTCCCAGCTCCATCACAGACTTCCTGAAGAGCTTGGGAAAGTCACTTTGGTCCAGATTTACAATCATATTTAGGTGCCTAAAAAAATAGATTCTGGTGGGATTTTTCAATAGTACCTAAACAGCTGAGATACCTAACTCCCATTGATTTCTCCAACTGGAAAACAGCAAGGATTGTCCTTTCCTACTTCACAAGTGTGGTGTGAGGATAAATACACTAGACAGAGGTGCTCAAATACCATGGTGATGGGGATAGAAGTATCTTAGACACCAGTCTAGCTGTTGCTGGTGCAGTCTCACTTCATGGATGTGTATGACCCCCTACCCTCTAGCCCATCCTACTTACCTTCCCTCCTTCTGTAGAGGTGCAAGGGGGACCTTTTAAAGATACTTTACAGCTGAGTGAATTGTTTCTATCCATTCTAATCCAGAAACTCTGATCTCCCAATGGAGCCAGCAAAAAGCAGAGGGTGGAAAAAGAAACCCAGGAACAATCAGGGCCAGCTGTAGCCCGTTTTAATTAATCACTTCTGCCCACCCAAAACAAATCCACTTGCGGCAAAATCCTGAGCATTTGACAGGGAAAATGCACTTATCTGTAGGGCTCTTTAAACAATGATTTAGAAACCTTTTATAATTAGCACTTTATTAAAAGATCCTAGATAGCAGGAAAGCCAGCATCAGAGAACACGTTGTATGTTAGAAGCCTGCTCTATGCACATTATTTTCCATACAAATTATAAAACAGGAAAAAAAAAATTCTTCTACACTGAATCTTGGAGCCCCATTAGGAAATGTGTGGTTGAATATCACCTGAGCTGCAAACCTGTAGATAGGTCTACTGATCCTGCAAAATAGTTGTGCATAAAGTTAAGCACATGGATAAGTGTTCGCAGGAGTGGGACCTTGGACAGAAACTAAACATCTCTGTGAACAGTGGATCATAATTACCAGTCCCATTTTGAATGGGATACATTGACAAACCAATATGAGTCTCAGCCTGCTAAATCACTTAAAGGATCCCTCAGAGAAAATGCATTTAAAATTAACCCAATCCCAATTTGAAACTTATTTTAAACACTGTTTCTAAGTCATTGCAATGTAAAGATTAGAACCATAGGAACTGTAGCAAATTGATAAGGGAAGCAAAGGGACACAAATCTATGGCCATCAGAGTTAAGGCCTATAAGGAGGAGTTGGATTTTTTTTTTAAGTATATCAGAAAATAAAGAATCCTAGCAAAGGTATTGGACCATTACTAAAAGTGGCAGAATTATCAATAATGCTGAAAAAAACAGATTTTTTTTTAAATGTTTCTGTTCTATATTTGGGGGGAAAATAATAATACAACAACACTTTTTTCCTTTCCACTATCAAGTATATTAAACAGCAGCTACTAAAGTTAGTCATTTTTAACTCAGTTGGTCCAGATAACTTGTATCCAAGAAGTAGTGTTTGTGGGGCTTTTGGGTTTTTGTGTGTTTAAAGACCTGGCTGAAGAGCTTGATGGATCTGTAATGTCAACTTTCAATAAGTTTTGGAACAGTGGGGAAGTTCCAGGAGACTGAGACAGCTAATCTTATGCCAGTGTTTAAAAAGGGCAAATGACATGTTCCAGGTAACTATTGGCTGGGCAAGATAATAAAGCAGCTGATTCAGGACTTGATTTATAAACAAAGGAGGGCGATATAATTAATACTGACTAACATGCATTTATGGAAAATAGTTTGATAGGGTCTAACTTAGCTTTTTTCTGAGACTACAAATTTGGTTTATAAAGGTAATGGTGTTGATGTGAGGTACTTAAACTCTTATAAGGTGCTTTACCTGGTACTGAACAACACTTGCTTTAAAAAATTAGAACAATATAAAATTAACATAGCATACATTAAATGGATTAAAAACTGTTTTGTTGATAGACTTGAAAGCAAAACTGTAAATGGAGTTATCTTCAAGCAGGTGTTTCTAGTGGGATGCCACAGGGATCAGGCCCTGAGTTAATTAACATTTTTATCAATGACCAATATAAAATCATTACTGAACGTTCACAGATGACCCAGACTTTGAGGGAGTGCTAAATAATGAAGACAGGTCACTTGTACAGAATGATCTGTACCCCTTGGTAAGATGGGCTCAAGTAAACAACATGTAGGCCATGTTTACATAACAGGGAGATTCTTTCAAAGTCTCAGGATAAATATTTGAGGATCCTGATGGATAATCATCATAATGCCTATGAGCTCTAAATGGCCAAAAGGATTCATGTGATCCTCAGATGCAAGTTGGACTAGAGGTTATTTTACCTCTGTGTTTGGCATGGTGCCAAGAAGGATGCTGATAAATTGGAGAGGGTTCAGAGAAGATTAGAAAATAGGCCTTGGCAAAGAGAACGTGGAGGTGTGATTTGACTAGTCTATAAGTACCTACAGGGGAAACAAATATTTGATAATGGAGACTTCAGTCTAACAGGGGAAGATATAACATGATCCAGTGGCTGGAAGTTGAAGCTAGACAAAATAAAATCACTCCTTTTCAATCTGAATTTACTTTTTGATTTATTTATGTTTTTAAAGTGATTAACTAACCAGTGGAGCAATTTACCGAGGGTTGGGTGGATTCTCCATCACTGGTTATTTTTAATCAAGATTAGATGTTTTTTTCTAAAAGATCTGTTCTAAGAATGTTTGTGGGAAATTCTATGGCCTCTATACAGAAGGTCCGACTAAATGACTGCAATGGTCCCTTCTAACTTTGGGACCATTGATCTATAAGGGTAGTTTAGCAAATTTCCTGAATTGGGGGACATTCTTGTACATAAAGCATCACTAAAATACAGATCAGAAAGCAAAACTGACATCTCTATGCTTTTTAAAAACTCACTGGTGGTTGGGGCCATGTCCCACATACTTCGAACCCAGAGCAAAGGAGGAGTGTATGAGTGGCCCCAATGGATGCTGCTTTCTAGAAGACCCCCAAGCTTGCATACCAGGAACATTCTTAGACAAGGGAAGTAATCCATATGGTCAATTGTCTTGAACTAGCTACTCTAATAAGCAAATGTATCTTATACCGTTGGTTGGTGCTAGATTATTAAAGAATCAACTAAGACCAACTGCTTGTTCATTTTAGAAATGTATATTGGATCCAATATTGATCTCTAGGCACTAAGCATTTTACATCAGTTGATAAATAACCAAGCATAAGATTTCAATTTAAAGGCTCATTAACAGCTCACCCACCAAAATTAACCTCCTTCTGCCCCACCCCGTCCCGTAATCCTACTACTGGTCAGTCAAAAGCTTAACCAAATAGACCTTCATTATGGCTCACAGATTGCCAAACTCTGGTGTGTTGCTGGATGCAGCAGATTCAAGAGGCCTAGACTTACCAGTTGTCAGTGTTTCCCCTTAAACTCAATGGACAAACAAGTGCATCTAAAGGCTGGAAATGCCTGAAATGGTGCCAAAGTCAGAAATGCTGGTATTCAGTGCATTTCAGAAAGCGCTCCAGAGGGAGATCAAATTTTGTTGTTGATGTTGGTTTCAAGTGAGAGAACATTTGAAATATCAAAGACCTGATGAGGTTCTTGGGAAGAAAAAACAACTATAGGATACAATGTTTCTGTGCGCATCTGAAGGGTGAGTATGGAATGTTTTCTGCTATTTTGATAAATGGGCAGGCATGCAAAGCATAGCATCTGCTACTGGTTATGAAGCTCCTTTTGTATATGAATTACAAAAAAGGTTTTACTTTCTCCTTAAGTAAACAAATTGCAGAAAGTCTTTCTTTCTGAAGCCGGTAAAACAATAGAGAACAAACTCCTGCTGAATTAGTAAATGGCTAAACCAAAAGGGTGGCATTTATGAAAGTTGATGGAAAATTTTGGTAGCTCAGTTCTGTAGCTAAACAAACTTTAGAAGAGTATATATCCACAATGTTTTTAAATGTTTCTAAAATTCTAATCACTTTAATCTCTTCTATTTGAAGCTCCAGGTCAAAGATCTGTGTTTGAGTAAAAGAAGCTGTCAATGTTGTGAGTGTCAGATGGCAAGATTGGGTGACTGTTGTACTATGTGCTTTAGAGCTTTCCCCATTCATTCTGGATGAGGAATAAGTAATGTTACTAAGGTTTTGGGGCTGGTGCTGTGAAGCTCTTATTGTTATGCACAGCTGGTTGGAACCAGATGCAGAATAAAGGAGATCTCTTGCAAGTACCATAACCACTAAGTGATCACTGAACACCTCAGTTACCAAAGGTTTGCATGTCATTGAATGATTTAGTTGATCTCATCAGTTACAAGTTCAAAAAAATCACTTGATCATTAGTAGGACTACATTTTCAAAGTCTCCTAATTTTTTCCAAACAAATTAGTGCAAAAAAAATGTGAAACCAGTTCTCTACATCTACCCCTCCTTCTCCAGCATAAGTGTACATACAAGTTATCAGATAAGAAAAAACAAAAAAATCTGAAATAAATTCAGATTGAATTATTAATCAGATTATATTTCAATTTATTAAACTTTCCATCTGTAGTTATTCTTGCAAAGTGAACAACCATTAGTTCATTTTATGTTTCACCACATTATGGTCATATAAGTTCAAATTTTTCAAAAGTACCAAGTGTTGGCTTATCTCTGCTCCTTCTCAGGTCAATGGTAAAACTCGCATTGATGTAAATTGGAGCAAAATTAGCCAATGCTGAGCCTTTTTCAAACCTCCTCCATTTTATGGAATCTGCAAATTTAATACCAGGAAGTCTAATCCTATATGTATTTCTATCATCACACTGAAGTGAAATCCTGGCCCCACTGAAGTCAGTGGGAGTTTTTCCATTGACTTCAATAGGGCCACGATTTCACCTTAGATACCACACTCTCAGGTCTACAAAGGGTAACCCTAAGGGCTAGGGGACATGTAAGTCCCATTTAAGTTGTGGATTATTTTGTAGGGTGACTTAACTTGACATGACTTAAATGGTGGCTAGAGCTTGTGCTAGCCTCTGTACAGGTTAGGCTATGCCGGCTACCTGGGAATCAATGCAGCAGGATCAATTGTGTGGGTTGTGGAGCGATCCCAGAAATGCTCTCTAGTCAATACCATTAATCCACCTCCCCGAAAAGAGTTAGTTTGCACCAACCAGAGGGTATCTCCGGTGGTCTCAGCACAGTGAGGACACGGTGGAATGGCAACGCAAGTTAATGGAAGATACGTAAGTTACCTTTATGTAGCTTGCATATTTCCGATTGACCGCCAGTGGCAGTATAGACCAAGCCTAAAGCTTTCAAATAATTGGTCAGGAGGCTTGCAAAATGTGAATATAACAATCAGCTTAGTTATTCACAATTATCAATAAGCATTAATTGTCAGTAAGCATTCTGGAGACATTTGGATTAAAAAAACCCAACACTCAATATGTCTAATTTTAAGATCATCAGGATCAAATATAAAATCTGACGTTTTTTGTTTTTTGATGAGTCCAAATTAATTGATAAAAGTACAGTATATATGCAAACTCAGTTGGTAGCTGAGTGAGGTTAATTCTTGTATCATAATCTACACATTATATACACCAAAGGAATTTGTATTCCAAGACCTGACTACAGTATAAACTGTAAGAAAAGTGGAGTTTCATTTCAGACAGTTAGTAGCATGTTGGCAAAGTGGTTACATAAGTAACAGTGGGTGTACTCTAATGCCTTGCTTGTAAAACAAGAGATCACCTTGGGCAGCCATTCTTTGTTTGCTGTCATTACAAACAATTCAGGGGCGATCAGCAGCCACAGTGACAACCTCATTCCTCTACCATCTGCTGGCTGTCAATCAGACTGCAATCCTGAGGCCATTGATGCAGTTGCCAGGCTGACTGGGACTCAGTTGTCAGAAAAGGCTTTATGATGTCAGCTTACCAGATCGTTTCTCTGCATCTACAAAAATAGACTCTTCTTTCTGATTTGCATAATTTTCCAAGTTATTAGGAGCAAAGGAAATATATAATGTAACATGCTGCATCTGTACAAAAATGTTTTCTCTCTAGATTCTGTGGGAGGACAGGGGTGCTGGAAACCCCCTAGACAGCGCTCTTCTCTCTGAGGGCCAGATCCTGCCTGCCCTTTTAGCAGTCTGCACAAGAACCAGACAGAATTGCAGTCCGTGCACCCAGAGGCACACACGGACTGTACCACCCTTATCCCCATGGAGGTGCATGGGGCCAGGGCCTTCTACTCACAAGGGTGAGTGGAACAGGCCTGGTACAGAGTGGGGACTAAGTTGCACCCTGGAGAGGTGTGTAGTGGCAGGCACACTTCTCCTGCAAGGTGGAGAATTCTGGGAAACTTTCTGCCTCCCAGGGCTCCCCCTGGAGCCACGTGGTTCCAGGCTGTTCAGCAGGCCTACTCCATTCTGCTTTAGTAATAAACCTCAGGGGATGAAATTCCCCTCTGTTCAGAGAAGCAGCACAAGGACTGTGTGCTATTGAAGCCCTACTTTGGGATCGGAAGTACGGTTTGACTGGCATATGGTTCTTGGGCTGCCTCTCTGAACAGGTGTGAATTTCACCCAGTCTGGGAGGCATGGCAGCTGCAGGTGCCGTCTTTTTTGAAATGAGGCCTAAAACCCAGCTCGTGGTTATTTCTGAATTTTAAAGATCCACTGCACTTTTCACAGGGGCATGAACCCTTGTCCAGACTAAATTTCATCTCTGGAATCATAGTCTGTTTACCTGAATATTCCCAGTGAAGTTCCCATTGGACATAGTATTTTCCTTCACTCCCTGCACTCCAGTTATATAATGTGGCTGTTCCTATAGCTCTCAGAACCGACAAGAGCATTGGGTGGAACTTGCAAGCACCGAGCTCTTGAGAAGTGGAATAGACTTTTATTGTAATATGACTAATACTATCAATTGCAGTAACTGGGGGCCCCTAACTCCCTGGGGAGTACACAAATCTTCCCAAATCCATTTTGCCCTGAACTCCCTTTGGATTGGACTTTTCTGTCTGTCCAACAATATTAGAGAGAGGTGCTCAAATCATGATGCAGGTCTCATTTGTATCCCTAAACTCTAAGCCTTGAAATTCACTTCCCCCTGCCGCTTCCCTGGTATCACTCCTTACTGCCTGGGGTGAAACAGCTAGTCTGCTAGATGGGACCCACAATAAACAGCTCCTCCAAAGGTCCGCTGTGGAACTACACTTCCCAATTTAACTTTCCCTTGGAACAAAAGATTTAGTTTAACATTCATGTTTAGTTTAACAAAAATGCTTTGTTTATGTCCCTATACTCCAACTAATTACATGCCAAAGCTGAAAGTCGGACTTGTTCTTCCACAGCCTTTTATATAGGCTGTTTAAATAGCTGTCATGTTACAGCCCAGAACTGATTGCATTTCAATGCAGGGTGAATCCATTCTTATGCTTCCTGCTTCACAGTGATGTACTGAGGCTTAATGAAATTTTGAAAAGTAGTTTGAGATTGCCACAAATATTAAATTAAATAGGATTAGCCATATTCCAGTCACAAAAAAAGAGAGGAAGGATTCCTTAGTATCACCTGTGTCGTGGGTTATTTAGCCTTGAGACTGGCGCTGAAGAATCTTTGCAGAGTAGGTTCAAGTCAGAAAACAGACAGGTAAAACTCCCTTTTGCTTATAAACTTTTACTGCCATCAGTTGAGGATCAGTTCATTCTCTCTGCACTAAATTCAAACCCACAATCCCTTAGGGAAGAGGGTAGTGCATTAAGGACAGTGCATCCATCAAGAGTACCACCCAGTCCCCTCAAGCCTCCTCTTTTGGATTGGCAAGATTTATGGGATTTCTGCCACTTAGTACCTTACAACATAAAAACAGTATTAAAAAAGAGACACAGCAGCCAAATTTGGCATAAACCCTACCAGCAATTCTGGGATTCAACATAGCAATATACTGAAGCCCTGGGAAACAGAAGTCATAAGTTATATCTAGTGGGAAAATCGTGAAGTCTTTACTCTGGCAAAATCCGCATTGATGTCAATGGAAGTTTTGTCTGAGTTAGGAGTTCAGGTTTTGGCCTACAGATTTGTATGAGTAGCGGGACTGATCCCGCAAACCCTAAATGAGTAGTCCGTGAGTAACGTCTGTGTAGTCAATTCATCATGCTTAAGGACTATCTGCTACTCATGAGATTAGACCCAATGCCCTGAGGAGGGAGAGACTAATGAACCATAGGGAAAGGGCTTCACAAACTTGAAAACAAGGATAAAGCTATCAGGTCTGATTTATCTCTAGTGTAACTCCATTGGCAAATTTCACTCAATGGAGCAAATATTCTCCTCACTGAGGATGGAATTCACCTATGCCATTTAAGTTTCCCACCTAAACTGCATTTGTAAGAGCTTAAGTGGGAGTCTGGGTTGTAAATGGTGCGTAGCTGTGTGCTGACCCCTTTACTCAGGTGTGAAGTTCCTGTGAATGGTGCAACCTCATTGAAATGAAGGGAATTGAATGGGCAAGATGTGTTCCCTAAATCAATAGATGTGAAATAATGACACATTTAGATGTACCCCTTTCCATCCCTGCCCCTGATGGTTTGCTCTCCGCTTCTAAATCGTAAAGGAAAGCTATTACTTTAAACCGCTGCTCAGTAAAGCATGTCTCTAGTCAAGTTTGTTTCCATAGAAAATAACTCCAGTCACTACTTTTTATCTTTTCATGGGTATGAAATGTTGCTTAACATATATTAGGGGACATCTGTGATTGTCTGGTAAGAATAGAAAAATAAAAACAGGTCCTGGATTTAATTTTATTAGCCAGCATAGCATCAGGCACACCACGCTTTCATTACAGCAATCTGAACACTTCCTGAATAATTCAGAAGTGCCAAACAGATGACTTGTTGCTTGGATGTGCTAATGAAAATATCAAGGGAATTAATTAACAGTCAATTATATCAATTTTAAATTTGGACATCGATTCTGACGCTAAAAGCAAAATCTACATTCTTTTCTACATCATGATTCTCTCTCCCCTCCCCCCCACGTGCCCCCCCCGGTACTACAACTTAGTTTAATAATTTCAATCAAAAATGTAAAGGAAATAAAAGCTCAGATTATTTTGTGTTTGCTCTGCATTTCAGTGTGCTCTAGACAAATAAGGATTAAAGTCATGATGGGAAAGTGCACTTTTTTTCCCTTTTTTGCAGCTATGTTTATGCAGATTTTGCTAGTTTTGATCATTATAGTAATCTGTTTTGGGAAAAGGAAATTTGAATCTATGGATAATTATCAGAAAAAGCAAAATCAAAATAAACTGCATGCGACGATGTATTTATATTTTAAAATGGCTTTAAAAATAGACAATGGGAATTATACATTAGTTCGCTCTTTAAAAAACAATTTTTTTTCAAAAATTGAAGTTTTGGGCTTTGCTCGAGTTCCATGGAGAGTAAGCTTATTTAAGGCTATTTTGTTAAGCTCTACATGTTTAAAAGCACTAACGTTCTCTGATCTTTGATATTAGGGGAAGGCATTGCATTGAAATCAGTTTTTGCATGATTTGGCACGGGTTGTCTAGACTGGTTTATGAAAAATGACAGCTAGTAGGAAAGTAATTAAAAATGTATTTTGCTGAAAGCAAAAGTATTTTTGGACTCTATAACAGCCATCTTTAATTTGCCAACCCTTTCCACAATTGTTTTTTATTAACGGGAGGATTTAACATTCTTGAAAATGTATACATGGATAGCTCTACATAGCTTGATAGCCAAGTCTTTTCTCAACTCATGAAACAAACTGGTTTCAAGAACCAGAGCAGAGAAAACGATCAGAGTATATACAAATCCCTTTGACATCCTTCACAAATTATTCTGTTGTTTTTTAAACTCTCCCAGTGAATTAAAATGTTCTAACATATTGGGTCAGGCTATAAAATCAGACAGATGTACAGATTTATGAGGTATTACATTTGCTTTTAGGTTTGACCATAAAGTGAGATGCCCCAAACCAGAACATCAGAGCTCAACACCTTGAACCTTGGATGATTCATGATCTAAGCACAGAAACAAGTTTTGTGGCACAGGCCAATATCTAATTACATCGGAGCTGAGGTACAAATCATAAAATGTGGCCAAGGAGCACTTGGTGCAACTCAGGAGGTCTTTGCAAAGGTAACTTTAAGACCTCTTTGGGTATGCTCCTCAATCCTGATGTTGTTCTGCTTTGGACCAGTGTCTTTGCACAACATAGAGCTCCCCTCATGCTGCTTTGAATTGCATTGGCTGCGAAATAGCCCCAAGCGGATATGCCACAAGCTGTGTGTCACTGGGACAAAAGCAAGCCCTGGTCATTCCCCTGAGCAATGGCCACATTTAACAGGTGGGAAGGAGATGCTAAGTACTGCAAAGGTCATCATCTGACTGTAAATGGCTGGTAAACTGCATGCCAGTTCTTGCCAAGTTGTTAGGTGCGAGCTGAACATTGACAAATTCATAGCTGGAAACCAGACCAGCTCACCTATGTTAATATTATTCAGTATAGGTGTTGAACTTGTAAGATTGTATTTAGTGTTTAGACTCTGTAAAACCAGTTCATTGTAAATTGCTTCACGCATTAATTTTACTTGTAATATCTGTATTGTTTGCTGTGTAAGCTTTTTGCTTCATAAGTGTAAAAATGCCTGCTCTGAACTTGTGCACTTAGGCAGGAAAAGTGGTTCCCCAGCCCATCCAGGAGAACGATCAAGACTAAGGCCATGTCTGCACTACCACTTGTGCCAGCAAAACGTATGTCACTCAGGGGTGTGAAAACAATCACACCCTGAGTGACATAAGTTTCACCGGTATAAATGGCAGTGTGCACAGTGCTGTCTCCTGCCAGCATAGCTACCGCCGCTCATTGAGATGACTTTAGTATGTTGACGGGAGAGCACAGAGCGACTACAGAAGTGACCTTACAGCAGCGCAGCTGCATCGATACATGTTGCTGGTACAGACACGGCCTAAGTGGGCCATTGTGGAAAATCATAACACAGACTGATTTAATGACCTTCTTGCACCCATGAAGACGCTACATGAGAGAGAGCATGTCCAATAAGCTTGAATTTTAGAAGAGGGAAATGAAGAAGACTTGAAGATAGTTTTCATCTTTTTGCTGTTGGAACTCTTACAAGAGCTGGAGCTAAGAAACAAAAAGCAGAGATCCCCAACATCAGCCCAGGTTAGTGTCAAAGACATTCAGTGCTGACCAATTATTACATCTGTCACCTTTCAGAGCCATAGACTGAACTCATTTGTGTATATATGTTGCCTGCTTTAACCTGCAAATAACTCTCACTACTTTTTTGTAGTTAATAAATCCTTAATTAGTTTACTATAGGATTAGCTACCATCATTGTCTTTTTGGTGTGAGATCTGAGGTACAAATTGATCTGGGGGTAAGTGACTGGTCTCTTGGTACTGGGAGCAGCCCGACTATTTTTGGAGTTTTGGTGTAAGTGACCATTTATCACAATGCCCAGCTTGTCCGGATGGCAAGATAGACTGGAGACTCTCTGTGACTCTGTGGTAAGACTGTTACAGTGATCCAGGACTTCACCTTTCTTACTACCTTGGTGAAATCTAATTCTAGAACATAACAGCCATTTGGGGTATCTGCCTGGCTTTTGACAGTCTGCCCTCAGGTTGTCATTGTCAGCCGTGAGCCACTCCAGACTGTGACACTGCATATCCCTCCACACTGGATCCTGCCTTACATTGCATTGCAATTCAGCACATATGCAAGTTCATTAGCTTTGTATCAAAATCTGCTTCAAACCCCATAATGTATTGCCATGTAATAAATGTGAAGTACCACTCTCCATTTAGGGCTGAGCAGATGTAGTCAGGGGGATGAGGTAAAGAAACCAAAGGCCCATTCCTCACTTTCAGCCCCATGCTGCATAGCAGCAGGGAGGGATTTCTACTGTACCTAATCCTTGACAGGGCTGCTACTGTGCTGGGCAGTCACCAGAGTCCCAAGGGCATCTGAACTGCTATTTAGGGAGTGTAGTTCCTCAGCCTGACTAATGAATGTATTGTCTTCTGCAACATGCACTAGCCAGAGGGATATACTGCTCCTGTACAAAGGAGCAGCCAAATTTGCCCCATATCACATCCATACAGCATTCCCCAGGAAATATTGCCCTAGCCAGCAGGATCTCAGGACTAGCAGACACAATAAACTGCATCCCTGCGCTTTCTAATAGCTCCAGCCCAGGTAGAATATGTCCTCAAGTATGACATAAGTAATTCATTTCAATGAGTTTATTTCACTAATGCAAATTTATCATTCTCAGGTTAGATTTCTGCTGCAATGTTTTAGAGATAAGAAATCAAATCCGAAAGACATCGGTAAAGCACTGTCATTTATTTTAAAGCTGAAGATAAATTTAAGTATTAATAAAAATAGGCTGAAACCATTGTGGGTAGTCCATTGATCTATACCTGTCATTCACCATGCCCTAGCATTCTTGAATAGTGTTTTATTTATCATGCTGTCATTCTGGTATCAAATATCCATTCCATAGTGGATCATGGATTGGAAATTCAGAACTAGCTTTCTTATGAAACATTTCCTAGTATTGCTTTTATGGGTAACCTTAAAACCTCCTACAGAAGAAATACTACATGTACCACTCATAAGCCATATTCAACCTTGGATCTGCACAGACCTCAGTGGGAGTTGTGTGTTTGGTTATAGAGCAGTTTGTAGTAATATTCCCTCATTCACCTATTCAGCTTCCATTAATTACACTTAACATCCTTTAGAAAGTGCTTTGAAATCCTCAACAAAAAATGCCCCAAGTATGGATTCGGATCCATGTTCTGATTGATTATGCTGGAAATGTTCAGTGTATCAGACATTTTAAACAGATATTCAAGAGCTGTTTTGTACTAAGCTGCCTTGAAGTTTATGATATTACACAGATAGTTATGCAAATGCTAACTGGAAAATACCTTTAAAAGTTAACTCCCACAAGCCTCCCTCTGCATTTTATACTGAATATTATAGCTTCTCCTGCCTTTTTTTCTTTTTTCATCTCTGCTTGGTTTAAGACCCTTCTCTATGGTTGTGGCATTGTATCCTATAATGTGTGTAATATACTAATTCACCCTGATCTCCATCTATGATTCTGCATGTCCTGGCTTTGTGGATTTTCATTACCATCTTATCTTAGTGTAATATTAATTTTTTCCCTAATTGATATGCACAGTCAGACATAGTTAATCCATGCTTATCTTTTACATATGTCCAAGTATCGCAAAGGTTTAATGAACATCAATAGCCAGTCTTATGGGAACAGCAGGAAACTCTTGAATTTATAGGGGCTAGTTTTCAGCTCAGGTAAACAAATAAATGCAGCTCATGATTTAAAAGACTCTGATAGAAGGTCAAATTCTGCTGTCAGTTATGGTTCACCAGTGTAAAGCTGGCGTAACACTGTTGAAATCAGCAAAGTTATTCCTTATTTACACAGGTACAAGTAATGCAGAATTTGTCCTAGAGCCTGTAGGTCTCTTCTTCTGCCACTAATTAAATTTGTATTCTAATATGTTATAAATTTTAAATAAAAAGTGGCTCTCTTGTCTAATTTATATGATTGCACTCTTCTGCCTGTTAAAGCTTAAGAAGTACACCTTGAATGACACCCCAGTAGTCAGAGATAACTAGTGCAGATCACAGAAAACAGGTATCTGCTCTCTGAATGATCTTCAAGTGCACAGCATATTTTACTAATCCAGTGTTATGTGAAATGTTCTTAGAGTAAGCTCCCAGCTACTGACCCACTAGCTGTGTAAAATATATACAGTGAGGATATTAGTTATGGATTATGGAGATTTGTTAAAAGTCCTGCCAATTGCCAACTGATGCATACTATTATATATTGCCACCTTTTGCCTAAGCCTTTTCTCCTTATATATATTATCTAAGCTGTGTGTGGCATACCACATGTGCTGTGCTTGTAATGTTCATTCACAGATCCCACTGCCATGTGCCTGTTTTTGAGGGTAAAATGTTTCCCTTTGGCGGTTTGCGGTGAGGAGCATAGTATTGAAGTGCAGATTATCGGGCATGTCATCAGCATTGCCAGTACACTAAATCTATATCATGGGTAGCCATAAAATACTGGTAAACAGGCCTCTTACTTAGCATGTTGAGTAAGAAAGTCATTTATCATTGTTGAAATTTCTATCTAATGTTGGAGGCTGTTGAACCAGGCTTCCTTGGAAGGGTTGGCATTCTTTCTCCCAGTGTGTGAAAAAGCCACTGTGCTGACCTTTCACTCATGTTGGTTAGAGGATATTTCCCCCTTAATCCCTGGAATAAATGACATGGTGTTACAGTTTAGATCTCAACTTGAAAACCCAATAGAAAGCTTGCCCTGATGAATCTCGTTATTCAATCATGGTTTTTTGAAAGTTCTCTCTCGCCCCCTTCATATCCTCATTATTCTTGTTTTGAATGGGTTTGGCATTCAATAGCAATTGTAAACTGTAACTGAAAAGAATCCAGTTCCTCAGTGGGGCAGAGATAGGGGAAGACAGAGAATTGTATTAACGAACAGACTAGATGCTGAAGGACTTTATTACTGAGTGGCATCTTCGTATTTACACTCTTATAATAAATAAGACCCAAGGCTGGAGAGACGAACACTTGCAACTTACATTGCCTTCAACCAGAGTTGCAGGTGCTCAGCCCTTCTTAGGTTCTGTCCCTAACTGTGTAGCCATGTGGAAGAAACAGCTGTTCACAATTGGAGCTTTTCCACCCTCCCCGCCCTTTGTGTTTGTATTTATCGAATTCCTCCCTCTCCTGCCTTATTTGAGTCATTAAGAAGGGTGTAAGCCATTCCCCTTACTAGACAGCTGTACATTTTGGGCTTGATGACCCTGATCCTCCTGGTGCTCAGCCTATCTCCTTTCAATTGTTTCATCAGCTGCGTGACTGTCAGCTCACACCTGACAAGTGACAAGTCTCAGACTCCTGCTGACTAGATAATCAAAGTCTTGTCAGAGCTGTCAATACCCTGCAGATAGGAGAGGACAAAGAGAGGAAAGGTTTCTACAGAAACCCCTGCCTTCAGAAAAAATATACTGTCGATTCTTCTTACAGAAATCACCTGTTTGTTTCAAAACCTTATTTATTACTGAAAATACAGACTCCCTAGAACAAGCACGTAAGTGGAAATAAGCACAGATGCCTTTAATGACATAACCCCTCCAAATCCCTAGTGTTCAAAATGTTTTGTTAAAAATTGTTTTGAATCCCTGATCAAAGGGAAAATGTAACATTCAGCAGTCATTTAACCTCTCTGCAGAATGTGAGGATGATCATTTCAAGCATAACAATAAGTATTTCTTTGATGAGAAAAAATACAGTTTTAAAGCAAAGAATGTACAGAAATGCTTAAGTCTAATATTGTAGACAATGGTATTTATGATCCCTTAGATTTGAAAAAGTTCCAGAATTTCAGATTTGATTTAAAATGTTAATTAAACCACAGGGCCAAATTCTGTACTCAGTTAGAGCACTGTAAATCTGCAATAACCTCACTGATGACAATACATTTAATCTGGATTTCATTGGTACGAGTACAACATTTGGTGCTCAATTAACTTTTTTTTAATGAAGCTAAAGAACTATGTAGGTTCTATTCTGTATGGGTTCTTATACTGCGCTCATCAATGTAATACCTGAGCACCTTCCAGCAGTGCATTAAGCAACGTCATTAACATCTGTCATGTGGTTGGTCTCCCATTCTCTTCTCGGGGGAAAAGTGTGTGCAGTGGAGTGTATGGTTTTCCTGGGGGGAGTTCATTCCACAGTCTCCGACTGCCCTTCCCCCAAGAAAGCATTGTTTCCTTTCCAGACAAACTTTACTCTTCTTGTAGAAATTTCCATTGTGCCAAAGGAGTGAAGTTGCCAGTCATGGTTTTCATCCTAGATGCCCTGTTATAATTACTGTTAAAATAGAGAGAAACTATGCAATGGACATGTGTTCGGTACATGCTAAATTCAATAGACAATTTTTTTAATCCAGTGCTTATTTTATTAGCAAAACACCTCACTTTTGATTTGAAAAACAGCTACTTCTGGAGAACAATGACATATTACTTTTCACAGCTGGGAGTCCCTTTCAATAATGACATCAAAAGAGAGGGCCCACATGCCTAATTGTTGTTTGGGATGCTTTATCTGCCCTGGCATCAGGTATGCAACAGTATATTTGGTCCATAATAAAGAGACAGCTTGGCACATTTGGCAAACCAAGAAGTTCTAAGCAGATTTTCAATCAGCCAGGCTCTGTTCTTGCTGGTCTTTTGTTCCAGTTCATGTTCGTTCCAGAGCATTCCTGGTAGGGGTCTTGCTGTATCAACCACTTTTCAATCTCCTGTGTGCATCACAACGTCCTGTTTCCCCCGCTTCCAATCTATTTCTTTGAGAAAATCATTCCTAACAGCAAACATTAAAAATTGCAGAGAGGCTTAGCCTAAATTGAGAATATTGAGGCTGTCCATGTTTTAAGTCCCAATCCTCTAGTTGTCTTCTATTTCTGCTCCAGCACTCACTTGTGGAAGAGAGCAGGAAGATCTTGAAGGCAGAGCTGGCTGGATTTCCAACGTACTGCTCTGGTACTCAGCACTTTTGCTTGATGTGCTGGGTTTAGGACCCTCCTCGGAAGGGTACCACACCCATTTTAAGTATTCAGCAGATTCCTTAGCCCTGGTGTCAGTAAGTGATGGAACATCAGGCTTCTTGCTGAAGAGCTTATGTCGTATTATCTGAGCTGCTGACACAGTAAGGTAGATATGCCTATCCAGGTAATCCCGGGATGGGCCCTTGGGATTGCAAGCCTTTGTGTCAGGCCGGCAAATCTTCCTTTGAGGGGACAGGGCAGTGTAGGGGTCCTACAGAAAAGCCGTGCTCTTCCTCTGTCTGGTGTTGACCTGTCATCTATAATCAAGAGTTGAGATAGTTGGGAGGGACAGAGGAGGGCAAATGGCCTGTGGAATGGTGGCAGTTTGTACTTTCTGGTTTGTTCATCTCCTAATCCATTATCCTATGGATAAAGGGGAACAGAGTCAGGGTCAGCTGTGAAATAGTTGGGTATGGAAGGCTCCTGCTCCAGCTTCTCAAAGACTCTGATGTAGGGGTGGGAAGAACTGGTGAGGGATGCAACGTGGGAAGCTACAGTTGAAGTATTGTCATAGCTGTCTCAGTCGCAGGCTGGCGATGCATCTGTGTAGTAACTGTGAGTAGGTGAAATAAACTGCTGAGGCAAAGCCCTATTCATATTTGAAGTAGACCATAAACTTCTGGGTTCAAGGGTCTTAGAGGCCTTCATTGACATTGCTATTTAAAGTGATATCCAGTTTGAAAAATAATGTGATATATAAACCATCTGATACTGCTACAGATAATGTAAATTGATATATTAATTCAACCATGTGTAATACCACTGGGCTTAACTCAACTAGGTATATTTAAATAATGTAGCAAATACTTATTTTCTACATAGTTGTTAAACCTTGATAAATACCTTTTAAGCAATATAATTGTTTTTAATTAGCATACAATGCATGTCCTGATACATTTAAATTAAATACATAATTAGGTGTATTTAAAGCACTTAATTTAAAGTATTGCTGCTTATTTAAACAATAGTTTTCTTATTAGAAGTGAGTTTATTTGTTAGTCAATGTCAGTTAAAATGCAGAGTGGGTGGAAAAGAGGAGTTAGATGTATTACTTAAAAGAAAGCAGTAGACAAAGTAGGTGGCAGAGAGTAAACAAAGAAACTGGTTGAATTAGTATCAGAATTATCTAGTCATTTCTAATTTTATCCATCTGCTTGAACAAAAAGCTTGAAAGAGAAGAAAAAGTCCAGAGGTTTGATTCTGTTTTTTGACACAGTTGGACACCAGTTTAGTTCTGCCTGATTTTATATCTGTAGAAATGAGAAGAGAATCAAACTCCAAGTTTGCAATAATGCAGACTAAACAATATTGGATAAATGCAAGCCACTTGATGCATCAGTCGAGTTCATGTTGTTGTTAGGAGCTGTGTGAACCCTGATTGCTTTACTTCATAATGGTGTCCATGAATTGAACCCCGCTGTTTGGTTTGCAGAGCTGGACGTGAATTAACCCCCATATGCTTGCTTGCAAATCTATGATCAAATGCACTTGCACCTTGAAGAGAAATATGAAATCTTTATATAGATAACCCTTCCAGAATCAATAAGGCATTCTCCTCATTGCTTACCTAATATGCCTTGGATCCTAGCAGAGTTGTTTGGGGAAAGTCAGGGAAGCAAACTGGGTTGAGGTGGGCTTGGCAATTTATCATCTGTGCAAACAACCTTGGTCCACCCTTTGCTGAATTTTCACAAGCATTGGCTGAAGTTTGTGAATGCTCAGACCTCAGATCCCAGGTCAAGTGGGACAATGCAAATCGTATGCATGACTCTGTACAGGACCTGAGCTCCATGATGTCCACACTTGACTAAAACTAAAGTATTGAAGAGAGTCCACTCTGGAAAGAGTGAGCAGATGCTACTCCATTCAAAGAACCTTCCTTCCAACAGAGTTTCATCAACACATTGGTTATATAGGTAGCACTAGTAGCCTGTTACTCTCAAATTGTTACAAATTTGTTATTTAAAAATTGACAGTGACTAGTAGAGGTGATACGATATGTGAATGTGGGCTGACAGACTGACACACAGGTGTGCTTAGAGCTAGTGTATAACAACAGGTAAAGATCACACTATGAGGGCTAGGCTTAGGACCACTTTACACCAGAAGAATGAGGCAAAGTCATCCAAACAGATCCACGGGTGGGACCCATTGACATCATTAATAATGTTGAATACATATTGCTTATTATTAACACCCGTGCAAGAGGAGACTCAGGTCCAATATATTTAACTGCACTATGTACCCTGAACACCCTTAGTAAATTCCAAAGCGGGTGACAGCGTACGGTAACATGCAACCTTTAAATATTTTGAGCTCTCTTGAAATGCTGAGGTGGAGACAAACTGCAAGACAATAGGCAAAAAACTTTTGGCTTCCAGTTACTTTAGTTGTGTAACAACAGATGAACGTAAGTTATGATGCAATCATTATTTCTACAGCATCTGTAATAGTATTATAAAGAACTTTGCAAGCAGGTGTGACTAGTGTGCGTGTGCCACCAATGCTATTTACTGGTTAGAGTCGGAACCCTTGTGTGTCAAGGCTTTTAGACTGTTAACACCTAATGGAAACTCTCCTTTAGCTCAAATGACAAGAGCCTCTGTATGCTTGCTATTATGATAGCCTTGGTGGCTATGGATTTGTGACATTGCTAAAGACAACTGGAATGTTTTCAGAAAGGAGAGGGCTTAAACAATCAAGTTTGATGCTTACTAACGAAGAGGAAGAAAAGCAAAACTTAGTCCTATCCATACTTCATTTAGTTTTCTGTCCCCAATTCTTGTCAGTCAACCCTTTTGCTTAAGAAACCCATCTATCCTCTGCCAAGCCAAGAGAAATTGGCCATGGTTTCATGTTTATTCCTGGACAAATGCTTTGTCCCAAATTAAAATTAGGTCTATCATTCAATATTATCTTTGTCCATTTTATGGTTCATTTGATTTCACTCAGAGACCAGAGTGCACATACTACAATACCTAGTTTAAGGTGTCTGTCTTCAGGTGCTACCACTTTAAAACACTTTCCCCATGCACATTCACAGCTGAGTTGCTGGATATTAGGAGACACTCTGTTGCTGTGTCTCATACAGCTGCAAGATCAACGTTTTTGCTCGTGGTACAAACTAAACATAAGTAGGTTTATAACATAACTAACTCTCTTCTGTAAGTGTTTTATGGAAAGTGACCTTTATCCTACTGTCGGTGAGTGAGATGAGAGATTATTTTGCTAATGTACATGTAAATATACAGTCATTTAGGGATTGCAACGTTCAAATGAAAACAGTAAGTTTGTTAACAAATTTCCTGTTTTGGCTATAAGTAACAAGATTATCTAGATGTAGGATAGTATTAAGTATACATGCTCCAAGCACAATTTTTAAATATTTAAGGGTTATTGTCAAATGAAAGGGCTGCAGCTGGAGTTTTGCATTCACTTGCAATAAAGCTAATTGCTAACTTTGCTAACTAACATTGTAAAGACTTGGCATGATTTTGCTATATAGTACATTATACCTTATCTTTATGCATTTGACATATATGAATTACGATGATTATCAAATAATTGCAATAAGTTTTAGTGGTCTGTCTTTTTTGAAGAAGCAATGATTCTCTCTCTACGTATTTATCCTCTTATAGTCACAAACTTGCCTTATTTTACCAAAACAAGGCCTGTAGAACTTTTCCAGAAAGTTATCAATTAATTTAGTCTGAAGTATTTTGTAGAATTATCACATCTAGAGAAGATAAAAGACCTATCAGATCAGCTACTCCACTCCCTCTCCCTGTTTGTTAAATGTTGCTTATGCTGTATTTTCCATTACTTTGTCCTGTCCTGCTTGAAATAACCACATTTATTCAGGAGCTGGATTCTGTTCCTGCGTGACATTGGGCATATTGCTTCACAACTATTTCTAAGTTTCAGTGATACTTACCTGCCTTTGTAAAGCACTGTGAGATGTATGGATACAAAATGCTAGACAAGACCTGGATAAAATGAGTCAAATGCTGAAAACCTTTTTTGCAAAAAACGTTGGAATTTTAGTTATTTTCATTTGAAAGTGGTTAATACAGCCTGTTCAGTATAGCCCATTTCTCGTGGCTTCAAATTTGTGTGCAACTTTTTTGTTATATATTATCTTTATTGAAAATATTGACTTAGTGGTTGAAATTTTTTTGGTAAATGAAACCTTTGTATCAACATTTTTAATATATTTTATTTAAAAACAGATTTAGGTGCCTAAATCCAAAATTTTAGATCCTGTAAACCTCTGCCTAACCCTGTAGGTGCATAAATTTCCACCATATAGTCCCCTAGGTGCCCTACTTCTACGTCAGCATGCACACTGCCCCTGAAATTGGCACCTGGACACCTACCCTACACCTAATCCTTAGCAGTATCTTCAAACTAGGCACTAGTTCATTCTGGCCTGCAAGACCTGATCTGATAAGCATTTTCAGAGGCCTACCAGCTTAGGCCTCATGCAAAAAACATGGGAGGAGGAGATGCTGGTGCCCCTTGTTAACCTTTCACTCAATGGTAAGAGCGCTCATCCATGATGTGTGAGATCCAGGTTAAATCCCCCCCCCTCCCGATACTGAGCAAGGACTGGCACTTGACTCATCTGCATTGCAAGAGTGTACCCTAAACTCTGAGCTACAGGATTTACCGGGCTAGAGCTTTCTGGGTCTCTCCCATTTAAATTGTGTCATATTATCAAATGATCAGTGGGACAGGGACTTAAACTTTCGGACTCCATCACTTCTGGGCTCTTTCCCAGGCCACTGAATTGTTCATTACAACCTACTGGAGATATGGAGGCAAACAAGAACATTGCACAGTGCCAGAAGACAACAAAGGAAACGTCCCCTGAAGATGGGCAAAGGTCTGCTGGTTCCCTCCTGCAAATGTGCGAATTTAAAGCTCCATGTGCTGACGTGCTGCAAGCTTGCACACTTAAGTAACCACCATGCAAACTTATCCATAGGTTCTCTTCCGTAGCCCAGCAAAGGTAGGTGTGGCGACTGTCAGGTCATGCACCAACACCCTGTGCAGACTTGAGTTTCATGGATGTAGCTGAGACCAGAATCTGGGCCGCTCTGTCGTCTTGGGCGATTGTGAGAACCCCGTCCCACAGAGGTTTGTTGGCTGTTTTGACTCCTGGCAGCTCAGTGGGCTTGGAATCTTTCTGCTTTCTCAGCTGATGCATTTGCTCCTGAACCACTGGACTTGGTCTCCCAGCTGAGAAAAGTCTGTATAATCAAAATGAAGCTGTTTGTGCAATTCTGCCACTGCTCTTGCTTCAGCTCACTCAATGTTGCTACGGCTGCTTGTAGAACGGTGAGTATTTCTCAATGAATAATGTGTCCAGTGGATTTTAGCCTTTTTTTTTTTCTGTGAATATGGCTGAAGCAGATTTCAGTAGAAAATATGAATGAATATCTATGAAGCATTTTTTTCCATATTTGTCCACCTCTGGTTTGGTCATTCTCCTAATAATCACTGGTCAGTTCAAAAAACTACAGCAAATCCTGTCTCAGTGTAACATAATAGGAAATGATATGGCAGCTTCCAGATTACACCAGCTGTCATTACTTTTCCAAATTGTCTCTCTTATAATGCCCACAGGTATGGCTCGCTTATGCTTACAATTACTAGGCAGTATGAGTTCACAAGCCTGACCAGTTTGCTTTCCTAATCCAACATTTTCTGTCCTGTCCCCTGTACCTTTTTGATGAAATGGCTGTCATCCACTGTTCTCAGGGTGGAGGGTATTATGTTAAACTTTCTCCTTTTGAATGCAATTTTGGATAATATGTCCAAACATGTCAGAGTTTGTTGCATTGCCTCTTACCCTCTGGCACTTGCTTCAACTTGCCCTGATAGCTTCTTGGCTCCATGGGCTCTAGGAAATGTTCCTTCTCATGGTCTCTTGGGTTCTCGTGTTCTTGGCATAGTAACTTCCAGTAGAAAGATAGTTTTGTTCTCTTAATTGTTTAATGGCTTACCTTTATTTTTATCATGCTCATGGGTAAGTAGTGCTACTTATCAATTAACACCTCTTCTCCTTTCATCCCTTCTCCTGCTCCACAGTATTATTTAGATAGGAGTTTGGGTCATGACTCATTACAAAAATCCGTATTTAATATTTCCCTAATACAGAAGCTAAATTATTTTTGGTAATCTATATAGAGATTATGCATAATACAATTAATTGATGTAAGTGGTTTCAATTCTCCTTAATATGACAAATCTCTAGTGTGAAATATTCTGAGTTAATGATCAACATAAAATAGATAGAGTTCATTTTTAATGCAAGTACAAGATTTGAATTAATTTGTAGTTAGAGCAGAGTTATTAAACTGTGTAATATATGTACACATTTTCTTTTGTTTTTTGAAGATCATTTTCATGTAAGAGAGAAGGTGATATAAACAAACTTCATTTTACATATTGTACTATTGGTGCAGATATATTTTAGAGTTCTTCTAAGGTTCATCTGTTCTGCCTTTTGTCAGTAACTCCAATATGGATTTGCACTGGAAATTAGCATTTTAGTTTACAGCGGACCAGATCATCATCTGGTGTAAATTGCTCTAACTCTATTGGCTTGACCGGGACATAGGCCAGTTTATAACTGCCAAGGATGTGTCCTGTTGTCTGTATCTTGGAATCCAAAAGAGTTCACCATAATATCCTTTTGGATAGCAACCTGCCAGATAAATCCCTGTTCAGGTGTAAAATCCCTAACAAAGTGCATCAGACCTATCCTGTAGTTTTTCAAATAATGTCACTGACTAATCTACATTGAACATAGTATTAATGCAAGCAAGAGATTGCATGCAGGGCAAGAACGTTAGTAGGGTATTAACAAAAAACTCTGTACCATTATAATGGTCTTAGCTTTAGATTTAATGTGAGTGATGTGTTCTAATATTACTATTAAATTTATAGCAGTTGGATAGCAGACCAATTTTCATACAAAAGCATTAAAGATGGGGGGAGGGGAATATCAGGATAAGTGTCAAACTGAATTTGAATATTGCTTAAAAGATGCACAGGAGGGCAGAAAGATCTTGCAGGGACCATCTTTCTGCCAGACTTTGTCACTTTTTTTCTTTCAGTTGGAACCTAGAGTAAATAAGAGCTTGTCTACATGAACAATTAGTTCACTGCAAGCTGGGGTGTGAATCTAACCTGCACTGACATGCCATGAACTAACTGTCCATGTGGACCCTGATGATGCATGCTAAAAGTTTGTTTGTGCTTTAATCTACCCAATTTGAAATGCAACACAGTTTGACGATACCCTTACAGAGTGCTGGATATATGCAGTTCATAAATATTTCCATTTTGGAAATCTTGCTATAAATAATGGCAGATCTTGTTTTTCCTTTTTTTCCAGCATGGCACATGAGTGAGGGCCAACAGGTTTTAAGATGGCTTTGTCCCCATTGCTTTTCAGCAGAAATTTTTTTGCCCTAAATTTCAATATTTAGCAGCATTTCATGTGCGATAGAGTGAGCCCATCACAAGGCTACTGTATAAACAAGGACTTTCAGAGGAAGACACACATTGATTTGGGAATGTTTAAAACACAAGAAAGAATATTATCTTCTAAACTAGGAGACATAGGGTTATTTATTTTTGAGCAACAGAGGGTCTTAAAAATGATAGACAATGAAGCCAAAATATTAAAATTACAGAAAAGTATTTGGCAATATCCCTTTTAATGTTAATTTAAAAGAAAAAATATTTATGGCTTAGTAAAATCGAGAAAAGATCTTTTCATGTTAACATTTTTGAGTGTACATAGTATACAATGTATTACAACAAAGCCTATTTAAGTTAATGGAAAAACTTCTATTTACCTTAAAGGGCTATGGATCAGGCTCCATATTTATAAATGAAGAAAATATTACATTAATTTTTAGAAAAACCTGCTCAGTGGCCAAACTGTAAGTGTCTGATTTTTCTAAATTTCCAGTGGCGGGGGAGAGGAAGAAGAGCATGTGCAACAAAGACTTGTGTGCTTAATGTGCGCACACACACACACACAATGCCTGCAATTGCACATGGCATGCAGAAATGAAGCACAGTAGATGACAGAAATTACGCAAGTTCTCTGTGTACTTTGCGTAACTCCCTTTGACTGCCGCTGAATTGCCAGGGAGAGTGTACACCAAGCCAAAGTAACTGCTTTCTGTTTTTAATTTCGCATTACATTGATGCCTGTTTTTTCTTGTAATGTGACTGATGTAATTACGACTGGACAGAGTCCCACATTCCAAAAATCAGCCCAAGTGTATATCAGGATGTTAACCTTATGTCTTCTAACTTAGGGTATTTGGCCTATCTTTAATTGAAGTGGGTGTCCTCAGCAATGAAGCAAGTGGCTTCCCCCATTAGAAATGAGTTTCAGCCAGAAATCTATATTCTGTCATACTTAATTATTCATCCTACTAATCAAAAGAGAACTTGGTGGCACCCTGACATGGAGAAGTCTGTATCTGTTCTAAATCCTGCCCTTCTAAGCAGGATCATTGCCAAACAGTGGGAAGATTTGCTTAGCTGGGTACAAGAGATACTATATCCAAGCCAAAAAAAGGAAAGGAATTCTGATTTTATTTGAATGAGCTTATTTTACTGGGTGGAAGAAAATAATTGAATTACATACAGGAAAATAAGCTCCTGTGAAAAATATAGACACATAGTAGCTAGTTTAAAAAAAAAAAAAAGCTTAGAATGACAGGACATGACGCGACAGGAGAAACACAAGGATCCGAAGCCTGTCAAAATACCTCTTCTGTTTGCTCTGGTAGCCAATGTCTCAGGTCTCAATCAAGCAAAGCACATAAGCACATGCTTATTGTTAAGCATATGAGTAGTCTCATTGAAATCAGTGAGAATTCTCAAGTGCTTATGTGCTTTGCTGAACTAGAGCTTCAAAGCTGGTTCATAGGAACCCTAGCTGTGGTTTGAATTCCCATGTCAGTAAATAGCCAAGTATCTGTGGGGGAGGATTTCTAAAAAATGCATGCTTTTTTTCTTCTTTTCTTTTAAATGAACAAAGTAAGAGCAAACATACCCCCCACACTTTCTTACTGCTTTTATCTTCAGACTGTGGTATCCTGGATATTCCTGTGTATCATGGGCCTCTAAAGCCTCGGGTAATCATTGGGAATCTTTCTACTGACTTCAAAGAGCTTTGGTCCTGCCTTTATAAGAGAAAGTCCTTGGGACATTTCCTTTCTATTTGGGGAGGGGGAAAAAAGTTATCTGTTCTGTGTGTTTCATTTGATAAGTTCCCAGGTCAAACACCAGTAGCCAGACACAGTTCTAACTGTCATTGTTCCTCAGGATTGTTCAAGATCATTCATCTGTGAATTGTATTTTACCATTTTGGAATAAGAAATTGCTGGTTTGGGTTTTTTCCCCCCAACAAAGTTTATTATTTCAAATGATTTTACTTAATTATAGAAATCACTAGTGGCAAAGTCTTAATAGGTCATCTGGGACTTCCCTCCCTTCCCACAGATCCTCACCAGTACAGAGGGGCACATGAGGCAAGTCAAGAGAGCTCCCTGCCACCAATGATCCCATGCCCAAATCTAGGGGCTATTGGAAAGAAAACCCTGCTAATCTCAACTGCTGTGGTGACACCTAAAGAGAACCTCCTTTGGTAGCTAGACCCATTTGCCTTTGCATAATGGTAGCTGTCCATGAAACTTTAATTGAAGATGACCAATGCATAGCTATATTATAGACCCATTTTTTACTTTGAGATAATGTTCATGGGTCTGATTTGCAAAGGTGATGAATATCTCCGAGTACTTGTAGAAATCAGGTGTCATGTACCCAAACACACCGTTTAAATGCACTGTCTGCCTAAATCACTGTATGCTTGAGCATCTCAGCATATGTATTTTAGCTTTCTCTCTCTTTGAATGCATATTCCACAGAGAAGTTTGAAAATCTAGCTCACCATGATTTTGGTTAGTTGCTGAGAACTTTAGGCGCATTACTCTATTGTGTTTTCATACTTTATCTTGACATCAAAGGTCTGATAATTGTTTTCTATTCTAACAGTGGGGTAACCTGAAATGGCTACTCTTTCAAATGCAAAAAAAGTCAACTACTGATGCACTTCTGTAGGTTAGGTGGATGGTGGTAGAGCATATTTTCTTTATACTACAGACTACTCTAAAGTATGACACTGTCTATTAGTTTTACTTTTCAAAAGGATTAAAATGAATAATGAAAATTTGCACCTAAGACCTGCTTTCCCATGACTGGAATAAGTTTAGAAAATTCCCATTATAAAGAATAGCCAAGCCAAAAAAAATTGTGTTTGAGTACCAGCAAAAAGGTCCTTTTAATCTGCATTTAAATAAAAGTATTGACTGTGGAAAACAAAAGGCCACTAAAGGCAGCTCATAAATAGTGTTTGCCAGATATAGGGCTCATCTTACGGTACTGAAAGCACACACAAACTTTACAATCTTGTATCGCCAACCATGTCATGTCCAGGATGTCAATTCGGTCTAGTTATGTTGTACTTTTAGACATTTTACTAGGTTTTAGAAGCCCACTTTTTATAAATCACTGAATAATATAACAATTTATAATTTTATAACAGGGCACTTCTAATGTACATTGTTAACTAAAAATAAAATCCTGCCATCTAGCTGAAGTTTTCCTTTATCTTTAAAAACAGATGCCCAATATGAGTGAGAAAATAATACCCTAAAGTTTAAGACTGGTTAGTAAACACAGTCCCTAGTGTCTGCTATTGATCTTTTGCTATTTTAATGCATTTTTACTGACCGACATGTCCTGTGGTAAAGAATATTGCCTAAATTAGTTATCTGATTGGTTCTTTTGATTAATGATGGGACTGTGCTTCATTACACATGACAACATGATCAGAATAATCACTACAGCCATAGAAGCTGGGACTGGCATTTTTTATTCCTTCATTTTTAAAGTTCATTTATAAAATTATTTAATGTATACGTCCGAAGTTGTAATTTATTTACATGACACTTTTTTCGATGGGAACTGTTGTACTGTGTCACAAATGGCTAAGAAAACAAGGTAAACTAGATGTACAAATCAATGTCTTCTGGCTCAAGGGAAAAAAAAAACATAATCAAGATTCCAGAGCTGACCTTGTCCAAAGTCCAACTTGTCACACAACAAACATTGAAGTGCCCAACAAATCATTAGGATCAGCAGGATGTGTTCAAAGGAATTTTTAAAATCATATTCATTCTTTCTTGAGTTTTTACATAAACTTCAAAATTCAAGTGTGTTGTGTGTAAGAACTGAAAGCCTTTATCTACCCACAAACCAGACATGATGCAATATGACAAGAGTGGGCTTCTGGCTGATATAACTCCACCACAATCTGAACAAGACATCTCTGCTGAGAACAGAGTACTCTTTGCTGAAGCTTGTTCACTGCTTCCCCTAGGAAGAACTTTGAGACCTGATTTGCAGCATTACCCATGTACTGCTGCTGTTTACACAAAACTGCACCAGGAGCATCAAAGTCTGAAGTGATGTAGATTTACAAATAAGTCCCAGTAGCTAAGAGGCCACTTGATAAAATAGCAATGTTATCCGAGAAAAATATTAATTGTTCTGGCTTAGCTATGCCATTGCTACTGCAAGACTAAGCCACATTTGACTGTGACTGTTAGCTCAGCAATAAGATGATGCTACAATCTGTTATGGTTTTGTAACATCTTTACATACTTTAAGGTTCTTGATTACCTTTTAGTAGGTAATTCTGGGACTGATCTGTTTGAATTTATAAGGACATGCATCCCACCTTATGTCGTGTTGATGAATGATTCAAAACTTTAAATGGCAATACAGAATTTAGTGTTTTGAAAAATGTTTAAATGGTGTCATGCACAGAATAAATGGCAGCTTTCATTTTCTTTCTTCAAAAATCCCTGCCAGCCTGTTTTCATGATGTTGACAGACATTTTAGCATTTGCCAATGGAATAATTTGAAGGGTTGAACATTTGCCATATAATGGTTTCCTTTCTGCGGCAAGTGTGGAAACAAGTGTGTGTATAATGTTCACATTCACACATTTATACTTCTTTCCAAATGAAATTTGTTTGTTTGCTGTTATGGTTGCAGAACTATATTTTCCATCAAGACTGCCTCTGACAGTGGTGGAAGCTAAGAATTAAGATGTTTCCTTCTCATCCAGTGCCATACTAACTACAAATTCAGAAACATTCTTGCTGACCGGCCCCTAATCAACCTTAACTTTACTCTGTTATTGTGTTAGTTTAATCTGATATAAAAAATATTGCATTTGCAAACTTAGTAGACCTGTATATTTACCAGGTAGCAAATTGAAAATGTTATTGGTATGTATTTGTATTTTGATGGCATCTAGGGATCCCAGTCTTGGATTAAGTACAAGGTACTGACAGAATGTCACATTATGTAACATTGTGCTAGATACTGTACAATTTGTCTCATACGTTATGTACATCAATTTGTACACTGAGTGAGGCCCAGACTTTAGAAATTTATTGCATGTGGGCAGATTGTTGACTAACCTCAGTGGGACTTCATGTGGGTACAGCAGTATTTCCACACATAATGAATTGCAGGATCAAGGCTGAGATTTGTTCTGGGTAATAAATGTGATGGTTTACTATGATGCCAAGAATGCTGTTTCCATGGAAGGGCCATGGTTTTATGATGCTGTGTTAAAATTAAACCCAAAACTAGTCTCTAAATATATCCTAATGATATTTGTCTAATTTATAGTTGTATAGATTTATTTTTTTTGGATTGAAGAAGTTACTGTTGTATGAAATTTTTTTAATCCTAGTTAAAATCTCTTTGATTTCTCATGTTATGTAAAGTTGTATAAAAGGGTGGACTTGGTATACCCTTTCAGATATAAAATTAAGGCATCAATCCTTGGGGCGTGTGGGGGGGTTATACACAGTTATGAGAGAGAATGTTGTGATGCATCGATGAGTTTACATTTCTTAATATCTAGAAATATTTTGTTACAGGCATGTTAGCCACTATCAGAAGTCAATGAGACATCAGCAAATACTTGAGAGCTTTCCTGAATTGGGACCCATTTTGGTAAGTGTTGTAAGCGACTATAGATCACTTGTTTTAATGTTCAGAAGTGCATGAAATATTTAAGATTCTGCAGTTTCCATGCTGTACTTAAACAGCAAAGTAACTTTGTTATTGCCAGATGTGTGAATAAAAGAGATGCATATGGTTGGGTTTTTCCCCTGGAATAAATGGTGTCTAGGATGTGTCTTTGCTTCCACATTGAGAATTGATCTATATTTCTATTCAAAATTTATTTTATATCAGTACAAAGAAGTAATTGGTAACTACAAAGTTTCAAGTATCTGGGCTCCAGAATGTGGGGAAATGGAGGATGAAATTAGTGCTAAGATAATAAATACCTGGCTCCAATGGAAAGAGATAAGTGGAGAGAGTATTATGTGACAGGAAGACACCATGAAGATTAAAAGGCCGGGTCTATAAAATGGTGGTCATCCAGTTTTAAGATATGATGCTGAATGTTGGGCAACAAAGTAGAAACATCAGCAAATGATCTGTTCCACAGAAATGCAGATGTTGAGATGGATGAGTGGTGTAAGCAAGGAAGACCATGTGAGGAATGTACATGTTAGAGACATGCTCAGAGTAACACCCAAAAATGAGGGAGTGCAGTCTCAGATGGTTTGGTCATGCAAAGCTCAGTCTTGACAACTACAAGCATAAGAGAGTCCAATAGATCAAGAAAAAGACAGAGAGGCCAACACAAGAAGTGGTGATGGGATGTCATAAAGGAAGACATATTAGCATGTGGTGTGACAGAGGTTATGACATTGACCAGAGCACACTGGAGGGTGAGGACTCATAAAGACACCATTTGATGCAAGGAAGAAGAAGAAAACAAAGAGGTAATCAGTTGCATGGGTTTATAAACAATAAACATATATGAAGATAAAACTTAAAAGCTTATCAGTGGGCATGGCAATGTGAAGCTCGTTGTATTGTGTTGCATCCTGATATACTTGATAGGATTAGATAGCATGTAAGATGATGTTAAATATGCAAGTTATATATTAATATGATTAATGACTACTGAATTGCCCAATGCAATCAATTGAAATTTTCAACAACTTTGTGTTGAAATTGAAGGAAATTATTACCTTGAGGCTGCCAAATCCGTGATACAACTTTACATTTGCAATAATGTGTGCCTTATTTAGCATTGAAAAACTATAGATATATATTTACTGTAATGAAGTCAGATTAGTCTATTAAGGAGAGACTTGTTAGAACTGCAAAATGTAGTAATCTACTTTATATAAGGATGTAACCATTGGTTTGAGAATTTTAGTTAATTTCTTGTTCATAATGCATGCTTCTTTAAAAAAACAAACAAACCATTTTTATATGTTATTATTTGTTTCTTTACCCTAAAACTAAAATGATTTAAGTGTGTGATGGTATTCACTTGTATTTTAAAGCTTCACATAATACTATACAGTATATTGGAATGCATACTTACGTCTTTTCCTTTCATTGGACCGCTATGCTAAAGCAAATAAAATCAAACCCATACATTCCCATTTAGTGGTTTTACAAACTGTAAGTGATGGGAGGAAAAAGCTGAAGTCATTTCACTGAATTCTATTATTGACAACAGCAGAAGTAAAAAAATTAGAAAACAAATCCCTTTTTAAATAAAATGAAGTAAAAGACCTACATTGCTTGGAGGAAATGCTAATTGAAAATACCTTGCTAATGCTAGCTAGTCACAGGAAGGAAACATTAAGTTATTATTTTTAATAATGTTTACAAGTATATCCAGCCATTTCCAGCCAGTGAAAAATGTTAGCCTTGGAAAAATGTGGCAGTGCTACTTTTCACTGGTGATGCTGCTCATCTTCTCTCTGATAGCAATCATTAATTTTATTTTTTAACCCAGTCTTCAAATGAAGACAGATGAGCAGGAGAGTTTTAAATGCAAGCTGCTTATGTTCAGAAAAATGGCTGCTAGATTACAGATCACAGTGCCTGATCTGAGTCCAGTTACTGTTTGGAAAGGGGGGGAGAAAAAACAAACAAACATTAGGTGAGCGACAAACTGGCAAGCCTTCTAAGAACAGCTAACAGGGGCGTGGGGGTGTGTTTCATGAGTGTAATAGGGGGAAGGCTGCACAAGGCTTCAGCAATCTGATTCATTCTCTAATTGCTATGGAGACTTACAAATACTATTATTCTTAATTGCTCTTGATAATTTTAACATTACATTTAACATTCATTTCTTATTAACACTCCTCTTAGTGTTAGAGATCAAAATGCCTATTATAAATCACGTAACTGGTAACATTGTTACTGCATCTTTAAAAACAATATATTTTTTTCTTTTAATGTCATTTGAGTTGTATTTTTAGTCATGTCAATTAGCTGATTTAATTTCTGCAATTTTAAGTCAGAGTTTGTAGCATCTTACAGCTTTACTTTGTCTTCCACTTATGCAGACAAGCTAGATTTCTTCTTAGATGTGCTAAAAGTCCTAATGCCAAAGTTTTCTAACTTGGTCCCCATCACACAGAGCAATCCATAATTAATTGTCCTGATATGCACCCTTTCCTTATATCCCTTTTTATGGTGCTTGAAAGGAGGTGCTTGTCATGGAATGCTTCAGGAATGAAGGAAGTGTTACTTGATTAGACACTGGATGGGGAGTTGGATCTGGCCCTAGTCTGGCTCTGCTTCTGTTTCATTGTATGGCCTTGTTCAGGTCACCAAATCTCTCTGTTTCTGCATCTGTAAAACAGGGATGATAATATCCACCTACCTCACAGGGCAGCTTATGTTTCTAAAGGGCTTTGACAATATAAAGCACTTTGTAAAAGCTATTCAAGAGAGGCACCATGGGAATTGGGACAATGGTTGATGGGGTGACCCTAGTGTCTGAGAAGGATCATTTGGAAGTGACTGAGCAAGTACACTTCAATAGAAGACCAAAGGCAGGAAATGTGACTGGTTCATAACCCTCCCCAGGCACTTCCTGGCAGCCCATGGGCTGAGAATCAATGGCCTCTATGGCATATTAGACATGTGATCGCTGACGGTTGTGACAGTGAACAGGCTTTGGCTCATGACCCTGGGTCCATATGGACATGTAAGAGCAGTTTTACTTTACACAGGCGATTGTTTGTGTGCAGGCCAGAGATGATCGAACTCCTGATTTGGAGCTACACCTCCATGAGAGGATAGCCCAGAGCAGGGAAAAAGGCGTCACCGCTATTCCTCCCAAATTGTGGGCGTTGTGTCTTTGAACAGTCCCCGGTGGGTCACTGATGGCTGTGCTGACCCAGAATAGTCAGAGCGCTGCGGTGCCTTTTCTTTCCCTTTGTCATACCCCGGCACATTTCTATGTCGGGGGCTTTGCGTATGGTTAGTATAAGGCCATTCTGCCAGCCCAGTGCCAGCTGCAGAACCCCGCCCCCTGCACACCAGAAGTAGTCCTTTGAGGCCCGTTTTGCAGTCCATTTAAGCGAACTGTTAAGTGGTGTGCTCTGCAGCGAACCTGGAGCTGCCTGGCAGTGTTTTCCAGAGGAAGATGCTCTGGAAATCCTTTTTTCTCCGTGCAAAAGGTTCCTGATGTTGCTGGTGACATTTAGAGCTAGGTTTTCAAAAGTCTTTTAATTCTGCGTTTCCAGTTTTGCACCCACGTATCCAAGAACGGTGATGTCCAAACATGAATATTTCATGCACGGTTAATTGTGCGGGCAGGTATACAGGTGCAGTTAAGAAAGGCTTTGCTTCAAAGTCAGGCCCAAGATGTATGCACGTACGCAGCTAAGGGTATCGATCAGATAGGGTTATGAGAAGACTTTCTTATTCGTTTATAAAGAAGTCCCAAAATGCTCATATGAAAGACACTATTGGCTGGACGGCTGGACGGCTTTGAAAGGGAGTTCTGGGGCCGGTATGAGGGCCCGAAAGGGTTAAAAACCCTCTGCCTCGCAGGCAGAGGGAAAAACACAGCACCTGGACCCAATGAAGGTTGGGGCCAGGGATATTTAAACCCTGCCTTCCCTAAAGGAAAGGGAGGGAACACCTGCAGGAAGAGCTTTCAGATGGGCTAGGGCAGCTATAGGAGAAGGGTTTCTTCTGCTCAGGAGCCAGAGCTCTGCTACAGTCAGGGGAGACACGGTGTCCTGACCACAAGCAGCAGAGGTAAAGCGCAAGACCCACCAGGGGGAAGTTGGAAGTTTGCCACACTATGTAACTAACACAGCAAAGGAGCAATGTTAATTGAGCTTTTCCTTCCATAATCCCTGCAGCATTGATAACTTGAGCTAACCTCAGAAACTGAGGAGTGTTCTTTTTGCATAGCAAGATTGGAGATCTTAAAGCTCCTAAAGCAAAATACTTTCAGAACAGCCTAGTCAAGTTCCTTAACATCTCTCTGGATGTCTGGCTATCAAAAGTAGGAAGACAGATTTGGCCTGAGTGATTGCTAACATAGGAAAGGCTTACATTCTAATAGTCTCTCCTTTTCCCTTTCCTGCAGTAGACTATTTTAACCAAACCTGGTTCATTTTAAAACAAAACAAACCCAAACCAAAAACTCTTGCAAGTTGAAACCTTGTTGATACTATTTTTATGACAAAGGTGAGGAAAAGGCTGAACCAGTTCACTTGCAATTCCCAGATGGTGAGAGCAGCAGTAGAAGATAAACTTGGTGGGAAAAGGGATCTAACAAAGGCCTTTAAAGTAAGAATGATGTTACAGGGTAAAGGTAGGCAGAAGGTGCCAGCTGTCTGACAAAAGAAATATCATTACTCACTATTAAAGGACACTCCAGATGCTTGGTATAGAATCTTCTGAAGTTTCTTTTAACATAGTTTTTTAGACTGCCTGTGACTTTTGCTTTTATGCAGTAAGGGCTCAAGCCTGAAAGCATTTGTTCATGCAAATAGTCCTGTTGACTTATCTGAGTAAAGATGAGTAAGGGTTGCAGAACATTTGGTTGCTTAAAAAAAATAAACAACCCAACCCACTGCCCCCAAAAAATCCTCCTCCAACCTTTTTATCATTGCTAAAAGGGAGGTTGCATGAATACTCATATCTGCCCAGATTGGGATAAAAGTTGCAATGACCGTTCTACAGTGCTCCTGGGTCACCATAGATCTCCCAACTCTGTTCTCCTTGCCTGCATACCTTACTGATAGGCCAGTATTACTCATGCCTAAATGTACATTTGTTTAAAAAATAAACATGAAAAACATAGGAAGTTTAACTATGAAAGTTTCAGTGGCAGAACTTTTACCGTGATCAGCACTGTGACTACAGGATATTTTTTACATTTTACAAGTGTAGGGATGATTGAAAAAGAAGAGTGAAAATTTGGTGTAAAAACAGGGCTGCTGAGATTAAACATGCTTAGAGTTGCCTGGCAGCTCCAAACACTTCAGAGAAGTATAGCTCTAGAGTGCAGCAAATTTAATCTTTAAACAGGTTTATTGTTTTATCAGTTTTTTGTTTAAGAAGGGTTTCATTATATATAACATTGAGATAAATTTTTGCATAGCAGATTTATTCAACAGGTTTATTCTTTTAACAGCTCATATTGCATTTCACTATTTGGTATGTGGGGTCTTATTCATCAAACAAGTTTATTACTTTATCAAGTAAGAATTTTAAAAAGTTTTACTTTACTAACACAATGTGTTAAGATTTATAGGCAGCAGATTATTCTATTAGGAGTTTTAGCCTTCTACTAGGTGGTGGAGAGGGATGATGCAAGTCAATTGCAGAGTTACCATGGAGTAATGTAACCTGTGTAGTAACTACATAGCAATGCTTTTGAAAGCAATGGTAATTACACTGTAACTCATACTCTCTTTTGATGTGTAATATATCTCACTTTACTGAACCAGTGTTTTAAAAACACTAAACAGTCCAAATACAATGACCCTGACCAAATTGCTGCTGTAAATTAGGACAGCGAAGTGAGATAAAAAGCAATATTGGCATTGACAATAAACTGGAATTGTGTGATATTATTTTGATCAACATTATTTATTATCGGGTCCACAGATTGATCAGAATCAGAGCTTGGACTGGTAGCCTGTTTGTGAACATGTTTAGGGACAATAGTCATGTTTGACATCACCACAAGGTCTGTTAAACTGATGACATAGGGTTGAGTGACACTGCTTAGCCAATCCTCAACTCATTTCTACAAAGTCCATCTTCCAAAGGAATGTCATGAGAAATCAGGCAGCTGTCACCAGTTTGTGGCTTCTACTTTGGAGTGTGGTTTAAAGTATTTCTGGGCACCGGGGTGCATTGCATTTTAAGTTTGTATCCATCTATCTACTTCTATGTGGAGGGAAGGGGGATTATTTTTTAAATATTAATCTTCAGCTACTGTGAACTTTATTTGTACTTCTGTAACATGCATAGCAAATTCAGTAGAATCTGATTTGCCCTAGTAACAAGGAAGATCCATTACAGATTTCCACATGTTGTGAACTAGCAATTAAGAAGACTTGCTCACGCGCGCGCACACAGAGCAGGTAATCTGCATTGCAAAGTGTACTTTGTTCATGCATTATAAGTTTAGTTAAAACTATTTATATTTCATACCGATCCCATTTCCCTGAAATTTTAACTCATGTAAATTGTCCTTAGTCTTGGGATTAATCTAGTTGAAGCCAATGGGATTACTCATGTGGAAGGAATATGAAGAATTGAACCTTATATCAGTAAACTTACTGTTGCATATATTATAAAATAATGAAGTCTTCATAATACAATGTGCCTTGGCTTTCTGCTACTAAATCTTTACTGAGCAGTGGGAGGCTGCCATTTTTCTGGGGAAATTACTGGGTTTGCATATGGAGAAAGTAAGAATTATTGAGATTCTAGTGTATAGTAGATATTTTCAGACTTGTGAAACCATTATTTTTGGACTTATGATTTAATAATAGATGTAATGGAAAGCTATATACTATTATGTTTTAATTGTGAAAACTATGTTTAGCTATTTTATGATAGAAGTTCTTATTTTTAAAAAATTGCTTTAATTTTCTGACTTGTACTTAATAGACTGAAACCTTCTAAGGAATTATCTGTCTGACTTGATTGGTTGGTTGTATTCTTTGGGTACATAAGCTGCTTTAACTAAAACACCTAAACAAATTAGTTTTTAAAGACTATTTGTACTAATAGGCACAGCCCCTAGTTCCTCCTAACATACCTACTTCATTTAGTAGCACTCAAGTGATTAAATAAAGAAAAAGTTCTGACTTATAGGAAGAACAGCTAGTAAATTCAGAAATGATGCTGACAATTGGGGCGAAATTCTGACTTCATTTAAGTTAATGAGAATTTTCCCATTGACTTCAGTGGAGCCAGGATTTCACCCAGTGGCAAAACTCCATTGACTGCAATAGGTCAAGATTTCACCTTTTGATCTTAACTCCTACTTTCCTCTTCTATTTTCCTCCCCTCAAACATGAATGTGTTCTGCCCTGCCATCTGACCTCTCGTGACTGGGTACATTAAGGAAAGATATTTTGTCTTTTATTGAATATTCTAGTTTATGCTAGTTTTGTGCCTCAGGGGAACGGAGTCTGCTTTCACTCTACACTGACTTAATTCCAGAGGAATTACTCCTCATTTCCAATGTTTTAAGTGAGGGAAGAAGCAGGACTGATATCTTGAACATTAACTTTATTTAAATGTGCTTTTTTGTGGATTTAATTCTCTGCACTTTGGAAAAAGTGACATGTGGGAGAGATGCACCCACCAGGAGTTCATCAGCCTGTTGTGAACGTTTGCTCCACACTTCAAAAAAAGTGTTGATCAGCTCATGCCAAATGACAGTTCCGGCTGTGTGGGTTCATTGTGGACCTCATGTATTCCTTTTAATAGGCAGATCTGAGTGTGACTAGATCTCTCCTCTTGTTACTAAGGCTACAGCAATCCCATGCTGTAGAATTCCAACATGGCATTGACAGCTGATGCCAGTTGCTTGCACTGTTGATTTTTATTAATCCAGTTGGTTTTCACCTCTTCCTATATCTTAATGTATGTGGATGACTTACTGAAGCTATCAATGCATGCAAGGATCCAGCATACAACCTCCCTTGGATTGAAGTTCTTATGACGGCAGCATGCAACATTATAGTCACACAGTCACCAGTCTGGTCCTACCTCTTCAGTGCTGCCGTATAACCTTCTTCTCTACTACATTTCTAAATTGCTCTATGGAGATGATCCATTAAGAAACACAATAAAGCTTGAATGTTTGAATAACCTTTGAAATTATTGACAAATCAGCCCCAATGGGCTGCCTAGGAGCCTCATGTAGAGAAAAAGATCGATGATAATACTGCGGAGACAGGATCCAGACTGCGGCAGTGGGGGGATATGTCATATGATTTTTTTCATGCTGCCACTAGAGAACAAGTATAGCAGGGATAATGGGTCATATTTGCGCATACTGTCTAACCTCTTGTGCCACTATGTATAGGACAGTCTGACCAGGTGTTGTATTTACAACTAGGGTTGGGCTTCTTCTGAAGTTTTTGATTAAATCAAACTGGCAGGTCCAGGTCTCCCTGGGGTTGCAACCCGTAGGGGTCTTCTTTCAGGCATTAGCCTTGCATGAACCTGAAAACTCCAAGCATTATACAAAACTCCATGTGAACCCTGAAAATCAATATCTAGTCTGTCTATCTAGATATTTATATGGCCTTCAGTATCATGCCATCTGAGCACCCTGCAGTCTTTAATGGATTTTGTCCCCCAGCACCTGAAAAGTATCTCCATTTTACAGATTGGGACCTGAGGGACAGGTAGATTAAGTGACTTGCCCAGGATCATAAAGTCTGTGGCACAGACAGGAATAAAATCCAGGGCTGCATAATCCAAGATGAGTGCCCTGTATGCTTGATTATCCTTCCTTCCTACTCCTCTCATCACAACCTAGGTCTTCTCCCTTTCCTTTAGGTATCTTCACAGAGGTGAGAGGGGCTTACTGCCCTACAACTCTTTCTTCTGATCTTCAGTGTGTCCAGCTAGCCTATTTTCTCTCCTCCCCTTTCTTAATCTGGGATGTTTGAAGCCAGGTATCTTTGGCTTGGGTTTGTATTGCTTTGTGAAAGCTTCATACATCTGTAATAACTTTTATAATTAGTAAGAGAACTTCTTTATTAACAGCATCTCCCTTCCTGCAAAAAGGGCAATTGAGTAAAGTTTATTCATAATGCTCCGGTGTGTGGTGGATGCTAAAGAAATGTTCAGTCATTCTTTTCCTTTCCCCAATAAATGTATTTCACCTGCATCTATTTAGCACACTAGTGACCTCTAATGGCTGGTTAGATTAATGATATCTCAGGAGAAATATATCTGGCATTAATTCTTATTGAAAGGCAGAAGTATGGATCTGTAGCAGGTATTGCCCCCCTTCCTGCTGAGCACATCTTTAGAAAGGTCAGCTCTTGGAAAGATCTGAGAGTCTGTTCCTTTTCCCTTGTGCTGGATAAAGGCACCTGACCTTTCAGTGGTCCTAATTTCTCTCTCTTTTTTTTCCCCTCCCCCATCCTGCCTATTATTTGTTGAAGCTGAATGGATCTTGTTTTGTAATAGTCTCTAGGAGAAGTGACTGAAAGCAGTGATAATGCAGGTTAATATTCATGTTCCCCTGATGTTTCATGAGCCATCGTATCTTTGCAGAGTAATCCCATTGTTTAAAGCGTGGACTGCAGTATCATGAAGTAGTGTCGTGTTTTGTGCTATACCAGGACAATCGCTGTAGTTCTCAGTGGTGGATCTATTAATGTTTTGGGGTGGTAGGGAGTGCACCCTAATTCTCAAGGCCAGAGCTAGCCCCAGCCCTGACAAGTGTTAGGCCTGCCCAGAAGCAGTCCTAACTTGCCCCATTAATGTATGATCCTTAATGGATGTCAGATTAGTGGAGGCTAAGCATAGGATGGAAGGTCTGCCACACCCTCTCTTGACTTCCTGTACTGAGTGGGGATGGACCAGCAGGTGCAGAGCCCAGGGCTGGTGCATCTGTGTCAGCAGGGAGTTTCCTTCTAACAGGAATTTTCTGCTGGCCATTTATAATATATAGCTCCTTTGTGCCTCCTCAAGGATGCAAAGGGCCTGGATCTGCACGGGGAATCCAGCTGTGAATGCAGAGGACAACTTCAATGTTAAGTTTATTAAATTTATTTTGCAGACAGGGAGTTGCAGGGAGACACACGAGCCTACTTCATTCCCAGCAGGCACGAGGAAAGGAAACCCCTGGGACCCAGAGAGAGTAGATGTGAAATGAATGCATAGTCCATCTTATCTTCCCTTGAACTTAAGTGCCTATCTGAATGAGTGAGTGCATGCCTCAAGGACTCCGGAGATCAGTCATGGCTGAGGATTGTCCGAGCAGAACACAAGAGTCAGGAGCAATTGGAAAGAAATGACGAAACGGTCAGGTTCCTTCAAAGTTGCTTGGATTAAAGTAACACAGTTAATTGTCAGTACTTGTTATTTAGACATTAAAATAAATCACATAAATCTTGTAGCAGCCAGTGAGAGAAACTTGGACAGGAAGAGAGCAGGGCTGGGTAATGAGGTGAAGTGGAGTGGACAATACAAAGAGTGAAGGGCAATGGAGGGTAAGGAACCTAGTAGGAAGGAAAAACAGATCAGCAGAGGTAGGAGAGACCAGGTACGGTGTAAGGTAGATTGGACCAACGCTGGAGAAGGAAAGAGGACCAAAACAAAATGCAAAGGACTCAAGGAATTCTATGAGCAGATAGAGAACCAGAGAGGGTAGAAGGCCCTGTTCTGTGTAAGTACAGTAATGAACACCCTTGCTTTCAGGCTGGAACAGCATATAAGTCTCTTTTTGACTGAACTGTTTTCTCTCTGCTCCAATCAAACTTGCTCTAATGTTTGTCTGTTTCTAAAAAAGAACCTTTCTTGTTTTCTAGCTGAATTTTTTATTTGAAGAGTGACACATTTGGCATATTCATTTTACAACAGAACTTTGGAAGTTGGGTCACTTGTATTGTTTGATGCAGTTCCACCCCAGGGCAGTTTGGACATTAACCAGTGTGTGCCATCTGACAGTAAAAACACACTACAGCAGCTTCAGCTGATGTCCTTCCCTGGACAGTTTTGCTGCTTGGGTTCTCTCTAAATTTCCAGCTACCATGTCACGTTCTCTTGGGAGAGACTCTTCACCCTTCATATGAGATCTGTCTGTTCTGGGATCTGAGTGAGCACAGTAGTTCTGCATATCTGTGCAGGGTCCCAGCATCTGCTACCTGTTGCCAGTTGATTTTAAAGGACCCAAGCTGTAGTTTTCCAGAAGGATTTTTCATTTTAAAAGGATGCTATTTGACAACACGCTTTTTCCTCCGTGGGAAACTTCAAATTTGGTTCATTCTAGCTTGGTCTTTTTAATTTGGCATCACAGCAAAGTCTCTTCTCCCCTAACAGTAGATGAAGATGAACAACATTGAAATTCATAAACAGGCTATTTGACAAACTTGTTCTAGTCATTCATACTAGAATCCGTGTCCAAATGACCAGATAAACTCTCTATACTGGCATCCCTTCCTATTCCAGCACTTGAATTAATCCCATCATCACTTGTTTCAGCACTGACGCTACCTCACCATGGCTCTCAACAGCAAAGCCAAGCAAGATTAGACACCTGAGAGAGGCTTTTCTTTCTTGGGAGCAATACGAACAGTGAGCGTCTGTAGTGATGCAGGTTTCAGAAGATAGTAGCATTTATTAGTTTCCTAGAATTCAGCAGTGAAGAGGCATGCAAGCTTTAGACAGTCCAGTTTGCATGTGGGGGGTGGGAAGGAAGCCATGGCCAAAGACACTCTCCTGAGATCCAAGTTCTGTCTGTTCCTGTGTCCTCTGTTCCAGCATCTGTGCTAAGACACCCCTTGTCTTTGTTGTCCAGCAAGGGGCTTTTTGTTTTGCTTCCCTGCACAGAGATGCAGGGGGAATAACTTGCGGTAGGAGTTAATGTTTGGTCACTAAGGCTTCCATTGTCCCTGTAGGCTCTTCCATTCAGCTGTGTTAATTCCAGGCCAGGCAGATATAGTGACTTTGTATCCCAAATACCGAGCCCTTCTCCCCCTTGTCCCAGGGAGAAAATTAATGGGTAGTAATACATAGTGGTGAGGTACAGGGTCATACCACTTGGTCAAAAAAAATTACAAAAAATTCCCACCTTTGTCTCACAAGAATACAGAGGTGTTTCACTGTCCCCACAGTTACCACCTTATACTCATGTCTCCTCTCCCCCTGCTATCAACAATTTTTGATGTTGCTGGGAAATGGTCTTGTCATGAGCACCTTCAGAAGTGTGACTCCCATGTACATAAGGGGCTTTCTGTAAATACCTGTTGATGTTGCATTACTTGTCTTAGGGGAGCTCCTAGAGGTGCCATTCAGGGATTGAGGCCTCCTGGGCGCTGTACATGCATGTAACAAACAGCTGATCCTTGCTTCAAAGAACTTACAATCAATAAGGCAAGAGACCACACAGACAAAGAGGCAGGGGGAGCACAAAATGATGGCAATTATTCAAAGTATTGTAGGTGAAATCCTGGGCAGTGGGAGTTTTGGCCAGCAGCACAATGACTGAAGTTTACAAGCTGGGGGTATAAGCCAAGAAGTCTTTCAAGCAGTGGATATACTTTCAGATCACATTCAAGGAGACCATCACAAAGTGACTGCAGAGCTGGCATAGAACTTCTAAAGGGGAATTAAAAGCTTGATCCTGCAGCCCTGAAGCTACTGCGAGTTTTGCTGTAGGCTTCAATGCGAGCTGGTCTGAGCCCTAGTAGAAGAGTTGATGTTTGTATTTAGTTTGATCATATCAATGCTACTGAGACTGAGGCAGACAGATTCTGTGTACAATTATAGCTGCAGAACTTGTTCTTGCTCCCCTGGGAGCACGATTTGAACTAGGTCTTGGAGAATGACTTGGCTCAAGACTATGGGATCCTGCTTGAGACTTATCAGACATTTGGTGACAAGAAGGTAGAGAATCCTCTAAAATATAGATGACAACATACAAGCAAAGCTGTTCAAAACCAGCTAATTAGGTGTTATCGTTCAGGAAATAACAGATATATTTATTAAGGTCAACCACAGTTCAGAGTTTGAGGGTGATAGCAGGTGAAAGTGGGGGGAATGGGAAGGAAACAAAAGACCCTTCTCTGAAGATATTCACACAATAACGTTATGAGAGGACTTCCTTCAGTTTACAGGAATGCATTTTATGTCTGGAAGAGGAATAACAGAGAAAATGCTGATCAAGTTACAAACCACTCCGCTGGATGTCAATGCACCTATGTAGATGGGCTTTGGCGGAATTAGTGCAATGAGTGTTTTTCTAAAGCGCAGACACTCATTTGTAGTCAATACACTAAACCAACAACCAGAAATGGTATCTTTTGCCCAGGAGAGCAAACTTTACTGGGCATATTTTCAGGAGACTATAGGCCAGGCAGTCTTGATCCCAGTTAAACACAGGATCAAGGAATGATGAGATGTATAATTCCCAGTGATCCCCCAGAACTGGAGGCTGGACTGCATTGCATACTGGGGAAGGGGAAGGGAAATTAAGGTGCTCCCTTTTGTTTAGTGAGAGGAACATTCAGGAGGGAGAAGGACCTACAGTGGTTCTTCATTTTGAGGAAGCCTGGGAAAGGATCAGGCTATGCTATAGATCATGGGGAGAAATAGACTTCGTGGAAGAGACTGAGAAAAGGCAGGAACTCTGACTCTCTCCATAAATAGAAATCCCCACAGGGGAGAGATTGTAGTCAGTTGTGGATGGATTTGTGGTCTGAATAGGCCTTGCAGAGAGCAGCATGGAGAGGAGACTGATGAAGGGCCATAGAGATAGAGTTCTGAAGAAGCAGCAGCTGTTGAGAAAGGTAATTTGTTTGTGGCCTGAAGAGGCAGGAGATCAAGAAATTCTTTAGCTCATAGGTTGGGGAGGGGTGGAAGGTGGTGTAAATGACCAGTAATACCAGCTCTGCATCAACAGGCATGAACGTGAATAAGTTAGACTGAAAAGTTAGGCCTGTGGTGGAGCCAGGAGAAAGACATGTCCTAGGATTAGATAACTGGAATGGGATTCAGGTCTAGTAATGGGTACCCTCTTTTATTTAGCAGTCCTAGAGAAGATGGAAAGAAGTTCCACCTATTAACCCACATCAAGGGGAAGAAAGACAAAGGACTGTTAGTCTCTATACAGCAAAAACAATGATAGTTCTGTAGCACTTCAAAGACTAAGAAATTAAATTTTTTCAGGTATAAGCTTTTGTGTGCTTTAACTCACTTCATCAGATTCAGGGAATGGAAATCAGATAGGTGGTATGTATGTATATACAGTCAAGGGGAAGGTACAGCAATAAGTGGGGTAGGTAATAGCGAAGTCCATACAGTTAGAGTAGCTGAGGCCTATTCACAACCATTGATTAGAATGTGAGAACGTGTGAACAGTGACAATTACTTCTTGTAATGAGAAAACCATTTCAAGTCCCTATTCAGACCCAGTCTGATTGTGTCAAGTTTGCAGATCAGTTCTAGCTCTGCAGTTTCTCTTTGAAGTCTATTTTTGAAGGGTTTTTTTGTTGAAGCATGGCAACTTTCAAGTCAGCTACAGAGTGTCCTGGGAGAATGAAATGCTCTCCAACTGGTTTATGGGTGTTTCCATTTTTTAGGTCTGATTTGTGTCCATTTATTCTTTTGTGTAGTGACAGTCCAGTTTGTCCAATGTACATGGCAGAGGGGCACTGCTGGCACATGATGGCCTATATTACATTCGTAGATGTGCAGGTGAATGAGCTCCTTATGGTTGGCTGATGTGGTTAGGACCTGTGCTGGTGTCACTAGAGTCGATGTGTGGGCAGAGCTGGCAATGGGTTTGTTGTACAGATAGGTTCCTGGCTTACTGTTCTTGTTGTATGATGTACTGAGTGTTTCAGTTTGACTTTCATTGCTCTGGAAGATGAGGATTATTTACTTGTCTAAAGATTAAAATCATCAAAACAATTCAAATTCCCAGAATTAAACTGATGCACAGCCATGTTTCTTGACACCAGCAAAGTAAGAGCACATTATTAGATCTGAAGACCCTACCTTAAACTCTGCCTCAATGTGTTTAAATAATTTTTCCAATATCCACATATCGCAAAATATTTGCTACTCGGTCTGTAATTATAGCTAGTAGAGAATATTGTTTTTTCCTAGTCTTTCTTGCATGAGAAACTACTGATGCACTATAATAACTAATGACCAATTCAATGGATAATATTTATTCATCGAGAGTTGATCTAAGACACAAACTGATAAAATTGACCACTTCGCAAGACATCCAGGATCTCAAAGACCAGCTGACCATTAGGTATCTTGCCCTTTGCTGTTTCTTTCACTGTAAATTCATATAGAACATATGCGAACTATTGTACACTGGTTGCACCCTCATTTAAAATCCTACATCTATTATTGGTGTACTCAGCTAAAAAGCTAGTCCTCTGGTGTTGCTTTTTCCAAACCCAAATGTGGGGTAAAGGCCCACATAGGAAGGTGAAGGTGGAAGTAGTTTTGGAAATCTAAAATTTGGTGGGATTTATTGCTTTAATGTAACCAACATCTTCTACAGTCTCTGGTTCTTGGAACAATGCTTCTGATATAAACCTTCCTGCCATAATAGTGGAAAGGATCTTTAGTTTGCCTGGGATGGAGTTCAAACCTAACAGCATCCTAAGCAAAACTGGGATTCTCTCACTGCTCTTGTGACAGCAATATTTATATCAGAAATGATGTCTCAGGAAAGTCACATGGATCTCAGTGCCAGATGCTCATAAATTTAGGATCATGGGTCCAAATCATTACTTGAGCAAAACCCCCATCAAAGTTATTGCGAATTTTGCCTAAATAAGGACTGAGGAGTGCAGGATTTCACTCTACATGATTAGCATGCCTTGTAATCAGGGTCAGTTGGGGGATATCTAAGTGAGTTGTTTTTGGTTCTTCTAATGAAAATGAGATCCTTCGTGTAGTTCTCTGCCATTTTGCACATCAAGCTGAAAGAATATAAGCTCATGATAAGTCTTAGTGTCTCAGTGTAATGACAGAAGCTTCAGACAAATAAATCCATGCACCAAGAAGGATTTCCTAATGAAACAGAAACACAGTATTGTTTACATAATGTTCTTTAGACCATTTTCAAAACAGCAAATGCTGGATGTTGTTGCAATCCATAGATATCCACTAATGTGGACAGAAATTAATGTAATAAGTGGCAGGTTCTTTTAACTTTTCCCAAAGTATCCCTGCAGTTGCTTTGAGCACCCGCTCTGAACTTTTCCCCTCATGGTTTTTTTATTATTATTATTGACATTCCAGCCCTTGAAACAAGGTCTTCACTCCTTTTCTCATTTCAAGATCTTGTTTTGGGAAAGCTCTAACACCTGTCCACTGATCGCCTGCCAGTCTGCATCTGTGCCCAGCTGACAAGGCTGTCTGCTTTGACTAATGATGTGATTGATGGACAAAATAAGGAAGAACACACAAAAAAACATTTCTGTCTGGTCTGGTGTGTCAGCAAGCCTTCATCAAGTGGCTGCTGAAGGTATATTTTGCTGCATGCCTCATTACACAGTAATGGCATTCCCAGGCAAAGCTGTTTCTTTTCATGACACAAGACAGCAGGCAGCTTTATGGACTCTGGGCCTATCAAGCCCGGAGGAGAGAAGCACTAAAGAGTGGTCATTTCCAAAAGTGCCTCAAGTTGCTTTTTTGTTGTCATGAATTTAATATGAATCAACACAATATGAAATGAGCATGAGGAATTTTAGTGACTAGTCATTTTTTAAGAGTGCTGTCTAAACAGCCATCAAGGAAAAAAAAAAACATTTTCTTCTACCAAACCTGTTGCAAAAAGAAGTCATCTGTCAATTTTATTACATTAAAAAAAGTACACAGAGGCATATAGTCCAAACAAATGTCTTCTCCACTACTACACATGTGGAAAATGCCACATTTCTGAAGCAAAAAAGGCAATTAACTAGCAGGCTGAATGCCATATTTAACAACTAAGGTTCAGATGGCCCTCTCTTTAGAGCTATATGAAGAACATTCATGTACATTAGAAGATTGCCTACTTCAGGTAACACAATAATTATGTGATAGCTATTAGGCACTGTGATATGAGGCCATAAAAAGGCAGCCGTGAACCCCACATGCAGCTTGTAGAAAGGTATAAATAGGAATAATCTATTGTGTAAAGAATAAAGGATTGAAGGAATTTACCTTCCCTTTTGTGTTGCATCCCAGTTCTGCTTTCTTACCCACTGTATGTTTTAAAGATGTACTGCACATTTCACTCCGCTTTATCATTCATATGGCTTGTTTTCACATAGTTTTCTCTATTCTGTGAAGTTTTTTGCTTCCTTTATGTTAAATTTGATCATTTAAAATATTTTTAGCAGGATACATTTATTTCTTACAGGTGAAGCAGTGAAAAATAAGTTTTAATTTCTTAACCAAAAATCCTTTTTTCCCCTCCAGACATGATGGGTCTTTTTCCATAGGTTACTGTGAATAATTTGTGATTTTAATGAGTTGTGATTAGACAAGAAGCCCTTCTTCATGTAATAAATACTAGACAATAAATTAGAAAATGTATATGAATTCTTTATTCCCATTTAAAGAGGAGAAAAACATCAATGTAAATTCTTGTTATGACAAATGTAAGAGATAATCTTTTAAAGTGCATTTAATTTACTGTAATAGTCAGAGCCACTTTATTGATGCCTAAGAGTACAGAAAAAATGAATACAGAATAATTCAAAGCAAATAAATAGCGTGATTAAATTCAGCATGGCACTTACTTACAGACACAATCATATTATCTTTACATATGAGTTAAAATAATAATGGGAATACCATTTTTGATTTAAGAATAAAAGACATGAATAACTAATGGGAGTTGTTAAAGGCTGTTAACCTACGTTCTTGAGTCTCGATACTAAATAAGGCAATTCCAGACTCAACGAAAGAAATTCTGTTGATTGAAAAGTTTAAACAAAGTAATTACTCTATCAACTGCAATAGGGAAGCTAAGTACCACAAAAATATCAAACACCTACATTTTTCCAATGAGTTCTCTTTTGAAAATCAGAGGCAGCTGGGTGGAGGAGAGCCATTTTATCAGTAACCAATAGGTTTCTGTGCTCCGTTGACCTTGAAGTCAATACCAGTGCCAAGGGCTCACTGTCTGCTGTTTCTTCTTGCATTATTGGTTTGAGAAACATAAAAATGTCACAGATTTACTATAAATCACAATTCAGTTGGGTTTTGTTGTCTTGGTGCATTATATTTTCTTTTACATTAGCAAACGCTGGTGTTATTCATTTGCAATTTCTAGGCAAAGTGTACAGTAGTTAGCAGAATGTCTCATTACATATCTGCAGAGTTTAAATATTTTCCTTTAAAATAAGGGCCATCAGATTCTCACGTTTGTGTGGATTGCTGCTAATTCCTCGTGGATAGAGACTGAAGTCATGAGCACATTCTCTCCACTACGTCTGGAACATAATATGAACAAAAAGAGAGAGGCAGAGCTATTTTTCCCACACCTCTTCTCCTGCTCCTTTTTAATTACATGGAGTCAGTAACAGAGGTATTCAGTTGTCTCGTCCTTTCTAAACAATGTTGTTCATTGTGTCAAATTTGTTAGGGCATTTTGGTTTAATAGTCATAGAAATGATACCTAGCTTTTATATAGCACTTATCTGTAGATCTCAAAGTACTTCATTATCGTTCCATGCACCTAAATTTTGATTTAGGTTGGGACCTTTAGAAAATTATCATCTTATCTATCTGTTCAGAAAGCATGACTAGGTGTGAATGTGGGTCAGAAAAGTGACTTGAAAAATCCCTACACTCAGTCAAATTTCTGGCAAGATGTCTTATGTGATGACTTCAGGAGCCATAGGAACATGAGAAGAATTTAACTGCAAAAACATTTATCAACTCCTGGCTTAGGGTTAGGGTGAACTGGTTCAGGTGGTTCAGACGAGGTATTTCCAGTAGGGAGAAGGAGGTGTTAGTGCCGTTATATACGGCGCTGGTGAGACCCCACCTGGAATATTGTGTGCAGTTCTGGTGTCCCATGTTTAAGAAGGATGAATTCAAACTGGAACAGGTTCAGAGACGGGCTACTAGGATGATTCGAGGAATGGAAAATCTGCCTTATGAAAGGAGACTCAAAGAACTTGGTTTGTTTAGCCTGCCCAAAAGAAGGTTCCCGGGGGATATGCTTGCTCTATATAAATATATCAGGGGGATTAACGTTAGGGAGGGAGAGGAATTGTTTAAGTTTAGTACTAATATAGGTACGAGGACGAATGGGTACAAATTGGATATTAGGAAATTTAGACTTGAAATTAGATGAAGGTTTCTAACCATTAGGGGAGTGAAGTTCTGGAACAGCCTTCCGAGGGAAGTAGTGGGGGCAAATGACTTATCTGGCTTTAAGACTAAGCTTGATAAGTATATGGAGGGGATGTTATGATGGGATAGTTTAATTTGAGCAATTGATTTTGGATTATCGGCGGATAAGTCTGCTCAATGGTCTGTGGGAATGTGGATGGGATGGGAACTGAGTTACTGCAGGGAATTCCTTTTTGGGTGTTGGCTGGTGAGTCTTGCCCGCATGCTCGGGGTTTAGCTGATCGCCATATTTGGGGTCGGGAAGGAATTTTCCTCCGGGGCGGATTGGCAGAGGCCCTGGAGGTTTTTCGCCTTCCTCTGCAGCGTGGGGCATGGGTCGCTTGCTGATGGATTCCCTGCAGTTTGAGGTCTTCAAATATCACTTTTGAGGATTTCAATAACTCAGTCATGGGTTCGGGGTTGTTATAAATGTGTATGGGTAGGGTTTTGTGGCCTGCCTTGTGCAGGAGGTCAGACTAGATGATCATATTGGTCCCTTCTGACCTATGAGTCTATGAGTCTATGAGGTGTGTGGATGCTAGTGTAGGAACTCAAAGGGAGATATAACCTTAAGTTATTTTCTTTCATCCTAGAGGAACCTGCAACCCATTCACATGCCTATATATATATATATGTGCCAAACTCCATACAGCTAACCAAAGGTATTTTTTTACATGCTAGAGTAGTTAAAGCTCATAATTCCAGAAGAAATGCTTGCTCATTTTCTCATCAATCCTGGTAACTCTAGCTGCTTAAGATCACAGATTGTTCACTTGGTGTTTTTTGTTGGCAGAGCTGTCACAAGTTTTTGATAAGCATATATATTTATATCAATGATTTCCAAGGGATTTTTCTCCTCACCCCCCACTGTTAGGGCTGAATCTAGGGCCCTTTGAAGTCAAAAGATTCCTGTGTTCCAAGGCTAGAAGGATCATTATTGATCATCTAGTTTGACCTCCTATATAACACAGGCCATAGAACTTACCCAAAATAATTCCTAGAGTACATCTTTTAGAAAAACATTGTCTTGATTTAAAAATCGTAAATGATACATTGTTTCAGCCTTATTTCCATTCTGAATTTATCTAGCTCAACTACCAGCCATCATGTTATATCATTCTCTGCTAGGTTGAAGAGCTCATTATTAAATATTTGTTTCCCACGTGGATACCTGTAGACTGTAATCAAGTCAGCCTTTAATCTGCTCTTTAAACTAAATATATTGAGCTCCTTGTGTCTATCACTATAAGGTATGTTTTCTAATCCTCTACTCATTCTTGTAGCTCTTCTCTGAACCCTCTCCAGTTTATCAACGTCCTTCTTGAAATGTGGGCACCAGAATGGCATACAGTATTCCCATAGCAATCACATCAGTGTGAAATACAGAGGTAAAATAATCCCTCCACTTCTGCTCTAGATTCCCCTGTTTGTTCATCCCAGGACCACATTAGTTCTTTTGGCCAGAGTGTCAAACTGGGAACTCACGTTCAGTTGATTATCCAGCACATCTCCCAAATCTTTTTCAGTGTTACTGCTTCACAGGAGAGAGTCCTTCATTCTGAATGTATCGCCTACATTCTTTGGTCCTAAATGTATTCCTAAATGTATACAATTACCTTTAGTGTAGTAAAATGCGTATCATTTGCTTGCACCCAGTTTCCCAAGCAATCCAGATTGTTTTGAATCAGTGTCCTCTCCTCTTCATTATTCACCACTCCCCCAAAATTTGTGTCATCTGCAAATTTTATCAGTGATGACTTCATGTTTTCTTCCAGGTCACTGATAAAAATATTCAATAGCATAGAGCCAAAGCACTATTGAAAACACACCAGTTTGATGATTCCACATTTACAGTTACATTAACATGTATCAATTAGCCAATTTTTAATCCATTTAATCTGTCATGTTAATTTTATATTCTAATTTTTTAATCAGAATGTCATGTGATACCAAGTCAAATGCCTAACAAAAGTCTAGGTATATTATGTCAACACTATTACCTTTATCAGCCAAACTTGTAATCTCATGAAAAAAAAAGATCAAGTAGTTTGACATCCATTAACCTGTGATGATTTGCAATAATTACATTACCCTCCTTTAGTTCTTTATTAATCAAGTCAAACATCAGCCACTCCATTATCTTGCCTGGGATTGATGTTAGGCTAACAATCCAATAATTACCTGGGTCATCCCCTTTACTCTTTTCAAAAACACCTAGCACATTAATGTCTCCTCAGCCAGCTCTTTTAAAACTCTTTGATGGACATTATCTGGGCCTGCATATTTAAAAATGTCTCTTTACTAGCTTCTGTTCAGCATCCTCCAGAGATATCAGTGGAATGGAAAGAGTGTTTATCATCACCATATATATGACTATATCATCATTTCCCCCCCCCAAATGCAGAACAGAAATATTTATTGAAAGCTTTTGCATTATTGATAATTCTACCACTAACAGACCAATGCCATTGTCAAAATGCTCTTTGTTCCTAATATATCTTCTTATTGTCCTTAACTAGCCATAGATTTCTTCTTGTATCCCTTGATTTCCTTTCAGTTTTCTACAATTCCTAACTTCTGATTTATATTCCTTATGAAGAGCTAGCCCTTTTTTCCATTTTTGCGTGTGTGTGTGCATGCATGCATGCGTGTGTGCGCGCGCGCGCGCGCGCACACACACACACACACACTTTAACATGTGCTACCACTTTCCCTGTAAGTCTGGTTGTTTTTTAACCAGTATAGTCTTCTCCTTCTAGTGTGGCTTTTTGGGCATCTAGCAATTTGTTCTTAAATGATTCCCAATTATCATTCACATTTTTCTGGTTAAATTCTTCCCTCACAGCTGATTTGGCTCAAAATTCTTTTCAGCTTCGTGAAATTGGCCTTATTAAAGCCCTGAATACATTATTGCTCTGGACTTTATTTGGCTTGCACATTATAAATGTGATCAAGTGATGATCACATATACCTAAGCTACGATTAATTTTCAGTTCTGTCATCAGTTTCTCTTGATCTGTTAGGACAAAGTCTAATAAAAAGCTCCCCCATGTTGGCTGAAATATTCTTTGAGTTAGGAAATTATAGATAACAATGTTTAGAAATTCCAAGGATGTTTTAGTACTGGCAGTATTAGAATTCCTGCACATGTCAGTCAAATTGAAGTCCCCTGATCATGCACTTTTTTCCCCTACACATTTATAGATTGGTATGTAAGGAAGCAGTCATCCTGTTCCCTAGTGTGATTTGGTGGCCTATAGCAAACACCAGTTGTAGCAGACACCATCTTGAACTATATCTGTTAGGACATGGATTCATAAGCACTAAAGACCATCTTCTTCTGCGTTATCAGTGACTTGAAAACAGGTAATGCCATTTCTGACATAGAGTGCCACTCTCCTTTACCTTTTGCCCACTTGATCCTTTCTAAATAGGTTATAACCATTGATTTCAGCATTCCAGTCATGGGATCATCGCACCAGGTTTCAATACTATCAACTAGATTGAATTTATGCTCATAAATGAGTAATTCCAGTTCATCTAGTTTGTTACCCAGGTTTCTAGCATTGGTATATAGGCAATTTAAAAAATTTCTTCTCCATGTCCTTTGGTTTCTTGATTACTTCTGTTGCCAATACCTCTATTTTATGCGGGATGCTCCTGTTTTTCCTTTCTTTTCCCCTCTCCCCTTTTGCTATTAATTTAACCTCTTCTTGACGATTCTAATCATCGTGTCCCTCAGGAGACTGGTCCCCTTTCCACTGAGCTGGAGGCCATTCAAACTAGACAGCCTCCCCACCCCAGAGAAGTGGGCCAATGTTCCACAAAACCAAATCCCTACACCACTTATTAGCCAGTGATTCACTTCCAGAATCTTCTGCCGTCTGTCTTCCTTTGCTCATGGAACAGGAAATATCTCAAGAGAAAATTGCTTGGACATTCTTCTTCAGCATGCTTCTGAGTTCCCTAAGATCATTAACTATTTGTGAATCCCATGATGCAGTGTCAGTGCTGATGTGAGCCCTCATCAATGGATCCTGGCCCATCGGTTTCAGAAGCCTATTCCGTCTGAGTGACATCTCGTGCCTTGGCACTGGGAAGGCAGAACACTGTCCTGTTGTTCACCTGTCCTTTGCAGAACAGAGACTCTCATGGAGCCTTTGGCTTGAACTTTAGAAGGTTGCATTGTTGTAGGATGAAATACTTCCCATTCCTCTTTCAGGTAAAATTCACTTTGATTTTTATAGGGAATTTGACACATACTGAACTATAAATTTGGGCCACAATGGTCAAAGTATGCTCTATCTATGTGCCATCCACTGAAATCAATGGGAGGCCCACATGCACATCTATAGGCACTATCTTACTGATCTTGACAAAGTGAAATGAGATCTAAATCTACTAAATATTATTTATTTATGTATTAGGTCTCCTTATCTGAGATTTAATCATTGTATCCTATGGTAAATGTATACTGAGTTCTTTGGCTTTGATTTTAATTAACTGAGCAGATGGATTGAGAGGACCAAGTTGTGTTGTGACAGGATGAGAATGGTGTGGGTTCCTAGGACAACCATATTGATTATGAACACTAAGCCAATTTATAAACTTCTCATCATCATCTTCAAAGCAAATCCCAAAGGGCTTAGTCTGCTTGTAGGTTGAGCACCAATCTGACTAATCTCTAGCTAGGATCTCTCAGATGCCTGGCAGGACATTCAGCCTATGTCTGACATTGGGGATCTTATTGCACCACCGAATGTGGTGATCAGCAGCTGTCAAATGGTATACTTGGTAAACACACTTTGTGGGCAATAAGCATATTTACAAGCCTCTTTATGGGGATCAGCCAGTAGGGTGGAACAAAGCCTATCTGTGTTAGTGTGACCTTGCAGGGAGATGGTATTACTCCTATCCTTGAGGTAGTTAAACAACCACGTAAAACCATGCAACTGACCTGGAAAGCCACCAGATTTTATTGGCTGGAGTTCTTATCCTTTTCTGCCAGTAGGGGTAAGTCCCCAGTGACCATATACCCAATGCTTATACCCACTCACAGTATCTGGTTTAGGGAATAGAGTGTAGATAGGATAAGAGTTGGGGTGCAAATGCAGTAAGTATTTAGGTCCATAACCACCCCAGAATCAGGGAATTTGAACCAGCTCCACTGTGACCCCACCCTGTCCCCTCAACTACATCCAGCATGCACACTATATGTATTAAATTCTATATGCATATGTAATATGTATAATGTATGAACATATGTCAAAGTGAGACTAAACAAAGTACATGAACAAATACTGTAAACATATGGTGATCTAAATGTTATCTTCAATCTATAAATAGGACCTGAAATATTTGATTTAAAATAAGGAAAGAAGCCTAACATAATAACAATTTAGGGGAAATTGTGTCATTAAAAGTTTTTTTGATGTCAAGGAAGCAAAATACCATTCCAATACCTGGATTTAATACATACTTCACACAAAAATAAATCATGTAATATTTTCATGGCAGGCATAGAATTTTATGATTTTTATGACGATCGTGGTATTGAGATTCATATTTTATAGACTGCACTAATAACACAAAATGCAGCAGAAAAAAGATCTTCAAGACACAGTAGTGGTGGTGAAGTTAGGCAGAAGCTAAAATTTAGTATAATTTTTCAGGTAGATTTTGCCTTTCCACTTCGAATTGTTACTGGTATAGTCACAAACTGGACTAATTCACTTTAGATGTCTAAAGTAGAATACAGTAAGCTGCCTTATTTCCATTGGTGATTGCAAGGCTGGGGAATGAATCGCTTTACTGAATGCCAGGCAATTTGAGTTTATCCATAACTTCGATTTTACTGATGCATCCTTGCTTCTGTTGCTTACTGCTTGCTTCTATTGCTTATTTATCCATTGCTGTTTACCACCAAAAACCTTCTGGCTCAGGTCTTGCCAACCCATGTGCAAGTATGCCCTATGCTTTTCACTGTAGTGTATAACTACATGTACACTAGGCCCCCCCGACAGTGGGGTGTAGTATAGACCTAGCCTGTCTGGGTCACCCCTGTTTGTGGCTCTGCATTGCTTCTCAGCGAAAATACAAGGCTACTTAATGGCGCCAAGTGCTTCATGCTGTGCGACTGTTACTAATACTGGCTGGCTAGCTGCCAGGCCCCCAAAGAGTGGTGTCGTTCTCTGTATGGGGAGCTCCACAGAGGGGATAGGAAACCCTGTGAGTTTCCACTCCTGGGTCTTCCATTTTGGGTATGGTGCCTCCCCTTAGAAAGGGGGTTCAGACCCTAAAAGTAGTGGGTTCATCAGCCATACCCAGGGTGAAGTGCGTATCTGGAAAGCCACTGTGCCCTCTCATTAGCTATGCCCTAGCCTGAAACTCAACTGCTGAAGATTCTCTTCCCCACTCAAACCCAGTTCCCTCAGAACTAACTATTCCTCAGGAAGGTGCACGCTTCAGAGGGGAAAACATGGATAAGTTGAATACGACCATGCTAAAGATGGCTGTGGCCTACTAAAGCCCCCTGGGGGTTTGATGTTGGGGGGAAATGATGCCATCACGAAGATAGGCATATTGCTGCTCTTCCCTACCCTATACTTCCCCTGCCCCTCCGAGCAGGAGAGACCAATCCCCCCTGCATCTGCTTAATAAATAAGATCACTCAGAAACGAAGCTGCTGGGCTCTATTTATGGCAGCAGAGTTGTGTCAGCAGGAAGCAAAAATGTCATCTACACTTGTTCTGGATCGTTTTGCTCACAAAGGCTCAGGAAGTGCTTGGTGAGCTGCTAGTAAAAGCTAGTGGGGGAACAATTATTATTGGATATTATTTGCCCTGTAAGTTCTGCAGAACTAAATCAAGTAAACCCCATTTACCTGCACATTAACTGCTGCTCACACAAGTTACAGAGGGAGGCTGGGAGACAGGCAGTATGCAGGGCAGAGCGAGAATACTCTGGGTCAGACATGGAAAGGGGTATAGGAGGAGGCACATCTGTGTGGAGCTGCCCTCAAAGTTAAGTGAAGCCGCTGGTTCCACTGGTGTCACTCCTCTGCCTGATCTACCCATGTTCTGGCAGCTGAGCTGAGCTCCTCTCCTGCTTTGGTTAGATAGTCAGTTGGACCTGTACTAAACGTTAACACTTCATAGAAGTGGAGTACTCCGTTGTCAGAATTTGAAGGTCTTGGATGTCCCAGAGACCTTAAATTCATTAGGGGTTTACCGCCTTAAGCAAGGGAGAGGCCCTCCTTTTTTAATGGGTTTGTGCATATAATTCTAAAGAAATATAAGGGATATTTACTCATCTGTCTCCATAATCTGAATGAAAAAACATAACTAACCACTGACAAGTATTCTTGGCTAACAGCCAGATTAGGGTACAGACGAAGCTCTTCCGCTTCCCTTCTCTTCATGTTCGATCAGCAGCCAGGCACAGTCACGCAAGGACTGCACTCTCTATGTGCCCCGTGGAACACAAGATGCCCCAAAGTGGGCAAAGAGGGCTGTGGTGCTGTTTTCCTCCTAAACACAAGTTGTACATGCAGGGGCAGGGAGAGGGGAGTTTATACTGCAGGGGTATAGCAGTGAACATGCTCTCTTCATACTATTGAATTCTGGAAGAAATTCTGCCTTACAGAATTCCTATTGAAACACCTCTGGAGCAGCATAGCTCAGCACCACCTAACATGGCACGAGTGATCCCTAAATAATTTGTGTTACTTTAACATATGTATTTACCTACTATACCTTGATGGTCCAAGGAGTCATTACAGTCAGTAAAGTCACTACACTCTTGTAAAATTCCCTAAGTGCATATTTATCTGATTGAGTTAATAACATGGTGTAGCAGCATATCTGTCACACTTCCACTGAGCCCAGTTAATTCACTGGGCTCTTCCTAGTGGGTGATCTCGCTTCTTGTATGTTCTGTAATACCTGACCCATAATGAGGTGAGATAAGGACAGAGCATTGAAAACTGTATTCTGAATGCTGAACTCGCTATAACCTGCACTTAGAGGGACTCTTTTTCTTATGTTCTGTTTTGGTACTAATAACAATAAAAGCAGCTGCAGCTTCAAAGAGTATATAAAGAGTGCACTGGCTTTCCAAAGTGTATTGAAGATTACTTATAGCATTAAATATTCCTAGAAAGTATATATGCAGAGAAATAAAAAAAAAACAATGGCTTTATATTATTAATGGAAAGAATCCATACATCCTCTCCATTATCTTACTCTGTTTAAACAGTCTTTTTATTGCAGCTCTACCAGATTAAATAATTAATAGTTTTAGATAGCAATTTTTTTTCTTACTTGTTTTATTTTAACAAATGTAACAGCTTGCAATTAGTTGTGTGTGTGGTTCAGAGATCATGGATATCATTAAATTGTTACATTTACCCCACTGTTACTTATACCGATCTATCTAATATCTGTCTTAAAATAGGGAGTATTACAAAAACCACAGTAACTTTAGCTACTTTGTGCAATAACTCCTTGAGTGGTCAAAAATGTGGGGGGGGGGGAGTTGAGGGAAATATGGTAAATATTTTTGTAAAAACAGTTGTCTTTTTTTTTTCTTTGTTAAAATGTTTTATATTTTTAAAATTTTCAGTCAACTCCAGGTAAGTACCAAGATTTTAATGGGGACGCTTGTAAAAGCTAATTTCAAAGCTGATCCTTTTCTTTCACCATTGATTGATTTTCAAAATAAAAGAGATATGGGTAAAAATTGGACTTCATTTCCTGGCCCTTGGCTCTGGAAATCTTTCAGGATGCTGAAGGACAGTACTTGGTTACATGAGAGGAGTCAGTGTATCCATGAACTCTAGAGGCTATGCTTTTCTGGAACTTCATTTTCAGATATGGCCTCTGGTTTTGTGGGCACAAAATCATGTCCTCGTTTCACCTACATTGCGTTGTGGGGTAAATTTAGAAAGTTACAACACCAGCCCGATATCTGCCTCAGAAATTCTTGTAAATGGAATTTTTTACAGGTGCAAAATCACATCCACAAAAGGAGAGATCAGATTTCAGTCCCCCTGAAATTCCAACTTTATAAATGATGCCATTATAATCTCCAAATTAAATTTTTAACAGAGTTGGGTGATGGTGTAATTTGAAACGGACTGTTATATCAATGGTCCAAAGAATAAAATTGTGCCTTTTCTGTCTCTGTTGGCTTTAAGCTGAGAAATAATTATTTTGAACTTTGACCTAACCAAAAAAAGGTGGTGCTGGGTATTGAGCCCTGTTAACAAAATACCATAACCAAATGTAACTTCAGCCAGACATTCAAAATTGGGTGTTTGAAAGCAGTATGGTAGTTGCCTTTTACTATGGCAGAGAATAAGGTTTGCGTATGTCAGTATTGGCAGTTTTTGTCCTCGAAAAGGCAAGCGGTCTTGTGGGGGGGGGGAAGGAAGGGGATGATCACGAAAGTCTGGGGACTGAATTATTCCATTTGTGAGTCAGATATCATGCAAGGGTGGCATGGTGTATATTTCCTTACATTGCTCTACCCCATACCCTCAACTCTGACTTAGAAAGGTCATTTTATGGAGCCTTTTAGGGCCATATTTTTGTAAGTGTTCAACAGCCAGCAGTTTCTATTGGGCACAATATTTAAAAAAAAAAACAGAATTGTAAAAACTTGCTTTTCTGTTTTTAACTATATAATAATTTGTGCTGGTATTCTGTGCATTTCAATTAGCAAAATGCACTAAAACTCATTTTATTTAATTAGCCATTACTTTTTTGATTGTCAGTGAACCACATAAAGGAAACTTTTTGTATTTAAAAATCTCACAGAAAATATATACCAAGCCCTTATTTTAGGGCTAAAATCCTTGGAATGAATCTGCTAGAATTACACCTTCTCTGGCAAATAGCAGCAATTAGGATAGATGCCCTCCTCTACCTCTGAGCCATGCAGCTTGGGTGACAAATTTGTCAAATTAATACATCACCAGGTATGAAAGCGCAGTTAGAATTTGACTGAGGTACTTCCAGCCTGAGAAAAGGAACGATTTATCAATGCAAACTTAATAACATCTATTTGAATCTAACTAAAAATCAATATTTCATTACCAAATTGTTAGTGAGAATGAAGAAAAATTGAGGAAGTCGGGCAGTTTGGTGGAAGAGAAGCATCAGGAGTTCAATGTGAAGACGGAATGATTCATGAGGCCAACCCAGTGGAAGGGTGAAAGAGGACGAATGCAAAAAACTTGGAGGGCCCTCTCTCTTGTGACCTTGGCAGTCAGAGAGGAAAAAAATACAAGAAAATGAAAGTGACTGTCAACTCCCAACAGGGATGGATCACACCATAAATCAAGCATAGCCCTGAGAGAGAATAGAGGCTTAGGGCGGGGGGAATTTATTGTCGAGAGGGAAACAGTTGGTTAATTTAACTCTTTGAACCTTGGATGCCTTTTATTTGTACTTTAGGAGAGTTCATAAAAACATATGTGAATCTTTTCTCTTTGAAACAGTTTACATAAAAATGTGTCAGGAGCCAATAAATGGTGAAACATTGCTTTCTATTGGCTAAGATTTAAAGTACAGTACCAATAAGCATTTCCTTCAGCCTCAGAAAAGAGAAAAACGAGAGAATGAGGCTTCCCTGACACATAACTAAATCAGTTGGTAGGGAGGCCTAATCCATGAGAGGTTTTTTTTAGTGATTTGCAGAAAAAATATAGATTTAAGACATTAGTATTTCTATTACTGAAATAATGTATTGATCCGAACAGAAAGCTGGGTTTCTGTTCTTTAAACTAAGCTACAAGGGAAACCTATAGAATTTGTTTAACCTGTATTTTGGTTAGTTTTTTAAATCTGTTCTGACAACATTGTGGGGGGTTAGGAAAATGACAAATATATATGAATTTGTAACTGCTCTTTAATAAGGGATTAAGGAGAATCACAGATGACGTGAATATTGTATCTATCAATAGTAAATTAAAATATAGTCTGAGTATTTTATTTGCTGAATTGTGATGCACAGTACCCCCATTATTTTTCCATCAACCTCTTTCTGTCCTGATTGAGTCTTCCCTCTATTGATGGTTAAGAAGGGGAAAAAACCTGCTGTTTTCCTTCATGGACCAATTTTAGAGGCCAGTCTTTCATTTTCAGCTGGAATGGATTGAAAACGAAGTGTCTAGATTTCAAAACACATGTCTTAATGGAAGAACATCACCCCCCACTCCCCATTTGGGGAAAAGCAAGCCCTCCATATCAGAACACCTACAAGATACTCTGCGAAACACAATTCTCATACGTATTGGTGGGAATGTGTGAACTAGGGTCCATTTGCTTTTTTCTGTGAATTTAAGAATGGTAGAATAAATGACAGTTTGTTCATTATTTAGAAATATTAAAAATATTTGTGAGTATTTCTCCAGCTCTTTAAGAGAAGAATTTATTATAGTATCAACTGGTGGATTTACGCCAATCTCTGTGGATCAGCGCTCTGTAACTGTGGCTTTATTTTCAAAATAGCTCAGCACATTGGGCCATTTGATCAGCAGTGTCATAGGGAATTGCTGGGTTTTGAGCACTCTTGAAAATCTGGCCTAGTTTACATTGAAAAGAAGTAAGCGGGGAATAAACTAGCCACGAGGATCCTTCCAAACAACTGCAGGACTGTTTGAACTGCAGTGCCACTGTGAGAAGATGATACTTCGAGGAATGAAATCCCATTCACCAGGCAATCAGCAGTTCTCACACTGCAAGAGTGTCTTCACAAGTAACACTGGCCTGGTCTACACATACCTTGGCGATTTGGCGGCAGTCAATAGGAGATACGCAAGTGACGTAAATCACTTGCATATCTCCTGTCGACTTTGCAGCGTCTTCTCTGCGCGGCGTCCATACTGTGCTGCGTCGAAGGAAACAGTGCTCCCTTTGACACAGCACTACTCCACTTACGGGGTTGGTTTTTCTGCATCGCTTCCTGGTTCGACTGAGCGCGTCTATATAGACCGCTCAGTTGATCCAGAGCAATCGATGTGACGGCGGCAAATTTGCCCCCGTCAGTGTAGACCCAGCCACTGTTTATTATTACTTTGTGCATGGGTTGGTTGGGTTTTTTGTGGGAGTGGGGCTGGAGAAGGAAGTTGATACTTTATGAACAAGATTGGGGTCACAAATATGTGCCAACCACGTGATTCAGAAAATGGATAAAATACCAAAATGGCAAAATATTTGTGGGCCTCTGCATGTGCCTGACTTTTTCTTATATATAAGATTCCTCTCAAGACTTCACGTGAAAATTTGCAGGTCTAATCAAGGTCAGAAGAACATTAAAACAAAAAAAGCAAAACAAAACAAAAAACCCTAGAACAGGAAAAGGCCATCAAGAACAATGTTTCTATTCCTTTATGCCTCCTGTTTTAATGCTGGAACTTGGCTCTAATTGCCGTTTATCCTTTATTGTTCTCACTATGTTTCACATGTAATGTTTATATAAATGGAGAGGAAAAAAGTGAAGAGACATCGGGAAGTGGAGTGCAATTGGAGTATGTGAGATCTGACCTTTTTCTTCTTTATCACCATTTTCTTGCACTACTTACAGCCCAGATATTAATTTATTGTTGAGAGTGCTGCAGAAGTGTGGTCCCTCATATTCTGTTGAAGGTTTGATGTACATTCCAGATGGTCACCATGTGACCAACCCAGCCACGGGCAAATAGGATATTTCTTTGTGTCTAGAGCTGATTTCTTTGCCAAATCTATACATGTCTAATTTTTGCCCATAAATCATGCATACATTCATTTATTCATGCATTCATTCATTGTTGTTTACTTCTTTTTTAAGAAGTGTGTGACAGCTCCACACCCTTTATACCTTGTGCAGATGCAATGATGATGACTGCAAGCATGTAAAGGCTGTTTAAAATGAAGACTCTGCTGAATGCAAATCATAATTATCCAAGTCACAAAAAAGTTTTTCTAAAGTTCATAGAAGAACAGCTCTCTGCAGAAAGGTTTCATAATTTGGATAAGATGGAGTTTGTGTATTGCTACCATACTGCTTTAAGAACTAAATGCTTTGAATTTCAGTTTGAGGAACTGTGAAGCATTGCTCGTGAAAATCTATTGAGTAAAGGCCTTGTGGAATATCTGCTTTGGTGCAAGGTTTTTATGTATCTGGATGGGGAACTGTTTCTGAATATCACATTCCCTCTCACCCCCAAAAAGGCACATTTCAGATTACCCAAATTCTACATTCCAAAGTACAACAATAGAAATATCTTGGTCAAGAAGGTTTTTATGTTATCACTAAAGGATTTTAAAAAGCTGTCATGTAGTCACATTTCCATTTCCTGGTAAATTCCTAATTTTCTTTCAAATCACTTCTCATCTTAATAACATGAACTGTAAAGATCCTTCCATTTCTGGGATGTGTTTTAAAAAATGGGGTGGGGGCAATTAAAAAGGCTGTTTTATTATTCTGTTCATAAAGCACTACAGCACTATAACTGCAGCACAGAAAAGAAACAGATACTGTAATGTCTGAGGTATTCTGTGCCATAAACTCCCATAATAGAAACAGATGGTAAAAATGCCTTGGAAGTAAAGGAACTACTGCACATGCAGCTCTACCCTAACATACGAAGAGATTCAGGCCTGACACATAAAGGAATACATTTGGAGTTATGCCAACACGACTCTATAATTCAGCAGTTGGTATTAGAGATAAGAGAACCTACAACACAGAGTGTAGAACCCTTCAGAACTTCTTTGAAGTAGAACCTTTTGGAACACCTTAAAGGGTCATTTATTTCTGGCTACTCAATGATAGGCAAAAAGTCTTTTTGTAGAGAACTTCCACCAACCTCTGTATAAACAGATCATAGGGGAAAGTTCTAAAATATTTGTAAATCTAGATAGAGCTTGTCCAGATTTCCTTATCTCTATTAAGTATTTATTGAAATATCTGATGTGAGCAAAGGAGAGTGGTGTGGCAAAAATCACACCTACAGTGAAACTGGCAAAGATATTTTATTCATTTTTGGAGCCTCACTAAAGAAATGTCACTTATTTCACCTGGCATTGTTTCACGAGTTTTGCCCTGAGTGAAAGGAAATATAATGTGTGCATTGCACTGGAGGGGGAGCTGAAGGTCAGAAGTGAAATATAGCTTTCTGCAGCACTTGGTCTCAGTCTGAATGTTACCTACATTATCATCAGAGCTCACTGTCATAATGGGGAGACCTTGTCACATGAGGGAGGTCACCTAGAAGCTGGAAGAAAAATTGGGGAGGAGAAATACTAAATAAGATAGACTAAAAAGAAGCAAGCCTTGTATATCTGCACTTCCCAAACTTCCTTTGTGTGTTTTGTGGATAAACTGATTGTTCCCAAAGACATTCTTGTCCTCCAAAACCTCTGAAATTCCAGTGATGCCTCAGGCTTTAGGTGCTGCTCTGCTAACATTTTATACATTTGTTATTGATGTCTTTACACCAGTGTGTCTGCCTTTGATGCTTGTGCTTCCTTGGTGGCTGGGATTTATAAACTCCAGTTACATTTCAGTACAGCAGCTTTCTGCTATATTTTATTTTTTTATGTGGGGCCGGGCGGGATAGAGGGGACTATATCAATTGTTTTCATTAGAAAACAGACCATGATGAGAAACTTTGTTCTGTGTCCCTGTCCCTGGGACCTTTCAGTTAAGGATCTCAAAGACCTTTGCAAACATTAATGAGTTTATGCTGAATGTGTTGCCAAAGAAAAAAGGGAAATAAACATTCCCTTGTCCTTTCCCTGGCTGCCTCACAAGCCCCTCAAACCTTGCGATCCCCTGGTTGTAAATGTAGAGTTAAATCTGGGGTGCAGGAAGGCTTTGACTTTAGAAAACTAGTTACAGAGCTCTGGTAGTGCATCTCTTCTCTGTGAGAACCTGGACTGCCATTGGCATTATGACTGCCCTTCCAGTTAAGTAGGTGCAGCCTGTTTGTCCATAAATGTCAATAGATGTTTATGCTGGCCTCTAAGGGACAGATTCATAAAGGAATTTGGGACTTAGACACCTGAATACTTTTAAAAGTCTGACTCTCAGGGCCTGGAGACCCATATTGCTGATCATGTGACTCTTATGTGACCTCCTTTGAGTTTCACCATGGACTCTCCCACACCGTTTTTAACAAACTCTCACTTAGCCAGATACAGCAAAAGATTCTGCTTCTTTCAGTGAAAGCTTCTGTGGCTCAAACTCCCTGTTTCACTTCCAATAGATTTGGTTTCATTTCAGCCTGTGAACCCTCAGCCCAGCAATGTGCGTAGTTTCAGGCTTCTTAATGAAATGTTTGCACAACTCTAGATTTAAGTTACCTTGTATCTTCCAAGTATCAGATGTTGTGTCACAAGCAGGTGTTACTAGGCAGCAGTGCAAAAGATAAGTAGCAGCTATCTGGGCACTACCTCTGGGAGTGAGCTGTTGATGATCTCAGCTGAAGGAGTGAAAGTAAGGAAAATGAGGTAAATACTTTAAAACCTTTTTTACTGGAATCTATAATCTCTCTTTTATAGCCACGTAGTTATATTTGAAAACAGCCTTTTATCTCTGTGGTTTCTTTAGAATTTGGTGTCAATTTGCTACATTTTTCAGTGTGTGAAGGAAAGAGAGTTTTGGCCATGTAACTGTGCTAGAAAGAGCAGTGCTAGAAGCATATTTTCAGGTTTTTTATGTCCATTCTGAAAGGCAACATGAAACTTACGAAAATTGCCTTGTTTGTTATGTACTTAATCTTTCACTTGTATCACTGTTGCACTTTAAGGTCTGGGCTTTTCCTAAACTAAGACTGAAGAATATAAAAACATTGTTATGATTTTTGTTTATGGCATGAGTTTACATGTCCCAATTCATCCCAGGAGTGGCTGTGGAGCTTGTTGTGTCCACAGGCTGACTTGGGGCTTGACCTAATTAGATCAGGGCTTGCCCTAACTTGTGTTTTGGCTACCCATGTTGGAGTTGCAGTTGCTGGGGAAGGTGAGGCACAAGACCATACTAGCTGTGCATGCACACATAAGTCACTCTGATCCAGAATGCCCCTTAAACTGGGGACCTTTGCATGGGCATATGGGGGGATATTCCTGGCAGGGATAGCTTTCTGTGGCTGTGGTATTTAACAGGCCATGGTAATTTATGGATTTTTGCAATGATTCAAAGAGGCCACAGTCACAAATAGGCCCATTATGTGGACAAGTGTTTTAAAGACTAGGATGAGAACGAGAATGAACAAACTCACTTCACTTGTTGTTGCAAATTAGGCTTATTCCAGGAATGATATCTAAGGTAACAAGGGTTGCCATTTGACAATAAAAGCTATTGCTGTCAATCTTTGCTATGAGTATGATTTCTGCAAGTGTCTTAATTGGTACCTCGGTTACAGTATGAGTGCATGCTGTCATTTAGAAGGTCTATAGCTAAATATTATTTAAAATGATGTTATACACAGTTAGGAACCAGTATAAACAGCATCTCATATAAAACATTCTTTCAACATGGTTTTGTCATTACTTTTTATAGTTTAAACCTCTCTACTACTGTATCTCTCTTTAGTGAAGAACTTACACAAATATCTTTGAAATTTCCCACATATTTATTTTACTGCATGTAGCACATTGGCCATTTTTAACTGTATTGTGAAGTCTTCATAAACTGTGAAATATAACACTTCATTACATGTTTACAGGTAATTATTTTAGAAATACAGTTTAAATTCAAGTTATCTTTATTGCGTCTGTGACTGAAAAGAACTAAGCAAAACCTAAAAATCATAAACTCTTCCAAACATTATATTTTATGCAATCCAAGATTTTATAAATCCAAGATGTGACACATGGGGTCTTTAATAATTCACTGCTTGTTAACATTAAACAACTGTTAACATGCTCAAATAATTAGTTATGCTTGCTTGACATGTTTGCATCTTTAATAATTGATGCATTTATCTTAATTACTAACCGTATTATGGTCATAATATGCATCTTTTTTCTATCTTAAAATTTTAACAAAAACTGACTTTTTGCCAAAAGTGATTATCCTCCAAGTTTTAATCACTTGTTGTAATTAAACTGCAAGCTGCAGTATTTTATTAAAGTATCTTTTACAACAATATTTAATGGAAAAGAGGTGATTTGTTGTTTATGCATCACACTTAGTAAATATTGCATAAGTTTCATATTACCCATTCAGAGTGGATATATAAAAAAAAAACAAGATAACATTCTTAATACGAGTCAATTTCAAAGCTGCTAGAGTAGTCTTCATTTCTCCCCCAAAAGGTTTGCATAAGTCAATGAGTCAAGTAAAGTAAAACAAACAAAAAAAATTCTTGTGATTTTATATAGGCTGCACATAATATTAGGAACCAAGGATCTGACACTTCTATAGTTGTGTGTGTAATGAAGCCTTGAACAGAGGCTTGATATGAAATGAAGATGAGCCTTAAAAACTATTTTATTCTACAATATTTATCCCAGGCAACATTCTTCTTGCACACTATTAACAATAATTGTGGTGGAGCTATGTTTGTAATCAATTATTTATTAAAATCTTGGTAGAGGTAGAGTGATGCTAAATAATGTTAGCGAATTTACAAGGAGGCAACGTTTTTATGATAGGTCCTTCACATTATTAAAATGGCCTATTTCAGATAAATTTCACCTTCCTGCAACTGTGGAGACCACTACTGATATGTGTCCATTATTGGCTCTTGTGGAATCTCTCTGAATGTCCCAGCTCACCTCTTTCCCAGTGGCTAACAAAGTAGTAGCAAAGAAGTAACAAAGTTGTTGGGAATGAAGATGAACTTCCTTAGTGTCCAAGGTCCAGTTCTGAATGGGAAAGATGCTTGAAAAGGCCAAAGCACATTATTGACAATACCATGCTACAGGCAAATGGAGATGCAAAGAAAAGGGTTCTTTGGTCCAAATAATGTGATGGAGCCTCCGTGTTGTAGTGCACCAGGGATCGCAGAGGAAGTGCGACTATACTAATGTGAGGCCTCAGATCCTAAAGGGTTAATAAACTGAGCCCTATCCAGAGCCAGAATTCCAGATGGCTGCTACATTCCTCTCAGCTACAATGGGGGTGTGTGAGTGTGTCACAAGTGTCGAATGGGGATCATAACTGGAACTAGAAGTAGTCATTGCATCCACTGAACCCAGAAGTTTGAGTTGTATTTAATTAGTCTGGGGACTGCAGAATTGCAGCTTTTGAGAAGTGCTACAGAAGGGTGTTCAGTTCTGTTGTTTCTGCAAGCCTGGTATAGAATCTGTTGCTTGTTTTTCTCAGCATTTTTGCCTTCTTACTCATTTTACCGAGGAAAGACAAGTAGATTCTTCATGATTCTTGACCACACAGCATTTAAACACACAGTCCAAACAAAAAGCGGTCCTGAGAATGGCTGAGCCCATCACCTAGCTCCTCAAGGCTCTCGTCAATTAATCTCGTCCTAGTGCTCCAGTAACATGAGACACACAGTCTGAGTTGAAGAACTGAACATATAGAGAAGTGAGTTTGCAGAAAGATTATTAAATCACAATCAATATAACCCTAGGAATACCCAGCAATTGCTTAAAATATGGATGGAAAAAAATCCTAGCAAAGATACAGAGTAGGTTTGAAACTGCGTGCTGCAACAAAATGCATGGCTTACTATCTATAGGTGAACAACACACAAATTGGTATGAAAATAAGACAAGTGAATGTGGTAACTGTACTCATCCTAAAGGCCCTTTTCATATTTGTTATATATCTGATATCTCCTTACTAGTTGTCTATAGACACGTTAAAGCTGTTGAAAGTTCTTACCTAAAAGACTATGAGAAGGAAACCTCCCCATTCTCTCTATTATCTTAACGCCTTCCCAGTGTATTTTGATGAGAGTGTGAGGTTATTAGCTCTGAGAAACAGTTATTTGAGTGTCTGTGCATCTCTGAATGTTCGTGTTGCTGCTTATTTATTTCTTTGGGAGATGGGTCAAAGCTGCACAGCTCAGACCTGGAGTCAAACTTCAAAGTTCAAGGGTGGCTGGAGTCATTCCATCTCTACGATTGGTGTGTATATATACATATCTTTAATTAAAAAGTAAAATTGTCACCTGCCCAGTATTTAACACTAACCTGACCCCTCTGACAGTGTTAAATGCCTCTCACTGTTACTAAGTCTCTGCATCTCCTAAACATCATGGTGCTTCTGATAAGCCATTTTTATTAGGATTTTAGAGTTCAGTAAGAATTTATACATCATAGGCCTATTAATCAATGTTTGCCTTACATGGGTGTATCTTCAGATTTCAGTGATTGATTTATGTGGCCAGATGTGTGCTTTAGTTTCATGCTGTCGCTCAGTCCAGCAGAACAAAAACATCTTTGCAGGCTATGGAGGACACTGGGCTTGAATTTTCACTTTAAATGTTCTGTAGACAGATGGTGGATTCTTCCTCCCTTTTTAACGTCTAAGATAACTATCATAGCTGTGTTCTTTGTACATGACACAATTTAGACGTCATCAATCAATAAAGAAGCAGTCTCTTTGTGTGTATGGTGGTCGGGAACAATCTGGTTTCAAGGCAAAATGGAGAACTAACTCAACATAGTTTGCTGCAGTTGCTCTCTTAATGTCCTACAACTTTCTGCCTTAAACTTTGCTGCACCTGGTCTTGCCACACACCAGTACAGAAGGTGCCTAATAACAGAGGTGTGACACCTGGGGATGCTGGTGAGAAAACCATCTTTATATTCTGGCTCCACTTACATGAAATGAGTCAAGGTTACAAAAAGTTTTCCTATTTATATGGCAGGAGTCTGTATCCACAGACTCCAAGTGGCTACTATAGGAAAGCCTTATGACTATGGAAGCTTGAAGGAGAAACCTACAGAAAACATGGGTTTGGAATAAGATGTTAAGGGCTTGATTTTTCAGAAATGTTCTCTGCAAATGTATGCGTCGTTTATATGCATTGTTTCTGTTCCCAGACTGGATGAATGTGCTTATCCCCATTTTTGGCTGTTTTAGACAACATTCCTGAAGTGGGGTCCTGATTCTGCCATTGAGAGCATGGGCCAGGGGAGGCGGTTCTGCTGCGCTGACACCATTGAAGTTACAGGGGCTCTGCCAGGCATGCTGTCAGCTGCAGGTTCAGGGTCTAGGTACGATACGTATGAAAATGAGCACAACCAGGGGTGCCAGCACGGTTGAAATGAATATTTGCAACCTGTCTGGTTTGTTTTCAGTCTTTTCCGAGCTATGCTAATGACGATTGTGGGATGTGGATATTGTTCCACTCTGAAAAGGATGGGAGCTGCCTTTGCAGTTAGACCAGGACAGGGATAATGAGGATGCCCTCAAAATTCTCCTGCCTGGACAATACATGAACACAACTGTTGAACAGATTATCACAAACCAACTATCATTAAAAAAAAAAAATTAACGGTGAGAAAAGAACATGGAGACGTATCAGTATATGTTTGGTGGTTCATTTTATTGTCCACTTTCTGGATTTTTGTTCTTAGTAGATCTTAGTTCTCAGGTTCTATGTTTTGGCTGTTTTAAATCATGATTTCTGGGTGCAACTCCAACTTAATTTATTGTGATAAAGTCAGGCTGGATGGCTTTAAAAGGGTATGCTGGGGCCAGTAGGAGGGCCCGAAAGGGTTAAAAACCCTCTGCCTTTCAGGCAGAAGAGAAAGCACAGCAGGGCAATTAAAGACACCTGGACCCAATGAAGGGTGGGGTTAGGGGTATTTAAACCCTGCCTTCCCTAGAGGAGGGCGGGGGGGGAACAAGCTCAGGCCAAGCTGTCAGAAGGCATGGAACAGTGGCAGGAGCAGGTTCCTTCCCAGGCCAGGAGACAGAGCTCCTCTACAGCCAGGGGAGACAAGGTAGTGGGGGGCGCCCTGGCCACAAACAGGAAGGTAAAGCGTGAGACCCAGCAGGGGGTGGCTGGCAGAGTGCCACATTACATATAAAAGGAAGAAAAGCTGCCTGAAGGCTGCTGTCAGACTGATGCTAATCCAGTCAGAATGCGATTCTTGGGCCACATTATACCAGAAGAAGTCTCTATTGAAATCGAGTAGTTCTATCTAAATATTAATGCCATGATCTAATCGCTTCTTCTGAAATTTAAAAACTGAGCATTCTGATTAGAGTAGGACATTTCCCCCCCAGAACGTGGGCTAGCGTGAAAGATTAGCCAGGAGAAGCAGTTGGGGGGAAAGATCTTCCAATTGTCCTCTAGAGTCACAGCCTCCATTTAAAAGAAGTGCACCGTCCTGAGTACTGAATGAGGCATGGATCTTTAGAAGAATTGGTATGTGATCATGTCATTGAAGACTGTGTCCTAATGACTGCTGGGTGAAACTTTTCAGCTAAAACCTTGTTCATCAAAAAATTCAGATTCGGGTTGACTGAAACATTTTGCGAATTCATGTTGATTTTTGGCAAATTGTTTTAGTCTAAACAAAAAGAGGGGGAAAATTGGAAATATATAAATGAGTTGTTTCCACGTTATCAAAATAAAACATTTTGATGTGGGGGAGCTAGATTCACAAAGGGATTTAGTTGCCATTTACAAAAGAGACATCATGGCACTCCCCCTTCCCCTTTTATACCCAATAGCCAGGGTACTCACGTGAGATGCAGGACAGCCAGCTTCGTACCACTACTCCAGAGCAAGGACTTGTACTCAAGCCTCCTCTCACCCAGGAAAGTGTCCAAGCCACTAAGATATTGGCTATTGAAGCTAGGTAGCCTCTCGAAGTTGTTCCACCTTCTATAAATTGCTTGAATAGTTATTGGACAAGAGAGAGAGTGACTCTATAGCCTGGTAGCTAAGGCATCCATGGAGAACCCATGTTCTAGTCCCTGCTCCAATGATTATTTAATTAATTATACAAAATGGAGTAACTTTAACAGGAAAGACTGAGAGCTACCCTATTTGAGAAGAGGCAATGAGTTGGTGATTATAGCCAATGTGATATGGCTGTTAAAAAAGCAAATGCGGTTTTAGGATGCATTAGGCGAGGTATTTCCAGCAAGGAAAAGGAGGTGTTAGTGCCGTTATATACGGCGCTGGTGAGACCCCACCTGGAATATTGTGTGCAGTTCTGTTTAAGAAGGATGAATTCAAACTGGAACAGGTTCAGAGACGGGCTACTAGGATGATTCGAGGAATGGAAAATCTGCCTTATGAAAGGAGATTCAAAGAGCTTGGCTTGTTTAGCCTGGCCAAAAGAAGGCTCCTGGGGGATATGCTTGCTCTATATAAATATATCAGGGGGATTAACGTTAGGGAGGGAGAGGAATTATTTAAGTTTAGTACTAATGTAGGCACGAGGACGAATGGGTACAAACTGGATATTAGGAAATTTAGACTTGAAATTAGACGAAGGTTTCTAACCATTAGGGGAGTGAAGTTCTGGAACAGCCTTCCGAGGGAAGTAGTGGGGGCAAATGACTTATCTGGCTTTAAGACTAAGCTTGATAAGTATATGGAGGGGATGTTATGATGGGATAGTTTAATTTGAGCAATTGATTTGGATTATCGGCAGATAAGTCTGCTTAATGGTCTGTGGGAATGTTGGATGGGATGGGAACTGAGTTACTGCAGAGAATTCCTTTTTGGGTGCTGGCTGGTGAGTCTTGCCCACATGCTCGGGGTTTAGCTGATCGCCATATTTGGGGTCGGGAGGGAATTTTCCTCCGGGGCGGATTGGCAGAGGCCCCGGAGGTTTTTCGCCTTCCTCCGCAGCGTGGGGCAAGGGTCGCTTGCTGATCGATTCCCTGCAGCTTGAGGTCTTCAAATCTCACTTTTGAGGATTTCAATAACTCAGTCATGGGTTAGGGGTTGTTATAAATGTGTATGGGTAGGGTTTTGTGGCCTGCCTTGTGCAGGAGGTCAGACTAGATGATCATATTGGTCCCTTCTGACCTAGGAGTCTATGAGTCTGAGTCCTCATCTGGGAGGGGAAGACACCTGGGTTCAAATCCATGCTACAGAGTGGGAATTTCAACCTGCACCTCCACATTCTACGTGAGTGCCTTTGCCACTGGGCTGTTGGGTAAAAGTGCCAGCTTCCTTCATCATGAGCTTCTAGCCCTTTGTTTCCTTTGCTTTTATTTAAAAGGTTAAAGAATGCTCACAATGAAATGTTTCATTTTGTGTTGAATGAAACACTTTAGTTTCTCTCACAACTCAATTTTTCTGATTTTTTTTTTAAATTTGCTGACAATTCAGCCCAAACTGAATTTTTAATTTTCAGAACGCCCAGTGAACTGAGAAAAAATAATCAGTTATTCACACAGCTCTAATCACAATATCTATGCGCAGAGGGGCAAAATTACATCAACTACCTATATTCTGAAGTTTATATACACACACACACATTTTAACGCTGGACTTTGCAATCCAGATAATTTTAACGCAATTTTTCTATATAATTTCCTCTTTTTTAACATACATCTATAACAACCCATCATGTACCAACAGCAGGGTTTAAACCCCTCAGCTCTGCATCACAGAGTTCTGTCACTTGAACTACAAAACTAATTATATTACCTGGAAGCAACCAGGAGAAGGCTGTTATCCCAGGGGCAGTGGGAGCGAGTGCTGAGTTCAGGAGGTGTTTAGGGTGGAATTCTAGTAGCTTCCAGTGCTGTGGTCTGCTGCTGCTTTGGCAGCGGTCTAAGCCTGGCCTTTCTGAGTGTTCATGTGGAGTTATTACTTTGACAGCAACATTTTCCTGAGACACACAAGGAAGAGAAGAGAAAAGCAAATTTTAACAGAAATTTATATATTTTATTTGTATCTTTATATATTTATTTACCGTACAGTATACCTCAACAAAACTTGAATGAATTTCATGGGACAAAGAAAAAGCCCTGCAGCTAGAGAAATGACTTCTCCCGGCCACATTTCAAGGGCCTGCTGCAAGCAACAATGGAGGTGTTAAAGGTTCTTAAAAAAGATCAGAAAGAATCCTTTGTAATGGAAAATATTAGTCAATTTATATATAGTGGTCATTGCCAGTTCCCCTCATAATATCAGTGCTTGTCAAAGAATATGAAACAGGAGAGTTTCCTATTATGAAAGATTCATGCTAGTATTCCAAAATGTGTGAGCATGGGGAGAATGAGACATGAAGGACTCATGGGTGGGAGATCAGTTGTATTCATTAAAATGTATGGGACTTTAACAACACACAGAAGGGCTGTAAGAGGGTGTTTTTGTTTTCATTTTCCTGACTTGGAGCTTCACTTTCAATATAGTGTCCCCCTCATAGATAACTATATGACTATATGCAACTATATGACTTGCAATATATAATATATTATTTTTACAGAATTTTCACTAAGAACATTTTAGTGTTTATGATACAGAATATTTCAATTGTGAGCTAAATTCTTTCTAGCTCACTCAAGGTTTTGACATTTGTAAGTCTTCGCTTGCTCCAGGAGTATCTTTAATGGCTCATATTAATTCAAGGTGTCCCTTTATGCACTTAAAATATAAAAAAAAAACCCTCTTCCTTTTAATGACATTTCCATTTATTCAGAATTATTATTTAAAATCCTAAATTAGCATTCTGCACTTCGGTTGACAGAGACATTACATTTTGTACTGGAAGAGTTTAGTTAATTTTAAATTATTAAACCTTATTGGCTGCATGAAGTGAGCATCTTTAAGCAAATTTTTTATTTCAGGTGTATGCTAACTCAGTACAAGGGCAAACTGGAATTAGGATCTGTTTGCCTTTGAGTCTTGCATTCTTATATATGGCACAGTTGTTATTCTGGGTTACACCTGATGTCCTGGGGTAGCTGAAGCTAAATAACAGATGAACATGCTAACAGCAATATAAATAACAACCTGTCCTATGTCTGTCCCAAGGCGCGCAGATGATGTTGCTTTTCAAACTAAAGACAGTGAAACTGACATAAGTAATTATGAGTGTGTTTTCTGAAGGAACATGCTTTGATTTTTTTTTTAAAGCAAACTAAAGTTAAAAAAACTTAAACTTATTTGTGTAGGAAAATAACTTGCCCTACTAATAATCCTGTTTATCCTAAATTTAAAAAGTAGTAACTAAACTTTGTTCTAATATATTTTGTTGCAGCAGAATTGTTTCACTGAACTTCGGAGACATTTTGTTTCTTGTCAGTTGTTGTTGCTGTCATGGTTTGGGTAAGCCCACTGACTTCAGTATGACTTAAGTCATCCAGTGATAGTCATTCCTTCAAGCTCCTGACCTGAGAAAATGTCTTACACTACTGTTTCTCTGTCCCACAGAACAATCACCACCATTCTTGGTACCAGCAGAGTACTTCTTTACATAGGTGAAATCCAACATATTATCTTCTCGTAACTGTAAAGCAGAGAATATTTTTCAAAATTACAACGTGCCCCCGAGATCTCGTCGCCCTGGGGACGTAACGGGAGATTGAAAATGTTGCAAGCAAACAATGTTGTTGAAATGTAATATAACCAATTACATTTATTTTTGTCTTAAAATTCTGAAGTTACGCTTTTAGTGTGGTGTGGATTTCTAGCAATCAGCAGCATGTAGATCAGTTCAGTTGCTGTGAATTCAGGTGAAATTTGCTACAAGCTATAGATCTGGTTCTAATTATTTTTTGACTCTGCAAACAACCATGATCATTTACATGCATTACTAATTTGCTCATCTACTGAAACTTGAGCTGCACAGTTTGGGTTTTACAGATTTATCAAGTGAAACAATTGGGCTAATATCACCTTCGTTTAATTAAGTTTAATTTTAAATGACTTGCTAGGGCGTCTAGCAAATGTAACATCTTCAATACATTTTTAGCAGATAGATATGGCTTTGTTGTACAGACTTGTTGACATAGCAAGAAAATGTCTTGTGAGCATGAAGGGCCCCTTAGTGTTTTAAAAGAGAATATCTTGTTTATATACGAATGTTTTCATTGATTGCTTGACTGTCATTTGCAGGGGGAAAGGAAAAGTGTGGCAGTGCTGCCTATGGCATTGGCATAATTCTAGTACTTTAGTACTAGAATTCTACTTTTAGCACTCATTTGACTGTTCTTACAAATGCAATATTCTCCTAAAGACAGTACTCTTCAGATCTGTGCTGCATTAATTACTTTCACGCACATTCAGTAATAGACACATTCACAAGAAACTGCAGGCTGACTCTGAGTGCAGACCTGTTGTTGACCTGTTCCACAGCTGATTGCAGTCATTGGAAAGACTCTCATTGCCATCAGTGGGCTTTGACTGAGACCCTATAGGAATTTAAATCCTGCTGCTGTGATAAAATAAAAATTAGACTAATGTGAAAGGTAGCCGGCTGCCTCAAGGTATCCATAAGGAGTACTGTCAAACACAGTATTTCTGAAGCACCCATGTATCCACAGGTCGCCATTAAAAAAATCAGTGTTTGCTAACATTTTATAACTTGTGGTATCTGAGATCATATTTATTATCTATTCAAGGTACCATTCTTAGTAAATGTTGAACTTTTAATGGCAACCACTGAATGGGCATTAAAAAAACTTAAATGCTAAGGAGCCATTTTCCCTCTAAAAGTTATGACGATAGATCTTTTCAGAGTGGTAGATTATATATAGCATTTTACTAAATATGTAAAGATGATCAGGTCCCTGACCTGGATAGCTTTCTGTGTTACTCAGAAAAATATTACATAAGATAGCAGTTTACGTTCCAGATGTTCTGCAGACATTGTCAATGAGGTTAAGGCAGAAAGGCTGGGCAAAAGGAGTGGATTAAAACTTATTCATGTTGCATTTGCCTCCTGTGTATACATAAAATAAATATTAATAACTACTTCTGAATATTCAATATAAGCTTGATGTTCCTATACGCCTGAAAGTTTGCTGCTACTTTAGCTTTCTCTGTCAAACCTGGTGTTCAAAGGGTTATGTAGCAATTGTTGCTGAATAACGTTTACATTTATCTGCTGTAAAATAGGCTGAATGGCACCAAAGAGTGTCGTGTTCAGTTTTAAAATGCCACAAATAACAGATTTATAGATTTTTCTAAATACATTATTTTAGCTTGACAGCATTAATCATTCATGCTTCCTTCTTTCATTTTTCTACCTGCAATGGATTATTGAAACAGAAAATAACAACGGGAAAGGCTATAAGCAGTATCAAAATGTCAAGTTTGTACTTACAGTTGTATGTGCGTAGACAGGGTCAAGAGCCTCAATTATTTGTATATGTACACAGTGGTACTACATGAAAGGTTATGTCACCTGCAGCTATTTTCTTGCAGATTTAAATAGGACTGATATTCAACTCCACAGTCAGCCACTGACATGGAACATAGAATTGTAAAATACTATGAACTCTCATGTCAGGACCTAAAATATGAACTGGGTGATTGCAAGGTGTAGCTGTGGGCAATGCTACGTATTGCAGTGTAAGTCCTTTAAATTACTTTGTGTTATCCCTGACCTGTTCTTTTCATTTAAACGTAAGATGGAAGTACTTTTGCAGGGAAAAAGCAGTATTGTCTATTTTTCAAATGGGTTTTTTGCTTGTCTCTTTGTTTTTAGTAGTGCTCCATCTTTCTATAACCATTAACCATATAGATATGATTAAAAAAAAAAAACCTAAGAGCGTTTTTTTCATGGTAACTGAGTGAGAGTCATGTGTCAAAACTGTCTTAGCAGAATTATTTGGAAAAGTGGGGGGCTACTAAATAAATGTTATCTGGTGAGTAATCTGATTTCAGATACTTTTTATTTAAAAAAATGTTTTAGATTTACAGTCTTTCTGATCTAGTTCTTTATGGGTAAAATTCAACACTGTGAGAAGGTCAGCACAAGATCTGTGTATCACCTAAGCTTTATTTTGAGGGCCCAGCTGGGGCATTGGCCCTGTACCGGTCCATTGCACAAGGTAAAATTTACCTATCTGTCTCTCTACAAATGAATTAATTGCACGAAAGGATGTTATTCTGCAGGCAAAATTTGGAACACCAGAGTAGGTGTGCAGTCTAGAGGGTTAGCAGCTTGATCTGTGGATGCCATGTGTTCTACAAAGCAAAGTTCTATCAGGGGTCAAAGGGCTCGAAGCATAGAGCGGTGCTTAGGAAAGGGAGAGGGCTGTTGCTGATGTATTCACAACTTGGTGTAGAGGGCTCTGTAACAGCGGACTATTTCAGCCTTGCAGCTATATCAGTAAACTCAAAAAAGATCCTATCCCGACATCTCTGGACCACCCAGTGCACCACCCATTCACTCAGGTGGTGCACTGAATCAAGAATGAGGCTCTTATCTGACTGTTGACTGACTGACTGCCTGTTGTTTGCTTGTACCAACTTCTCTTTGTTGGTTGATGACTCTTCAGTATGGAGCTAGGAACTTATATTGCTCTTCATTTCCCTTTAAAAAAATAGGGTTTTTTTGCTGCTGCCTCTGTTAATTAAATGTTAATGTTTCACTGTTCAAAAGAGGAGCTGTGAAAGTTTGTTCCCTTGTTATTATGCATTATAATGCAGCCATTAATTATGTGATCTTTATGGTCATAGATACCCATGTTGTAGAAGAACGATAGTATTATATTTATATATGTATAGTAGTATTCATATAGCTTTATAGATTCATATAGTGGTGATGTAACACAATGCATACTGTGGTATAGCAAGGGCAGAGGGCAGTAGGAAAGTTCTGGAAGGGCAGTATGTAAGTGCTAGAATGATCTGGGCTTTATTCCCTGTAGACTACCCAGAGTCAGTACAGAGTAATTAGAGTCAGCTGACACCAATTAAGGCCCCACCCAGGTGCCTATAAAAACCCTCTACTCCTGAGAGACAGGGTGGGAGTTGGAGTAAGTGTGTGGTGAGCAGCGGAGTGTGTGGAGATTGTGAAGAAGAACAGAACAGAGTACGGTGGTGTGTGGAGTCGTGGAGGAGAACAGAATGGAGTACAGTAGTGTGTGGAGTCGTGGAGGAGAACAGAACGGAGTACAGTAGTGTGTGGAGTCGTGGAGGAGAACGGAACGGAGTACAGTGGTGTGTGGAGTCGTGGAGGAGAACAGAACAGGAGTACAGTGGTGTGTGGAGAAGTGGAGGAGAACAGAACGGAGTACAGCGGTGTGTGGAGTCGTGGAGGAGAACAGAACAGGGTACAGTGGTGTATGGAGAAGTGGAGGAGAACAGAACAGGAGTACAGTGGTGTGTGGGTGAGAGGTGGAGTCCTGAGGAAGGTACTGGGCTCAAGAAGCCAGAAAGACGGAGGGGGAGAAAGTAGCCCAGTGAGAAGTCTGCAGCTGTGAGTAAGGTGCCAGCAGCACTTAGCTGCTACTCAGACGGCCCCTGGGCTGGGACCCGGAGGAATGGGCGGGCCTGGGTCCCTACCCCCCTCCCTGGAAAGACAGGGTAACTGGCAACACCCTGGCCCACTATGAGAGGCAAAAGTGCGAGACCCACTAGGGAGAAGCTGGCTGTTTGCCACAATACACACATGGGGCAGAGTTAAGGTTGTAAAATCAACTTTAGCTTTTACATTTCTGTATTACTGAGAGCCATATCCTGTTCCCACTGAAGTCATAGACTTCAGTCATAGACTTCAGTGGGAGCAGGATTTGTCCTCAGAACTAAGTTGTGTAACTCTAATATTGTATTAACATTGCTGCTTTGGATTTCAAATATATGCATGATATTATGGTATAATTCATGCTGGAAAATAGCTGTCTTATTTGTAATAAAATTTTAAAGCAAATACAAGTGAAAAATAATCTCTTCAGTTGCCATCTTTGTTAAAATCAGTCCAGGGTTGGAGGTCATACATTAGCATCAGTCTCAATGTCTGCAATCAGGTGGCACAAACCACTGATATTTACTGAGCTAATAAGATGACCATTGCAAACCTGTTTTGAGATTGCTGTTCACTTAGCAATTATACTAATGCGTCATACCAATTTGTACAGTTACATTACTAAAAAATTCAGTTCACTTCAAGTTTTATCAAATCTTAAAATACAGAGTTTGCTGTCTCAGAATACAGTGAAAGTAGGTGAAGGCATTAAGCCTCACTGAATGGATGTATTTTCCAGAATATGTTACTAATGCAGTTATGCATCAAAAAGTTTGTTCACTGTTTTCTCAGGAGGAAAAATGTTGCTTTGTTGTCTCTTTAGCAAGAGATTGTAGCTGTCATTATGTAGCTCACTGGCTAATTTTCATCTTTATCACTGTCAGATATTTTTGTTATAGTCATTTAACTTAAATTATTAGCACAAACTTAAGGGACAATTGATTTTAAATAAAGTCTAATTGTCACACCGATTTTCTTTTCTCTTTAAATATGGAATTTAAGGAAAAATCCAGTGAAACTGCTCCTACCTATGTAACTGAAACAGCAAGGGAAAACTCCTTTAAATACTTACACACACACAGAGTCTCATTTAAACCAGTGGGAGCATCATGTGTGAATAAGGAGCACTAGTATAAGTAGAGATTTGGGCCAATAGTTAAGCATTTTAGAGAAACCCTCCGTTTCTATGTGTGCAGAGGCTAAAATCAAGACTCTCCACCTCTTGTAAGAGTAGATCCATTTCGTTTTATGGCTAGTGTGAGCACATCACTCTCTCCTCCTGCGCTGGTGCAGGGAGTGCTCCTCTGTCGTCTTTAGCCACTCTGTGGCCTCCTCTGTCCTGTGTGACGTGAACTCTCTCTGAATCGCTGAATCACCATCCTTCCCTTTCCCTCGTCCTGTGGAGCGGTCTCTGTTGGTTCATGAATGGGTACACTGTGGATGGGTTGGAACAGGGTGGGTTAGGAGGAGCATGGAGGGACAGTGGAATGGGGACACACTTTGTCTCCTACCCCAACTCCTCCAGCCCAACAGAAATGCTCTGGAAAGGTAATACAGTTCCAGCAAAGCTAATGCTACAGTGGTTAGGACCCTTTGGAGTAGTGTCCACCTGAGTAGCCACAGCCAAGATAACACAGCTGGGGGCTGGAGTAGAGTTGCCAGAGGCATAGAGCTACTGTGGAGATATGGGCTTCCTGTGACTAGGGATCCTCCAGTTTGGTGTGGTAGGAAGTATGGGCTCACATATAGTTGTGATTTCATAAATGTTGGTTTATCACAGTTCTACTTTTAGTTTATGCAAATAAAGAGCTAATCACTGGCAGTTGAAAGTTTGCAAACAAACATAGTGCCTTGTTTTCCTAGAATTCTCATCAAAAGTAACCATCAGACATTTCAGAAAACAAGTCTTGTCTCTAGTGATAACCAATGTGCACAGTCTTACTGATAAAAATGATACATTTACAATTCTTTTATTACTACACTCTTTGACAAGATAAAGTAAACGGTGTTTTGTGAAACATTATAACTTACAACAAAAGCTAAGCTACTGTCCAAGGATACTGAAAAATTCTAGTATAAATACACATTATTTTCAGCTGGCTTGTGGATGATTAGGGTATCCCAACACTTTGACAATTTTCATATAATACTATGAAGAATTTCAAGATTTCCCTTCATCTTACTGCTAGCGCCAGACCAATACATCTTTTCTAGTAAAAATTATACACATCTATGGTTCTTACTCTTCTTCCAATAAACAATAAATCCTGCAGATAGTTTATGTGCACATTAGCTACAGTCTGTTTTCCCCCCTACAGTTCAAAAAACAAAACCTCAAATATATTACACAAGAGAGGATAGAAAACATAAGGAAACATCACTTTGGTGAGATTTGAGTAATATCTCTTTATAAAGATTTACCTATTTTTTTCCCATAAACAATAGTGAAAGACCAGGAAAAGGCTGGGTCATCTACTGGCATCTGTTTCTCTGCATAAAATGTCCCAAGAGAATAATACTTACTGAGTTAACATGAGTTACTTGATGGTCCACAATCTAGAGTTTTCAAATCGTCTTGGCAGCTGTTCACCTATTGAATAGCTCTGTGACTTTCTAAGGAATTCTTTGCTTGATCCTGTCAAGGCAGAAGAAAGAATTTAGAAATATACAAAAAAACATCTATGTTTTTCTCTTTATTAATCTCCCTTCATAATATGTTCATTTATGAAGCCTAACTTTACTGATGAGAGGGGACAACCAGATCTTTGGCCTTAAGAGTTTCTCTGCTGTGGCTGTAGTGTACTTTCTTTGGGTAAGGACCATGATTTTCTTAGCTTATGCTCAAGATGTTCTCACAGTTTTTGTTTGTTCGTTTGTTTGTTTGTTTTTAGGCCTCATGGCTGTGTTAGGGCAGGCCAGATTGCATCTTGAGAAAAATCAGGTGCTGTGTGCCTGAAATTTCCTCATCATGAGACAGGCTAATGGGAAGGTGCAAACAGCACCCAAAAAGGGATGAAATAATTTGCTACAACCCACAGCAAGAGAAGAGCAGGCAAAGATTGTGACACTCTGGCAGCTATACATCACCCCTGATGCAGGACTGAACCTAAAGGCTCAATCTAAACTGAAGGCCCTAATCCTGCAGTAAAATCTGCCTTGATACCGTGGGCTACCCATATAGAGTTCACCTCAGGATCTGGGCCATACTGAATAAATACACAATCCTGGCCGGAAAGAACATGTCATTTAAATTGATCTTGATGAAGTGGGGAAATAAGAGGCAAAGGAGATTGAGGGAGGAAGAAAATATCCAGGAATAAGGTTCTAGGAATGCTTGAATAGTATGCATCGTTGATTCTCATTCATGGGTTTCTTTCATAATTTTTTTACTGCATTATTTATGGGGAATTATGGGATCCTTGTTTAATGAAGGATTATGGGACAAGGTAAAGTCTGAGAAGGCTTTCATAAGATGTTTGGGAGGATGTGTGACATACTGGGTCACAGAGGACAGTCCAGTTTATGGGCCAGCATGGGAGAAAGCACAGGGGCACTTGTTTGAGACACCAAGAGAAGGGAACAGGGAAGAAAGAGGGTGGAAAGGGTGTGAGGAGCAGAATTAAAGGTGGTAGAGCTGGAGAAGGATCTGCAGATCACAGTTGAGATGCTGAATGGCATGTTAGATCAGTTCTGTATGGGAAAAACGTTCCTTCGGGGATGCTCAAACAGATAAGATTGGTATTTGAAGGATTAATGTACAGTACCTTTTAAAGTTTAAACTTTTCATCTATGCAGTTGTAGTAGGAAGGAACATGGGAGCTGATATTATGGAGACTTGCTGTTTCAGCCCCTTTTCTACATTAAATTATGTGTGTCTAACTTATTATCTCTCTCCTAGGAAAATTCCACAAACACAATCCACTGCCCGAAGAAGCAAGTCTAAAAAGTGTCTTTTAGGAATATGTATGAACTTCTCTGCAACACCCTTCTTTTCTCCCCTTCCCCTTGAGGACTTTACATTTTAAAACAGTAAAATGTATACTGTCTTACTTTATTTCTTCCCCCAGTAATTGAAAATTGCGTATGAAAAGACCTGGGGTTTCGTGCACGTTAAGCTAACATGTTAACGACATGAAGTTTTTGAAGCCGCCTTTGGGAATTGGGTGTCCAAAATCTTATAAGCAACCTTGATAATTTCAGCCCTTTTAAGCTCTTTTAAGCCCTTTTAACTCCTAGAGATATTTAGGATAGGATTTTCAAATTCCTTTTGCCTTCATTGTAAACAGAGTTAGGCCAACAATGTGAGTCCTTAAAAATCCCATCCCTCCCTAAACTTTTTTTAAAAGCACGAGATCCTAGCAGCTGAGGTCCTGTTTCTTGGTGGTTGTTTCTGCTATTCACCTTCATAACTATGCCTGCTGCTGCTTATAAATTTTTATGGGGGGAGATTAGCAGAAAAAGTGAAAACCTTATATGTATTTGCTACAGTTTGCCATTGCCCGCCTCTCCCTCCTACTACTTTCAGGGGCTGTTTTCGCTTTTTAAAATCCTCTTTATTGGGTTTTATTTGAAAGAGTAAAGTTGACTTTATCTCTGAATTTGCTTTTATGCATTCTGATTATTTGGCCTATAAAGCTTGGTCTGTAGTTTTTCTTTTGTGAGTAGCTCAGCTCTCTGTAGTCTACCTATCTAGCTTTTGCATTTGAAGAGCTATGTGAAATTTTTCAACCAAAAATTTTTATTGATGAAAAATATAGATTCAGGTTGAATAAAACATTCAGTGAATTCATGTTGCCGTTGCTGAATTGTGAGTCAGGAAAAAATAATAAAAATTGTGTTTTGACATTTTCTAAATGAAACAGTTTTGTTTTTTCAGCTAAAAATGACTTTCTGTTTTGAAATTTGGTTCAATTTAATAAAAAAAAATCTTTCTAAAACTTAAAAAAAAGCTCCAATAAAACAAAACATTTCATTTTGAGCAGAACTAAAAAAAATTTTCAGTCCATTATTGTTTTTCAGTTCAGCCACTAAGTGGAAAATTAGCTGTTCGCACCACTGTTCTGCAATAGTCTGAAAAGTGGTTGGTTGTAGGGCAGTTGCAGAAATAACCTAGAAGCAATGTTTGTACTAGGGTTCAGTGCTGATTATATTATACTTTGAAGATACCTACAATTCAGTACATGGGTAAAAAAGCAAACTTAATAGAGCACTAACTGACAAATCTATGTAAATATATTTTATTTGCAATCTTTAAGGGTGGAATCTGGCCTCCTTTCAAGTCAGTGGCAAAACCACAATTGACTTCAATGGAGCCAGGATGCACCCTGACTCCTGTAAACTGATACATGCAGGTGGTTCCACATACGTATGTAGAGTCCCTTGGAAGTCAGCAGGGCTTTGCACAGGTGAGGGGCCAGCACACAAGTTCACATTGCAGGACCAGGGCCTTAAGGTTGTGTCTAGGATATTGCCTAGTTCATGTCGCTGAAAGTTATTTCCCATTTTTATTTGACAAATAGTTGTAAATGTGGTCATCAGCATAAATGACAATAAATACAAAGTTTACTAATAAGCAATAAACTTGTCTTGTGTACATATCACTTGCTGAAGATCCCAAATGGTGTACACATAAAACTAACCAAAAGTTATGAAACCTTCAAGCAGTCTGCATGTGAGCCATTTTACAAAGGTACCACTGTGAGATAATTTTTTAAACTCTGCAGTGAGGTATTGGGACTATCACCACTTTTCTTTTTCAACCAAGTAACTGTAATATTAGTAAAATTTTCTTTCCATTTTCCTAAGATTCCCCAAGGTCTATAGTTTTCTTTGCAGAAACGGTTGCCATTAAATATGCTGTATGTCAATGCAGCAGTGAGGTGGTTAATTTTGACTGAATATTATGCTATATAACCACTTGGCATTTAACTTGAAAAATGACTTTCTGCTTCACCTGTCAGCAGCCCAGTTCTCATCAAATAAGTGAGTAAGAAAAATTTTTAAATTTCAATTTCCTGATGCTATTAGACACTACTTCTTCCATACTTAAACAGTTTAGCAGTGCATGTACATGTTTTGGTATTCATGCCATGCATCACACTACATGCTATTACAATAGCTTTTTTGTTTAAAGGGTAAAGAGATGCATGGATCTTTATCTTGGGGTTAGGAAAATGTATTGCAGGAACATGGCCAATCAGGTTTCTGAATAACTTTGTAACATAGTACCATAACCCTGATGTAGTGCAAGGAATTTAAAATACTAGGTGGCTGTGACTCTAAGACAGAAAACATGCAAAATGAAGTAAGCATGCACTGTAATCTTGTACTGTACTTCTCTAGAAAATCAATGACTTACGTAGCATCAATCTATTTATATTCTTCTGTCAATTATATTTTTATAAATCTTGCAGGGGACTGATGCATTTTCTATATGTGGTTTAAGATTAAAAATACATTCAGTTCATATTACCTGAAAGGTATATCTTCCATCATTTTTATTTCAAACATCCAAATTATAGCTTTCTAATTTTGTTTATATATCCCCAAACAGTAAGGAAACTTGATTTAGATGTGGCACAAGGCACCATTTGATTTCCATTTATCATGTTACCTAACACCTTATTCATTTCTTCATTGATAAGTCCTGGGACATCCATGGTTCTAGAGTAGTAAACATCAAACACTATTTGAAATAATAGTTCATTGTAAATCTGTGCTGGTATCACTAAGGTGGTTGTTATTATTTATTCATGCATTTGTTTAGCACTGACTATGGAATACACAACAGCAAGGCCAGTCACAGCCTGAAATGCCTTAGAATAAAGTAGATACACAGAAGGCAGATGGCGCTTAGGGATCTCTAGAGTAAACTAGAGAGTCTTTCAGACATATTTATAGTAAAAACAAAAAATTGCATGTGTAAATTTTATCATTTTTGAGCAAGTCACAGGCTATGGGCCTGATTTCCTTTATTGCAGAGTAACTCCACTGAAATCATGGAAGTTACATCAGCATAAAACAGGTGTAACATAGTGTCATGATCTGCCCCTTCCTAGGCACAAAGCCAGGTTGTCAAACACCGATGTCTCTAGGTGCTAGTGCAGCCTTTTTACCCCTCTAATCTTCCTCTCAGGACAGTTGCCTGGGAATTTTAGGTGACCTTGGTGCCTTTTCCTAACTCTGTTTTGAGCTCCCTGAGACCTTTTCAAAACCCCACTGATTGACTATGCTTCCAGTCAGAGATTTGAAAAACCACTAAACTTTCATTTAAACCACAGTAAACATAACATAAATATTACAGTTACTTTCATTAACCCTTCTTACTATCAGAGAGAAAGCTTACTCTTGTAAGCTGGCACTGCTTCCCTCATGACCCTGGCCTAGTAGCTCTCTGACCGCCTCTGTGACCCTGCTCCCTTTCTCCTCAGGAGCCAAATATCGACCCTTAACCTTCAAAACCCCTGAACTTCCAAATGAGCAGTCTGGGTGTAGGTTCTGTTCAGGAGCCTAAGCTCTTTGTGTGTCTGCACCCAGCAGCATATGTTCTTTTTTGTCTTTGGCACCCAGCAGCATATGTTCTTTTTTGTCTACCCCATCATAAAATTTCAAGTTAACATAGTCCCTTCACCACTCATAGTGATAAATTAGGCTGGATATTCTGAAAAACCATGGTCTAAATTGTCAAAAGGACTAGTGATTATGGGTGCCTCCATTTGCGGGTTATTAAGTTGAGGCACCTTAATGGGGCCTGAATTTCAGAAACTGCTGATCATTTCCTGTGAAAAACAAATCACTTTTTGGTATCTCAAGGTGGACACCCAGAAATTAAAGCACCAGAAATCATTAGTCACTTTTGAAAATATAGGTAATGATCCCTAATGCTTACTGTATTTCTTAACCATCTGTAAGTGCATCAATAAGGTGTGAATGACAACAGTGTGACTTTATGGATCCTTTGCTGTAGATATGAGAGAGTAGGTTGTATATGCATAAGAACAAAATAAGTCTATGTACAGTACAGGCATAAGCATGAGTTTTTTAGTGACAATTGCAACAGAAACACCATGCCCATAAGGCTGGTTGCAGTTATGCTCTCAAATGTAAAAACGTCGTCTTTTTTTTAATGAAATAGTAGTAGACACAGCTAACCTGTGGGTAATATTAATCCTCTGTTTGCATAATGTTTTCCTAGTTATCAACTTCAATGGTGTTACTTTGGATTTCCATCACGGTTGCTGACAGCAATATTTGTCTTACTTGCTCCATCTTGGTGGGGTGTCACTTAGGTGGGAGAGAGCAGAATTTTGAATTTCCCTTTCGGAGTGCTGATTCTTCCCAGCAGAGAAAGGAAAACCCATGCGCCTGTCCATCAGCCCGCCTTACTGGTTTTGAGTGTTCACTGTCTGAGGTAGGTGAAACCCACACTGGTTTTAATGTGGGTCTTTGTCCTCTAATAGTTAGATCATAGATTGAAATTTGAGTCTGCAGCTGACAACAAGCTAATAGTCCTGATCTTATAGCTCAAGCAGTAAAGGGCAAAATTAAAGAATTACTAACAAACTGCCTGTAGGGTCATCATTACAAAATGAAAGGATCCTATGTTGCAAAATGACATCTTGGTGTTAGCATCCCTCCTCCCCCCCCCACCACATCAATCATTTGTGGCTAGCCTGGTTGGTTTATTGAATTTTTGGATGTTGGGTTACTTAGGCTCTGCCTAGCAGCAGTGTTTTCATTAGGGATGGATATTTAGTCCTTTTTCACAACTTTCACAGGAGTCTACTTCCGCAGCAGCCAATTTTTGTGTGGGATCATAATTTATCTTAAATCTAAGCAGAGAGACAGGAATGAATGGGAGCACTTTATGTTGAATGATAGGACATGAGGAGGCACTTTAATGACTTTAACACTGAGTATAGTTTGAGGCACCTTATGTCAGAGCCTATTCACAAGAGAGAGAAAGATTTCAGTTTTGGCCAAATCCTATTTCATTGGGGCTAGATGAAACCCCTTTCTCTTGGCAGCCTGTTATGGTCATTGAATAAATTAAAGAATTACTCCATAAAATGAGGGGGTTTGCTGCTGGATAACAGCGATTTCCCAAGGTTAAAGAAATTATAATTATAACTTGTGGCTGTTTGCTAACCCAAGTCAACCATGTGGAGTATTTACTTACTGACCTCCATTATGGCAGCCCCAATGAAAGTATATTCATATATCCCTATACAAATCTTATGGATCCCTTTAAATCTAAATGAAAATCACTGTCTAATGCTATTTTATTTGTTTCCGAAAGACAGAATCGGCACAGAATTTAGGAGGCAACAGGTGACAACTTTAGTATATAGATGCATAAACCATGCTTCCTCATTACCTTTGCTGGTACCATCTGACTTAATACATCAACACTTAGCACTTGTTCAAAATGCTTTACAAATATTAACCAATCCCCACAATATATGTTCCACTGAATTAGTAAGAAAAGTACCATTATCCCTGGTTTTTGTTTTTTTTTCAGATGAGGAAATTCAGAAAAGGATATTTACATAACTTGCCCAATATCCCAGAGACCATGAAAGACAGGATTTGGAACTCATTAGCCCCAGGTGTTCCATAAAAGTATGAGAGCACAACCACTAATATCACTACCAACTGACAGTGAAGCCTCGAAGTCTCATCAAGTGAGTGATATACATCGCAGTGTATACGCTCCCTACAAACTCATTCATTCATGTGCAAGATTCAGAGATTGGGGAACTCCGTACATAATGTTTGAGCATTGTCCATGGGTTCAATACCACTAAGCTTGGCAGAATTTGATTTTTTTTGTTTTTTGAAAGTTTTGGCAGATAATATCCATTTATTTTAAGCATTTTAAAGATTTTTATTGGTTTAACTTGTCACAGTTCTGGAAAATTATGGGGGGTTCAGACAATAATTATTTAATGATAGTAGATGTTGATATTAAAAAAGTTAAAGCTTTATAACTGTTAAAATATCAATTGACAACATCACATGTCAAAAAATCCTTCAGTCGAACTCGAATAATTTCTCAAGTGACCTTTTTGTTACTTTGCCTATCTGTAAATTTTGATTATCAACGGAAATATTTTTATCATTTGTGTGTGTCTGATGAAATCGATGATTATCAACTTCCAACCCTAAATACTACCTACTCTCTCTGACCTGTCAACTTCACGACTGGGAGGAAAACCATTTCAACTGCTACAATTCCCTAAAAAATACAATACATCGAGGAGAAAGAGTGTGTCAACTAATTCTGTTGTCATTTAATAACATATTATCCTTTCTATGTTTCCTTAATCATCTGAAGATAGTTGTACATATTTAGAAATTCTCTCACTTCCTTAGAAATATCTATATTGGATTTTATAGGCATTTTTATAATAGAGCCAATAACTGTTTGGATGAAATTCTGGGAATGCTTCTGTAGTGCCACTTTTGCATGATAATCATTATGAGATTGCTTCCCCACTGCTTGCTTAATGCAGCTGTCCAAGTTTTGTATTTGCTGGGAATCCAATTTGTTTTAAGAAATTAACAAAACAAATACTTAAGTACTCTGCTGAACATATCATAAAGTTTTTATTCATTTTGGTGAGAAGAAAAACAAGCATTCTACTGCTCATGAAACAGCTTTTGAAACCATTTTTATGAAATTGAATCGCTACCAAAATAATTTGCTCATGTTAATACAGATGCAGTACAGCATCTCAATAATTACTCCACTGCCTTTATCTCTTAACTATTTCAAACTTTTCTGTGTTGCTAGTCTAATATCTGCTCAGAGGCAAGCCCTGTTCCCACGAATAAAGACTTCCTGCTACATTCTGGCAGTGATGCCTTTGCTCTTCATTGATGGGGGTAGATGCTACATCGCCCAAGGATGAGTGCTGGAATATTTTTCCCTCCGAGAGATGTGATCAAACTGCATATGGTTGTGCACAGATGACTCCACCAACTGTACCAGCCCTTCTTTGCAGGGCAGTGTGGGAACCATGATGTCACCACTCCCTGCACAGCCGGGGACAGGAATGAACAATCCGTGTACTCTCAGGAGCGCAGAGATTGCTGTTGTCCAGCTATACTGAAAGGACAGGAGTCACCTGGTGTGGTTTTTATCAGGCCATAATTTTATTATTATAAATTTACTATACATTTATTATAATTTATTATTAGTCTGGGACTATCGGGCAGATAAGTGTACACTGCAAGTAACTCCATTATCTGCCTGGTCTGGAGAAAAAGGGTTTCTTCTTCTGCTATGCTTGCCACTTTTGAACTCCCCAGCCCTTCCGGTCCCTGGAGGGGAGACAGCGTCACCATGCTGACCCACTGCTCCTTTTTGCAACAGCTTCTGAGCCTCGCTGCCTCCCATGGCAAGCTGGATAATGCCTCCCCCTTCCCCACTTAAGGGTGCAGTGAGGTCATTCTGCGTGGCCTTGAAGTAACTGCATAGGTGACGACAAGGCCTCTTGCCTGTCTGCTGAAGGGCGCTTCTTAACGTGACCCTTAGTGAATAATGGCATAGGCAGGATTTGCATAGCCCACTTTGAGGCCTTGACCCACAAAGTCTACTACCATGGACCACTGACTCACTGCTCAGAGAGTACTGCAATGTAGCTTCTCTGCCGGCTTCCCTTGCCCCACAACAGTTGAGCCATAAGAGTTCTGCTGTTTTTCACATCTTGTGCCCTTGCACACGAAAGGTCATGATTTGTCCCATGATATCTTACTTGTGGGTCCAAACCTACAAGGTTCTGAGCACCTTTTGAAAGGTATCTGGGTATGCTTAGATCCCACTAATCATCCCTAATCCCTCTTGAGCAGCACCTTTCAGGATTGGGACCTTAATTGTACTCTTATATAGTACACGTAGCATATATTATGAAGAGAGTTGTCTTTATAGATGGGAGGATAACATTTTTAGGAATGAAAGTTCAGCATTAAAAAAGTAATTTCTGAATAAACCTATTTTCTGTATAGATTAGATAGACGAGATGGATCCTACAGTCCTTTATTTTGATATAATGCCCATTGAAGTCAGTGAGGATTTCTGCCTAAATAAAGATGTCAGGATAGGAGCCACTAGTACACCATGTACTACAGTTCTTTATCTTTTCACATGTTTATTTTCCACAATGAGTAGCTTGAGTAAAATAGTGAGCCTGGTGCTTCCTCGTTTAGTCACTGTTCAGTGTTGGTGTAAACTACTACCACATCAGAATACCCACTTGGCGCTACTTTACACAGGTGAAAATGCCTACATGACGTGCAAGGAAGTGGAGAATCAGGTCCATCATTTTTAAAGAGCTCTCTAATTCTCAATCTTCCTAAATTTACTGCAGACTGGCTGCAGAATAAGAGGTCTTTGCCAGAGAAATTAACAAGGCATGTCAGTACAGCCCTTATCACACAAATACAGTAGGTGAAGTCTAGCTCCACCTTGGATGTGTTGCTAGAGGGGTGTTTGCAGGGAGGGAGAGCATAAGGGGAAAGGTCAGAGAAGCACAAAACCTCCTCCTCCCATTTCTTTAACCTGTGATTGTAACAGGTGAATATTGATGGTTATATAATTCCCTAACTATAGTATGTGAGCTGATATGTGAGCTGACCGAACAAAGTTTGAATGGCTGATTTTGCTTTGCATGCATGCTTTTACTATATAAAATTCAGTAGCCTCCTAATCAGTGTTTTCAGAAGGTATTTTTCTGCATTCCAGAATGACAATTGCTGTGGATTCTACCAGAGATATTTGGAATTTGGCATCCATTCCAGGTCTCTTTCAGTTGCAAAACTAAACTGCCTTTCTGGCCTGTTTTTCCTGACATAGTTTCCACACCAATGTTAACTATATGGTAGGCTTTCCAGCTGCCTATTGTTTTACTGCAATGACATTTTTCAATACACTGCAGAATATGGAAGTCAAAAACCTGCTGCAAAAATACAATGTTTAACTGTCATTTCAAAATGAGCATTATTAAATTTTTCTTCATCTTATTGAAGTGTCCGATCTCAGGATTGCTGAAGTTAGAACTAGTTCTTTGCCTCCCCATTAACCACTTGGATGAATGCAGTTAAAATCTTCTAGTTTTCAAAGTGAAACATGTAATTTTGCTTATTTTAGAGCCAGATCTCACTTTCCCTGACTTCAGTGATGTTGGATACAGCCTATAGGAGCCAAGATGACAGACACTTGTGTACTAGAGTGTACTCACCCATGTAAGTATTTGCAGAACAGGACCTATCACCTTTATTACGTGTAATATTAAAGTTTGCTAAGTGGTAACATTTTCAATTAAAGGTCTGCCTAAAAAGTAGATTATAGTACTACATACTGTGTGAGACACTAGCAGCAGGAAACATTATTTTGAAAGATTTAAATTAGCAGATTTTATTTATCAGAATAGTATTCTTGAGATGTATCTCACTTCTGTCTAAAAGAGTTTTAAATTAGCAGCTTTTATTTATCACAAAATTATGCTCCTGGGCTATCACACTTTCTTTTATGTTATTTACTCAGACCAGTGTGGCACAAAAACAATTGTGTGACATTGGGAACAGAACAACACTAATGTGAAATGCCCAGGAGCAGGATTATTGTAGAGAGATGCAAAATTCAGAGGTACCAGTGAAGAACATTTTTAACATAGTATACATTCTAAATACACTCTCAGCTATACATTATTTTAACTGAATTACAACAAAAGAATATAATTCTACCATTTTACTGAGGTGCATAAAAGCAAATTGTGAACCAAAACTTAAGTTAAATTCAACCAAGATTAAATTTTGCTAAAGTTTACAATTATTCAAGTTTTAAGAAAATCTTTTAGCTGGGTTTGCATCATTTGTTAATCTGTTCTATAGTTTCTGATGCCACGTCATTTGAATCTCACTCTAAAAGCATTTAACAACATCGTTTTATTTTCCATAGCTATAAACTATTCTTTTTTTTAAATATAGTTAGAAACAGAAGAAATCCAGATTCTGTGGATCATAAACTGGACATCCATATTTTATAGAAACCAAGAAAAATAAAGTGTGTCCTCCCATTATCATGTTAAAAAAATTAATGGGTACATTTTAACATCCTACAATTAATGGACAGATTTTAAAACCCTTGTAAATAGTACAGTTGTAAATGCCAGTTTATATTTTACAGAAATATTCAGAATCAAAATACCTTCTGACTGCAAGAAGGAACAAAATCTTTTGAAAAGAATCTTTATTTTTGGTAGTTTAGTTCACAGTACCAAAAAACACATTGTACCAATCCGATATTTAATGAGCCTCTAACTCCATTTCTACCTTATCCCAAAGGTATAGCAAATAGTGCTGCTTTTTTAAAATATCAAGAAAACATCATTTGCTCTAAAATGTCCCTAAAAGCAGGTCTAAATTGCCAATAAAGGCTAGATAATTGTATCAGCATGGATCAGAAAGCATTTCTCAGAACTGATGAAATAGTTTGCAGTATTGAAGAACCTGCATTATGCTGCCTATACGTTTCACTGTGTACAAAATATCAGAGGCTGGTCTCAGTTTAGTTTGCTCACTACTGTGAATTTTGGGTTCACAGGAAATCTCTCACTAATGTCATTCTGTTTTTCTTCAAATATACTTTGTTTAGGGAAAGTCAGATGATTTTAGCAATCTCAGGTTCACTTAGAAGAACTTTTGCTTTTCAGTTACAGGGTGCTACTTTTTCATGGGAATCTCATGCTAGAAAATTGGCAGGGTTTATATTTCCATATCTTACTCAACTTTTTAAATACTTGGATTTTTAAAAAAGTAATAATTCACAAGGTTGTTGCGCTGCCTTATCAGTTCTACCTCAGTAGTTATGCAATCATTTGACGATCAAACACACATACAGTATAAATATTTAAGAAAAAGTAAATTCCATTAAGCTGCAATGTGATAGATGCAGTAGTAGGTACTTATCTTTGAAATATTAAACTCTAGACATTTATATCCATACAAAAAAGAGTTTCCTGCCATTTGATGAAAATTATGTGCCTGGTACTAATAAAATATTAAACTCCAATTTAAAAGATAAGTATCTTATTCATTTTTTCATAATAAAACATTTTACAGTGAATATGACAGCTAATATGCATCAGAATTTCCATACAATACTGTATTTACTAACTTTTGTGAAAGTTTTATATCTGCACTTATTAGTTGTTGACTCTATTCGAACACTGACTATTTCACAATGACGCTGTTTCAATAATGCATGAAAGGAGGTGTACAAACAGGCTTTATTTTTTGTAGTAGAGTTTTCTTTTGACACAGGCTACTGCTGCCAGTTAATTAAATGTAGCTAGCCACTAAAATTGCATTATCCTTTTCTGTCCCTATTATATCAATTAATGTCAAGCTGATGCAATGTTTCATGTTTAAAATAATAGATATGAGTGTTAAAAATTATACCCTGCAGTTTTCTTATTTGACTGTGCATTATTTTCAGCTGGAAATGTCAGTTTCTAACCTTCTGCCAAGAATATTTTGTAAAGGGCAATAATGTTAGTTATCAAATATAATGTCCTTTGAAATTAGAATAATTCTGTGTCTGGGGGAAATGTCCTAAAATATTGTGTTTCCATTTAAAAAATAATCTCAGAAAAATGAAATGATCAACAGATGGAAACCACTGAAAGAAAAAAAAAAGTTATTTTGAATGAAAAAAATTCACCATTTCCTTTAGGTGAACTTTAGAATGTGATTCTTTTACCTTTCTGCCAATGTGTTTTAGAACAGATCATTTTTACTTTAGTACGTCAACTCTTTGATGTAAAATGGTGAACCTTGCAAACAACTGATTTTATTTCAGGTACCACTACATAAACCAGTCTGTTAGCTGCACAATCATTTAAAATATTTGTCAATTTCACATCAAACTATGTGATCACTGAGCTATGCTTCACTAGCTGAATTGAACAATATGATATTGATTTCATTAAAAGAAGCTGTACATTTAGTTTTTCTGTGCCCATACTTATCCACTCTTACAATTTACAAAAATATTTCATTAGAGTCTTTTCACCACATCTTTCTGTGTTCTGATCGATATCAATAGACAGCAATGTGTTTTTTTAATTACGAGAGTGGGTGATTGGAGTTAATAAGCTATGAGATGTAAATACTGTGTCATTTCAAATAAATAAGAATGCACTTGAAAAAAACAAAAAATTGAACTCAGACAAATCTTATTCAGGGGGATGTACAGTACAAGTGACTGACTATATTACTTGCAAAAGTAGGATGTACCATGCTGCTCTAAACAGGAAGATGTATAAAAAGGGGTTTTATTTTTTGTGATATTTTTAAAGGGTTTTTATTTTATTTTTATTTTATATTTTTCTAAAATGCACTGTATCTTCAGGTCACTAAGCACTTGTATTTATATTTTCCACTTTCCACCCAAAGAGATATTTGTGCTCACATAAAATATTTCATAAACAGAAAGTTTTGACTTCCACTTTTCTTCTAAAAAAGATGCCCTTTGTGATCTCAAAGCTGGCACATTTATATAAGCCTATACAGCTGGTCCTAAACATGGTGTTACGAGAGAAAACTTTCTCTATAAACATAGTCCTTAAACATTCAATATAAAGTTGGAGATAAAACTAGGGAACAGTATTGTTTAAAAATAGCTGATGCATGGTGATATAAAAAAGAAAATATTCTATATTATGGACTTCTACACTTATAACTGCAAATGGTGTGCATGCAGCTGCTAGTTTGCATGCACAGATGCATTTTTGCATGTGCAAATGGATCAGTTCAGAAGTTTATAATATAGTTTTAAATTGACTGAATCACAGTATGGGAGTTTGGTTAACTAGTTGTCAGGGGATATTATTATCATCCTCATTATCGTTGCACATGAATTTTACCTTGTTCCTCTTATTTGCTTACCCTGTGTATTTTCTTTCCAAAAGGGATCCACTAATATTATGTTTTTGTAAATTCAGAAGAAGAAGAAGGGAAAAAAAAACTAATGATCACAAAGCTACAAAAATAGTGCCTAATTATGGCCAGGATAAACTGCATTTAATACCGATCTGTCAGCAAAGCAATTTGCCAGATGAGATCTTTAAATCCTTTCCGTGTTTTTTCGTACACATTATTTTAAATGGTCATATTTAAGTGTGCATTCAAAACAGCTGATGGGTTTGCCTTTTTTTTTTTTTTTATACCAATTAGAAAGTAAAATCCATGTTACTGTGATGGGGAGTTGACTTTTTCCATATGTCTCCATGATCAATGTCAATCAGAAAAATGTACTAATCCCTATCAGCGCAGATCCTTGAAAATAGTATATTATGGTAGTCTGCATTATGTTGTTGGAATGGCCACCCAGCGTCCTCACAAGTCTATATGGCTGTTGTCTGGGTGCTTTGTTGCCATCTGCTCGTAGTAGTAGGTTGCAGGCCTCTGCCTGGGTACTTATGGCTGCCACTTGATGCCTCCCTTGGTCTGGCCTCAAACATAGCATCTCCCTGTTTCTGAAAACTAGGCAGAGGTAAAGCAGTAGTAGCATATAGGGTGTACCTTTACATTTTATGAAAATGGTGTTAATTGCTTTTGTGAAGAAGGAAGAGTTACTGTGGGGACCATCTAAGGCTGAAGGAAGTGATATGCTCCATTTTTATCTGGTCAGGGGCCAAAACAGTTTTGTTCCCCATTAGATCGACTTCGTCTAAGTGTGGCAAGTTAGCAACTTTGTACTTCCCTGCTAGTGTTTTCTGTCTGAAAAGCCATTATTTTAATGGGCTCCGATAGGATTGCTTCAGTATAAGGGTGATCATCAGGTACTCTAAAGCTATTATAGGAGTTCTTACACTGCTTTCCTGCTGCACAGCAGAGAAAGGGATTGTGGCTGGAAAAAATGGGATATGGCAGGAACATCTCTACTCTATGCTGATTTTTTTTTTCAACTTCCTGTGGCCATTTGAGTTCTTAGGCTGCTCTAAGATAGCCAGAGACTGGCCCAGCACTGAGCCATCTTTAAGCCACTTTTGCACGCTTGCTCCCTGACTTGTGTTCTGTGCTTTTTAGCTCTAAAAAAGGCTCTGGTTGTGAGTGTTTTCACAATACAATTTTCTCCTAATATGATAAATTTCTTCAAATTATAAGGGTCTTTAATGGGGAAAAATTTCATCTGTACCCTTCTGAAACCTTTTTGCAGTGAAAGATTTCAAGTCAAATATCTTTTCACACACTTTTCTTGAGAAGGCAGATTTACATATGCATTAGGTTCATTTTATCAGGATACACATACACACAGCAATGACACATCTCATTGACACTGTGCTGTCTGATGGATAACTCCATACAAAACATATATTTGAAAGGAAAATAGGAGGAGGAATGGAATTAAGAGTCTCTGTACATAAATGACATCATGTTTTTGAAGATGAACTGCTTGCTTTATTTCCTATTTCTGGATTATTCACATACGCAACACATGTTCTGCAACTCTGAGACATTTGCTGCTCTACAAAAGGACAGTTGCTAGCCTGCTAAGGCTAACGTGATTATGCATGTTGATCAGTTATATATATTTGTTTATCAGTTAGCCTACATAGATTATTTTTAAAAAGCAACGGTGATTTAAACATTATCTGCTTCTGCAACCTTTGATCTTCAATAGCAGAACTCCAGATGGGATTAACTCCTATCTTGTATCACTCTAGAGCTGAATCCAGGGCACACAGTTCAGATCTGGATTTGTAGTTTCCAAGGCCTCAGAGTGTTTGGATGAAGGGGTCTTAATTTCTTTCTATGTAGACACAGGGGATAGAACTGTATCATTTGGACCTAAACTTGAACTTCCTTAAAGGTTTATTTAGCTCTGGGATTATGGTCCTGGCCCTTCGACATCTAGCTCCAGTCAATGCTGAGCTGTTCATATACAAGCTTAATGAAGGCATATGAAGGAGGAGTTAGAAATTCGGGCATTTGTAGAGTTTATAGAATGTTAGTGAATGAGATGCACAGAACAATTTAGTTGCTGAAATGGACATTAACTCCTAGAAGGGAAATTGAGCATATGAGTTCTGTTTGTCTTCCTCATGCTACTTCACAGATCTTTCTTTACTTTCCTGCTAACCATTCATTTCCTACCGATAGCCTGGGCTCAAGAGTCCTTACATTGGGGCATACTCTGACTTAGGTGATCCAGTCTCTTTGTAGGTTTGTAGTAATTATTTTAATTATAATAGAGGCCACCGATTAATTTTACACAGGCCTCAGAGCATGCTTTAATGGTAGTGGTGTTTATCCGATACTAATCTTGGTCAAATTCATATCAATGACTTGAGACGAAAAACTTTCTCCAGTTGCAAATCACCTTTCCAACTTTGTCCCATAAGCCTTTGTTTATTTAAAAACTCTCAGTTGATGCATTCCAGTCTGGTTTTACCTTTTGTGGAACATGGGATTGAAAGCTAAGAACTCTTGAAATCTAATCCTGTCTCTATCCCAAAATCACACGGTGATCACACAGTATACATCCTTTACAATCTTTCAGGTTTTCCCATCTGCAAAATGGGACAATATTTTTTCATAAATCTCAAAGCATAAGTGTTGTGTGGATCCATTAGTACCTTTGATAAAGCACTTTGAAGCTTCTCCAATGCGTTGATCCCCAACCTTCTTGACTTGAGGGACACAAATATCATTTTTACAGCCCTGAAGTGCCACCGGCCTATGATCTCATAAAAAACATATTGACATGTACACCATTAAGGACTGCAAATCACTATATATATTTAAAGTAAACATTTTGATGCTATTGTGCTCATTTTCACATTTACTATTTTCCACCTAAAAATTATTCACAGTGTGTCACACACTCAGACAAAGCACTACCGTAGATGGGTGTCTGTCACTACACACTGAAGCACATGGCCTGACAGCTAAATCACGGTAGGTGGTGTACTAAGTGCAAGCCAAACCAGAAGGCACTGATTTTTACAATGCTGCCCCTCCTCAAGCATGGTGAGTCCTGGCTGCTCTGCCAGGAGCCCTTCCCCACCACTGCAGCCAGACAGAAGGAGTTCAGCGAGGAGGCTGCCTCCTGGCTGATCTCCCGTCCCTCTGATTGCAGCAGGGAAACTACACGCACCCTGAATAGCACCATTTACTCCACCTGGGTCTCTAGATAGTGGCTCCCTTCTGTAGTTGGGAGGATGGGAGATCAGTGCTCCCCTCCCTCTGGCTCCAGCAGGGATCCCAGGACCTATGGTCCAAGGTGGGAGCGCTTTTGGCGTGCTCCCTGCTATAGCCCAGAGCAGATTTCCCATTGTCTGCACCAGTCTTGTAGCCCTGCGGCAACACGCTCTGCCTGGGCCCTTAGACAGCACCTCCATTCTGCAGCCATCAGGAGGGGAGCAGCGGGCCACTTTGAAAGACTCCACAGGCCATGGGTTAGAAACCACTGCTCTAATGAATACCCTACAAAAGTGTGTATGCATGTACACACACAATCATGGCACTGTAATCTTACTGTAAATTGGCATTTGCATGTGCAAATCTGAGTAGTTAGGCATCCAACTACCAACACGCATTAAGGAATTACTTGGTTTCCAGGGAAAATTTGGCTATTTGTGTGCTCACAGGGCAGTTTTTGACACTTAAAACCCCAGTTTATACAAAGGGGCAGAATTCTGGGCCCTACCTGCCCTGTAAGGCTCCAAGGTCTTAAGAAACCAGCTAATTGAGACTGAAGTATAAGCTGGAAGTTGCAATGTTTCTATTTCTTGGATACTGTGCAAATCCCTATTAGTGCATCAGGGATCTGGGGGACTTCCAAGACTAGGCAGGACCTATCAGTAGCATAATGTTCCACATACTTCTGATCCTAGGGAAGGGATGAGAGATCTAACCATGTGTGATAGATGTTAAGTCATGTTGCTCAATGCACTAATAGAAGATGCTCAGATGCTGTGTTGATGAGCATGGTATCAGAATCTATTTAGAATATTATATGGGTCACTCTTTTAGGATTTTCCTTGAGCTCAAGCAAGACAGGGCCTATCAGGCTCAGGTCTACACTTAAGCCAAAATGTTCATCATAGTCTATCTAAAGTTAGATGGCTAAACCCATAACTATGTATGTAAGTGGTGAGAGGAGGGAGTAGTTGTTCAACACCTCTCAAAATCAAGCCACTATTTTAGGTGCCTGCATGTGTGTTTAGTAATCTAACTTTAGCCAATTTAAAAAATGTTGGCCTTTAGTTTTTAATTTGAAATGGGTGTCTGTGTGTGTGTTGGGGGCGGGTAAATTCTCTTTAAAACATTTTTCATTTGCAAATGCTATTGCAACAAAAATGGAAATACAGCTTTATGAGATACTGCAGCCAAAGCAGACTTTCTATAACACATAATACTTAGTCCTGTGATAAGTGCAGGGGACTGGACTAGATGACTTCTGGAGCTCCCTTCCAGTCCTACAATTCTATGATTCTGTGATTCTACACTTCTGCACTAAAGTTTTGGAAGAAGGGGATGGGAGGCAGGAAACAGTCTTTCTGTCTATTCTAAGATATAGTATTGATTAATAGGTGGTATTATCTTTCTTCCTTTATAATACATTTTTTAAAAGCCTGTATATGGCTTCACCTTGGTTTCACTGCTGCTTATAGGCAATCATCTGGGTATAGCTTCCTCCTTTTTATAGTAAGACCTGACTTTGGAAAATAAAACTAGTTCATAAAAAGTATAAAAAATGTATCAGCTAAAGCAAGGGTTGGGAAGAGAAGTTTGGTTACTGATTACTTGTGATACTTACATTTCTTTAGGAGGCCTTGCAGTTCTGACTCATAAGTAAAATCAGTTACGCATTTAGGGATGCTATTGCCTTAGAAAAGATGTCAAAAGAACTGTTAATTAGAAAAAAATCTAATATACCTTGAGGTTAATTAGACAGTGTTGATTAATATGAGAGATTTCCATAATTATTTGGATTTTTCACTATTTATATAGCCGACTGTTTATATTCAGAACATAAAACCAGATTATTCAGCTCAAAACCCTCTGCAATCAATCAATGATACAGTCTATCAAGTGTCTCAGTCAGCCTGTAGTCATTACAATCTCCTTTTTTTTTTTTTCCTATGGAGACATTTGGTATGACTCAATTTCTCTAATCTTGTAGCATTCCTTCTGTCTTTAGAAGGGAATCTGTAATTGTTGAATTATTCTTGGCCATCCTTCATTCGGAATTTATGTTGTAATTTCAGCAAAAGACTGTCCTTGTACAGCAGTTTTCATCTTTTTCAAGGCTGCTTCTATTTCTTGAAATGCTGGAGGGTTTCCAATTATTCCTTCTGGTCTCTTTGGATGTGAATTGTAACAGATCAGCCCGAGAGTCATGGTTCAACATTGTTAAGCTTATCAATATAAATATAATGTTAAACCCTTTTTAGATAATTGGGGCTATGTGTGAAAATGTGACCAGTTTATGTATAAATTGGTCCTACACTTGTCTTTTTCCCTTTGCCAGAAAGAATTGCATCATATGTGGGTTTCAGACTATTCCTTGTCAGGGCTTCTATACCTGCTAACTATTGGCTAGGTTGTTACATTACCTTGCAATAACTGCTTAACATGATGTCAGTCTGCTATGAAAACAAAATTCATTACAGCAAACTGACTTCTCATAGCAGGAGATTTAAGACAAACAAGGGGTCGATACACTGGACACTAATATGCACAACAATGAAGTTTAAAAAAAGAATCTTCAAAATTATCTTCAAAATTAAAGAAAATTAAAAATGAGGGTGATGGGGTGGCCAAACATACTGACCCCCCACAACCTCCCCTCCCCGCTGGGCAGAATCCTCTAGCCCCACCACCTTGCCGCAGGGCAGAAGCGCCGAGCTCCCCACCATAGTCTGGTAGACAGAGAATAAGGTGTCATAGGGGGCTCCGTGAGCTTCACTTAACTGTAAAAGAGCCACATGTAGCTCACGAGCCGCAGTTTGGCCACCCCTGGCTCATACAGAGAGCGCTGACCCTAACTACCCATCTCTGCCTGTCTATACTTGTAAATATGCATTTTGCCCACCCCAGCCACTTGCAACTGGAAAGACAATTTCAGATGCTGCCTTTGAGGGCAGTTGAAATTGTGACCCTACTGGCATGTGTTCCATACCCAGTCAGTATTGTCATAGTATTTCTCAAAGCAGTTTGTCTATTTCCCTCTGTTTATTGTGTTCATAGGAGGGCAGCTTGTAGCCTATCAGTATGATGAAGTGAAGCTCAAAATTACATCGGGATTGTGTTTAAGGACCATCATGTAGGTCCAGGGAGAGGGCTTATCCAGCCTGTTCAGGCCCGACTCAGCCCAGGCGATCCATTATTCATGTTGACCGAAGTAGCTAATCAGGAGAGCTTGTTTAGGCACAGTGTTCTGTTGCAGTCATAAAGTTAGCATGCTGTGTTGGTGGATGGCCAGCAGAAAGGAATGTTGCAATGTTGGCTACCGCTAATGGATTGGACTCAGAGGCCTCAGATTGAAAGGACACAGCAAGCACAAGAAGGAACAATGAGTAAAATGAATAAAGGAAGGGGATTTAAGTGGTGCATTGTGAAATACTCCAAACTAAGCCCTGTAACACCCCGAAAATGATCACCAGTGGTACTGATGAGGTTTTATGTCAGAACCGTGGCATACGGCTGGTGGATGCTATTATACAAATGTATTTTTCTCCCACCATTGTATGTTTGCAGCGTGTGGCTTAGATGTGTTAAATAGGGAAAATAATGTCATTTTACTCTAACAGACAAAATTAAAAATGTTAGAAGGGGAGGTCTCCCCTAGACACACTAAATTCTAAAAATGCCACTTAAAAATCCAAATGCTAGTACTGTAGCATAATGATCCCAAAGGCCGCATCTTACAACCGAATTGCTACAATGTTTTGGTCCCTTGTTATAGAAAACAGGACCGTAAATAGGGTGGGATGACCAGGACAGCCGGCGAGAGCACAAAGCCTTGGGAGCAGAAGGAATTGGGTGGAGAAATAAAGGGGGAAAATGGTGGGGGGCACAAATATGTTTGCTTGCCCTGGGCACTAAAATGCCCTAGTTATGGCTCTGATAGAAAACACAATATTTTTAACAAAGGTAGACCCAAGACACACAGGTTTTGGATTTCAAACTCACCTATAAGGTTTAAGAGTATTTGACTCTGGGGTTTGGTTTAGTCAACTGCAGGCAACCACAAGCTTTGTTTCAGGTTCCTTGTTCTGATTTGAAATCGCCCTTGTTCCTCAGTGCATTTAGACATGGGGGAAGGGAGGTGTGGGATGATCTTGAGTTTTGTTTCAGAAAATATTAAATTGATTAAATTTCTTCTTCTTTTAGATTAATTTTATTAAGGGGATCATATATTTTTCATGAATCCCTGTTGAGATGCATCACTACCTGTTTCCTAATAGTAGTCTGTTTCTCACCAAGACAGAATTGTTTGGAAATAAGGTTACAACTACAGGCGTTCTCCTGAGTTCATTAAAATGTCAGACCCCAGTCTGCAAACTCTTAATCTCTTGCGTATTTTTAAGTTCCATGCTTAAGTGATTTCAGTATCAACCTGACTTTGTTGTGTGGGTTTTGCATACATCACAGCTTGTGGCCCTGGTTTGGGAGGTTCGATTTTGGTACAGGGTCAAAATATCATCCGTATTTAGGAAAAATACAGAGTCTGGGGGTGTGCCAAAAATGTCAATGTAAAATAAAACACACTAAAAATAATGCAGATTAGAAGTCTGTTGGAAAAATATTTAGATGCTAATAATACAAAGAGTTTTTGTAAACTGATCATTTTGATGCAGAAAACTCTGTTCCGGTCACTTTTCTTTGCAGTAGTAAAATGCAGCTGTTGTAAAATGAATAAATAACTTGGCTCCTTCTGTAACTAAGGTGCAGTCAGACCTTGCCTATTGTCACTGAGGTAATCTGCAAACCCACATTGAAAATAAATTTGGAGATTTACAGTTTTCTGGGTCCAAAGCAGCATTTATGAGTGACATCCTGCTCCTTGTAAGCCTCAGGATGAGCATGTATCATCCCTTGGCCATATCCCTGGCAGTCCCTGAAGATCTCAGACAGAGCTTGAAGAGTTAGGCCAGAGTCTCACTGCTTCTACAGTAGCTCTGCTACAGCCATGGAGTTGAGGGAAACCAGCAAAACTGGAAACCCTGCGAGCTACCTCATTTGCAATAATCCTTAGAGCCATTATCTTCTTCATGATCCCCATGGCATTGAGCCCAGGAAAAAGAATCAAATTGGGATTGTCCCATCTTTTCCTCAGCAATAAAAAGCTGGTGGCTATTTATAATTTCTACCACTGTTGGGCTTGCGGCTGTGGGCAGCATGGGGGAAATGTCAGCTCTTCTAAAAGCAGCTACTGTTAGGAAGCAAGTTACTGGCCATGGCAAAAGCTTTTCTCAAGGCCCTATTGGATGCCACTAGGTTATTCCTCTCGCAACCATTGCTTGAACTTAGCCCCGTGGGAACAGTGAGACACCGAGCCTGTGTCCAACTCTCAGACAAATCATCTCTAAATTGATTAGAGCTTCACTGAGTGGCAGGACAAGGCAAGTGATGGCCTGCTTCTTCTGCAATGCCCTTTGGCAAATTTGACATCACCAGCACTGGATATACCCTATCACTTGCTAGCCTACTAACCTCATTTGTCTATTCATCAATGCAAATTAGTATGGTTCTACTGTGTACGGCTTCTTCAGTTCACTTGTATTTACAGCATATTAAAATGTGTCTCTATGAACAGTTTTGGATTAAGCTTAAAGGATGTGAATGGTTCTACCCCAGATAACACTTATTTGAGACCCACTCTATTAGACGTAAATGCTCAGGGCTCCATATGACTTAATTATAAAGCATCAATATATGAAGTGACAAAAGTGACTAATGAAAGAACAAAATAATGAATTGAAGTTTATTTTATGAAAATGGAATGTTTTCTCCCCTCAGGGTAACCTTACAATGAAACAGCCCAGCATTTACATTGCGATAGAATAATGGAAAACAAAAGTGGTTAGCTGAAGTTCTAAATCACAAGGTACCCTGTAAACAGTATGGTAGGCTAGGAATTTTCATTCAGTGCAGCCATCTGATTGGCTAAATATCCTGAGTGCATTATAAATGACAATGCCAGGCATCCATTTTATTTTGCTCAAAACCCTATCATACTGTGTTTCATATGATGGCTTTCCTAGCTGAAATTGACTGGTGCTTCTCTAAGCAATCTGTCCTCTGTAATCTGACAGTGCAGCCAGACATAAGCAATATGCTTATAGAGGTGAAATAATGGTCTTGTGACTAAAACACAGGCCTGCAATTCAAGATACCTGGATTCTGCTTCCAGTCCATAAACACCCTATATGACCTGGATGAAATTACTTACTCTATGCCTCAATTTCCTCATCTGTAGTAATGTAAATAACAATACTTGGATACCTCATGAGGGTGTAGTGAAGCTTAATTAAATTAACATTTATAAAGTGCTCTGAGATACTTGGATGGAAGGCAAAGTGGAAGTGCAAACTATCAATAAGATTCTCATCCAATGATCTAAGACATTTTGTCTATGTAAAATAATAAACGATCTTAGAATGACTTTTGTTTGGATAGCTTATAGAGAAGGATGGAAGTCTCCTCAGCCAAAGAAACCAAAGAGTTAATCTCAAAACACAGACCCAGCCAGCAATTTCCCCCAACAGATTCTAGATCAGTGAAATGACAACGGATGGGGTTTGGTAAACTTTTACTTTTAACAAAGTCTTCCAACTATTGATGAGCACTTTTAGGTATAGTTTGAATTATTCCATCCATTGTTTACTAATTATTCAAGGTCTGTTTTGCCTGGTTGTTTAAACCATGTTTTGAGAGAGGATGAATGTTGCAATTAATATATAGCAAGGGGAATAAAAAATGCAGGATTCCATATGAAGAGTTATTCATTATTTTCCCTATGTTCTATATGTGGGATTTTAGTTGGTATCAGTAATACGATATCAATAGAAGGGATGAAGCATATGCGTCTTTAAAACACACATCTTTTGGAATCAAGACTGTGTCGTTTATAAAAAGCTGCAGCAAAAACTTCCCATCAGTCAGTATTTTAGCAGTGTTACCAGACATTATCAATCAGGCCATGAATTCAGCTACCTAAGTTCTCTCTCTTCCTGTCGCCACCATTGTTGTTCCAAATGTGCCTTTTGTTGAGATACAAGAGGAAAGTGACCATCCAAGCTTTTCTGCCTACAGTATTTATAAAGTAATGGTACAGGCTAAGCAATACAAAAAACAGTGCCCATGTACAAGCAAAGGTTTAAGGATAACCAAAAGCAAGATCCAGCTTTCTTATACAGGAACTTCATTCAAGTCAATTCAAGCTAGCTTACCTAGCATTGCTAGAAACATTGTACCAAGGAGTTTGGTACTAGGATCATAGAATGACATTCTAAAAGCAGATAAAGCATGGAATTTAACACACACAAAGAAATCTAGATATCTTGGCAGTGTGTTGTTTGACTCCATTGACTGTAGCACGTGACTGAATTAGAGTGTATGATAAAGTTATATGCACTTGTTTTCATAAGTAGAAGTTGTGTTACAAGAAGTTTTCAGATGTATGTTTAATTTATTTCTAGCTTAGCATATCTACGTGAAGTAAATGCTACTGAATAAATGGTTAAAAAAACTTGGGACTCAAACATGTGAAAAGTGCTCAGGAAATTTTCCAAAGTGTCAGTGTTTCCTAACTATAATCTGAAATATAGTAGTTACATTGGCAGTGCTTTATGGGCACCTGTACACAGGCTTTTAACATTTGGGTACTTCTGCTGTTTGTAGACATAAAAATAAATGGCCTTAAAATTAGTTTAGGGTTGTAGGTTTAGTATAGGGAACTAGTTACAGTTGCAAAAATAAATCAGTGGGGAAATATTTCTGGCATCACATCTGCCAGATACATCAAGGAACAGATATTTTACATTTCTGTTCAGTGTGATTCAGGAAACATGCACTTGCCTATGCTAGACTGGTCAGGTGGGTTCACAAAATTTATGTCCTTGGCTCTCCATTTTCTCACATCTTATTTTATGGCCTACAGCCAGACCATTTGGGGCTGAGACATTATCAGATGTTGCAACTGTGTCCAAGATGGTCAATTCTTAAACCCTTCATGTTGGTGAATTGGTATCATACTTCTTTGAGTCAGTAGTGAACAAATGCTGTGTCACAATATTTGCAGTCATTGCTTTGTTGAAGGTGCTGTCTTTTAGGTAACTTTCTAAAGTTGGAGTCTAGATCATTTAAAGATTTCATTACGCTTTTTACTAGAGGAGAGAATTCATTCTGAGCATCTTAACTACACTCCAATTTGTGTAATTATATTGTGCCTGTGTAAACTTTCCCCAACAATTTCAACTGGGATTCTTCTTCATTTCCTATCCTACAGACTGCTTATTGGGTGGAGTTGCATGGGTCTCCCCCAAATCCCTGTACTGTGGTGGGTTAAGGGGATTTCTGGCCATAGTGTTTGTCAGGGTAATCAAATTCATTCTGTGGAGAGCACCAAATTCCAGTTACAGTTATGGGTCATCATCCAGTTTAGGACTATGTACTGCCCTCAGTCAACAGCAGTTCTCCAGCTGATGTTAATCAGAAGCCTGAAGAAAGGTTGAGGCTAGAAGCATATGGCCTTTATGCAGTAAATAAACTTTGTTCTTAGTATTAATTGTTTTTAAGTACCGGATTGTGACTTTTGGTATCATTCAGTGGGGAAACCATCAGGGTTTCTGCCCTTTGCTTTTTTTCCCCTTCTTCATCCTTTCTATGTTTCTGTCCTTTTTTGCCTTTACTTTTCTTCCTTCTGGGGTTTCCTCCCAGCAGCAACTTCCAACTTTCACCCCTCTATGGGCTTCACCCCTTTCTCCTCTGCTAAAATGTTTAGCCGTTAAATAGTTAACATTAACATGCAAAGTATGATAATTGACACCCAATGAGATGAATGGTGGTGGTGTGGAGGGAGAGGGTAGAGGAATTCAAATTGCTCAGATTAGTTTTTTCAGGCTGTCTGTTCTTGCAGATTCAGAAAGACAAAACTACACCTGTTTACACTGAGCTCACATTTAGAAGATTATCTTCTCAACCATATGGGCTAGAAATTTAACTTTTTAAAATGAAAGCTTAGATTCTGTGGAATCTGGGTATGGCCTCAAAGCTGCTACTGCTGCTGTATACAATTCATAATGTATTCAAATTGCTTGTGCATCCTTCCAGATTAAATGCTCCATGTAAATTTAAGATAACATTTTAGGAGCATAGGGGTTGCCATAATGGAAACGACAATTGGTCCATCAAGTCTGGTATTATCATTCTATTAGTGACGGATATCTCATTCCTCAGTGTGTAAAATGCCTCCATAATGTACCTAAATTTGTCATGGTATACATGGGAAGGTATCTGACCCCTGCATGTGACAACACACAAACACGCAGTGATGTGTGAGATGATCTCTCTTGCTCTCCTGGTCTTCTCTGCATATTGAGCTTGATGGGATGATTGAAGTCCTTTCTCTTCAAGACAGCCCATGAGTTCAATTTACATGGACAATTTTAGATTATTTTCACCAGAGCATTACGATAAAATTATCCAAGCTGAATTTTACTTGCCATTAGCTATCATGCTGCCCTGTCATGATGCAGTTTATTGCAGTCCTCCATAGTTTTTACTACCCAAGATAATGTTGTGTTACCAGCAAATTTCATCAGCTTGCTCTCCACTTCTCTTCCAAAGAGGAAATTCAGCCCTGTAAAGAGGGCCAGCATGAGGCCTATGTGCCACGTAAGCGCTAAATCAATTGTAATGGGGCAACTTAAGAAGTTTCATTAAAAACAATATTTGCATCTCCCCAGTGCTTATTCTGAAGCCGTAAGTGGGTCTTTTGCCGGGCCCCTCTGCATGGTAATTATTAGACTACGTAATTGGTAAATATCATATGGTCAATCCTGTAGACAGAGCTGCACATGCAGGCCCTTAGACTTATATGGAACCCCAGTGATGTCACTGGAACTCAACAAAGGAATAAGGATATGTATGAGCAGATCTGTTTGTGGGATGGGGTCCATATGTCATCAGATTTAGGTATGGAATGTATGGCTGGTCTGCTGTAATCTCTTCCTAAACTATTACAAGTTGAAATTTTGCCATATGTAGTGAGAGAGATGATTTCCTCCAGATTTGCAGTAATGTCTGAGATTTTACCTTTAACTTCAAGGTTGTAAAATATCAATGATCTCTATACAGATGGTCTTCTAGAACTGTTAATTTTTTTGTTGTTGACTTGATAGAACTGTTTACTTTACAAGGATAAACTTCATGAATTTTTAAAATAATAATGTATTTACTCTGCTTCTCTCTGTTCCTCATATTGTTATCTCCACTAGTGTTAAAATTATGTGCACATGCCAATCAGGATTTCAAACAGTATCTGAATTTTTCAAGTTTTCCAGTGGCTGCTGAATTGTTGGATAATTCAAACAGTTCCCTCCACTCTTTCTTCCCGCATCCTCACCCCCACACGCTGCAATATGAATGCTCATATTTTTCTTTTTAAATACACAGGCCAAATTTTGCTTACCTTGAATTCAGTGGAACTACGAGGATGCATAAAATGAGGAATTTAATAGTAGGAATTTAATATATGTAAGGCATACTGAATTTTTAATCACTTATATATTTGTTACAGAGAAGAGTAACAAATTATCGTACCAGTAGTACACAAAAGCTTATGGCATTCCATTATTCTTAATTAATTGGTAAGTGTAAGGCTTTTTTATTTATACTGGAGAATGCCTTGTTACTAATTTGGTTGCAGATGTGTGAAATATACGAAAAAAACACAACCAAAAATGTGTCTAGTCACTTTCCCAATTTAATAGTAAAGGCACTCTTTTGTCCTCTGTAGTTTTCTCATGTAACCACTAGATTCGCATTGTATTGTTCCTGTAATAGGCTTAGATCTGTTTGAAAGATGTACATCCTTTAATATGGAATGTACATTTTTTGTAGGAAAGTTAATAAAAAACATCTTGACGGAAAAAAAATGCACTGATGTGGTTAAAAAAAAAAGTGGTAATGCGTTATGTACCTACAAGCTCTTGGGATCTCTTTATCTGTAGGGTGACCATATTTCCCAAAGGAAAATGGGGTATCATGCAGACCTCCCCTCCACCTACCCTGCTAGGGCTCTCCTGACATGCAGAGCTGGCATTGCTCCTCTTCCCCAGCCCCGTATGTTCCTCTGTGCCCCACTAGGGGGCATGCCATACTTTTTTGGCAAAACTGGGCGTTTGTCCTGATGATCAGCTGGCAAGAGCAGAAGAGTTTTGCCAAAAAAGTTGGGACATCTGGGACGGCTTAAAAAGGGGACTGTCCTGGGCAAAATAGGAGGTATGGTCACCCTATGTATCTTGAATCTGATTCACAAAACTATTTCAAGAAAGATCAATCAGATTATTACAAGATGAGAATAAGTGGAGACTAAATTATTCATATATTGCTAATGCTAGCATTTTTTTTCTCCCGTACCCCCCACTGAAAAACTACCACCTGAGCATCTTTCCTGTACAGGATTTAATGCCACCCATATGCCCAAAGATAGTGAACTCAGGCTTGATTTCAAGAAAGTAACACCAACATCAACAAGTAATTCTTTTATATTCAGAAAGAATTACTACATTATTATTCTATCTTTCATTTCAGTAGAACTTCCCATCTGAGGATCTCAAAGCCCCTGAATAAAATTAAACCAGGTTTCAGAAACAGAGGCCAAAATTTAAGCTCCTGAACTTGGATTTAGTCTCCTATATAAATAGGCTTGTTGTCAAAGTGTGCCACACACAACACCTCTCTGCAGTCATTAGTGGGAGTGGTTGTGAGCTCTCCACACTTTGAACATTCGCCTGCTTATTTAAGAGCTAAATGTGCATTTAGATGCCAAACTGTAGGTTGCTGTTTAAAAAAAAAATGTTAACCTTTATGAATTAAGTATCACAACTCCTGTCAGCTCAGAAAGTTGGGGAAAAGAGGCCAAAAAGGCTGAGGTGTTTCACACCTATTTTGCTTCAATCTTCACTGTAAAGGTAAATTGTGACCAGATACTTAACATAATTAATATTAAACAACAAGGGGGAAGGAACATTAAATCGGGAAAGAACAGTTTAAAGAATATTGAGATCAGTTGTATGTATTCAAGTCATCAGGGCCTGGTGAAATTCATCACTGGGTACTTAAAGAACTAACTGAAGTGATTTATCTTTGAGAACTCATGGAGGATGAAAAGGTTGTAGAGGACTAGAGAATAGCAAACATAGGTACTATCTGTTAAATGGACAACAAAAAGTACTTGGGGATTATAGACCAGTCAGACTAACTGCAATACCTGAAAAGATACTGGAACAAATGATTAAACAATCAATTTGTAAGCACCTAGAGAATTGTAGCATTGTAAGTAATAGCCAGCATAGATTTGTAAAGAACAAATCCTGCCAAACCAACCTAAATTCCTTCTTTGACAAAGTGACTTGCCTACTGAATTGGGGGCAAGTTGTAGATGTCATATATCCTGAGTTTAGTAAAGCTTTTGACACAGTTCCACATGACATTCTCATAAGCAAACCAGGGAAATGTGATCTAGATGAAATTACTGTAAAGTGGGTGCACAGCTGGTTGAAAGACTATACTCAGAGAGTACTTATCAATAGCTTGCTGTGAAGCTGGGGGGATGTATCTAGTAGGGTCCTGCAAGGGTTTCTCTGGGGTCTGGTACCATTCAATGTTTTCGTCAATGACTGGGATAGTGGAGGGAACAGTATGTTTTTAACATTTTCAGATGACACCGAACCGGGAGAGGTTGCAAGTATTTTGGAGGACAGGAGTAGAAATAACTTTACCTTGAGAAATTGGAGAATTGATCAGAAATCAACAAGATAAAAATTCAATAACGACAAATGCAGAGAACTGCAGTTAGGAATTAAAAATGAAATACACAACTACAAAATGGGGAATAAACTGGCTAGGCAAGTCTGAAAAGGCTCTTGAGGTTATAGTGAATCAAACTGAATATGAGTCAATGACGTGATGCAGTTCTAAAAAAAAAAAAAGAAGGCTAATGTTCTGGTGTGTATTAACAGGAGTGTTATATGTAAGACATGGGAGGTAATTGTCCCGCTCTACTGGGTACTTGTGAAGACTCCGCTGGAGTATTATGTCCAGTTCTGGGTGCCACACTTTAAGAAAGTTGTGGACAAACTGGAGAGAGTTCAGAGGACAGCAACTAAAATGATAAAAGGTTTTGAAAACCTGACCTATGGGGAAAGGTTAAAAAAACAGGGCATGTTTAGTTTAGTCTTAAGAGAAGAAGAGTGAGTGGGGCCCTGATAAGACTTCAAATATGCCAAGAGCTATTATAAAGAAGACAGTGATCAGTTTTTCTCCATGTCCACTGAAGGTAGGACACGAAGTAAAGAGCTGAATCAGCAGCAAGAGAGATTTAGATTAGGGATTAGGAAAAACTTTCTAACTATAAGGAGAGTTAAGAACTGGCATCCAGGAAGATTGGAAATCCCCATCATTGGAGATCTTTAAGAATATGTTGGACAAACACCTGTCAGGGGTGGTCTAGGTTTACTCATTCCTACCTCTCTGAGAGGGCTGGACAAGATGACCTCTTGTGATCCCTTCCAGCCCTGCATTTCTCTGACTCTATGATTATAATGCACACAAATAAGATTTATAGATTCTGCTGCTGGACCTGAGGTGCCTTCTGTGATGATAACACTGAAAGTTGGAGGGGATGGGGTCGATTGTTCTGGGATCAAGGAATGTTGCTGACTGATTGCTTATTGGACTAGCATATTTTTTGTGTGAAATACATCATTCTCCTTGTTGTCATAAGTTTGAGCTTTTGGGTGTCTAGAAGTTAGCTGGGGAAAGGAATTATATTTATCTATTTTCTACTGTTGTAGCTCTAACTTTTTAATACAGCTAGTTGAAAAATGCAGAAAACAATTCATGAAAAACCTGAATGTTTTATGAAAACTTTTTGTCATAATTTTAAAGATTTGAAATTATTTTAGCCTTTCTATTGGTTACCTCCTGTCCCCCATAAATAAGCAACATTTTTGTGGGAAAATTGCACTAAAATTTTGAAACATTTCAGCCAGTTCTAATTCTTGGTAAACATAGCACATGCGTGTCTCAATGCCTTTACTGAATTTGCCTCTGTGAGGTAGGGAAGTGTCTTCATCCTTCTTTTACAGATGCACAGAGAGGAAGTGATTTTTCCAAGGTTACACAAGAAGAATGTGGCAGAGCTAGAAAATTAATAATATTTTCTTGATCCCAGTCAAGTGCCTTAGCCACAAGCTCGACTTTTCTCCCCTCACTCCCTTCTGTAGTCTCCATTATTGTGTTTGAAGCCGCTAGACAACTGGAGACCTACCCCTAAACAAATTACAACAGGGTCAGTTCAAAAAGCTTCATCAGTAATATTTTTTCAGCTTTCCAAAGCCAACTATCTCTGAATTTGATTGATTAAATCAAAGATGGATCTGCTCTCATCAAACATGTTAGATCTGGAACAAAGACCCTTAAACTGTTCAAAAAACAATCTAAAGGTCTAGGAGACAAGATTAATGAAGCACAGGTGCAAAACTTTCTAGTACTAAATCTGTAATGGTTTGACTAAAAGATGCAGTTTTTGTGCATGGCAAGATTAATATAATTGAAAACTTTATAAAATCTCAAGCCCCCCACTGAAGTCAATGACAAAACACCCATTGACTTCAACAAAGCAGCATTTTACTCTAAATCTTTATGCAACATAAGGTATTCATAAGGTATTCATGCATCTGATGAAGTGGGTTGCAGCCCACGAAAGCTTATGCCCGCAGAAATTTGTTAGTATTTAACATGCTACAGGACTCTCATTGTTTTTGCTGTATACAGACTAACACGGCCACCCCTCTGGAACTTTTCATAAGGTATGCTGGGATCTTTGGAATAAAGAGCTAGGGGCGGGGGAGGACTATTTATTTAATCCCTTGCTAGATTTGACCCTCTTATTTTCCTCATCTTTTCTAAAGATATTCCATATACTTAAATATCCAACATTAAATTATTTTGTCATTCTACTCTAGCAATTTTGAAGGTAACAGTGATGTTTGCTATGATGCCAGGAATGTCTCATCGCTACCATACACCAAATGTAATGGAATATACAGATTTTAATTTTATTTTTATATATATTTTCTGATATAAACATCATTAAAAAAAATTGGCACTGAACCCAAAATTCTTGTCATGGGGCTTCCAAGCTTCTGTTTTTTTTGTTTTCTTTGTTGTGTGGAGAAAGTGACACTTATTACAGAAACTAATAATAATAAAGACCACACCCTTTCACATTTGTGACAGTCATATTCTAATATAGTTCTGTACTGGCATCAATGAAGATTTCTACATAAAACATGATGGTGCAATCTGACCTGGAGTAGGGCCAAAAGGAGGGCCACAATGAAGTTAGTGCTGAGTCCTGATGAGGATATTTTAGACAATTATCTGCTACATAACTATGAATCATCCTGTTTCCATCTTCTCTATCTTGCTTGACATGCTTGGTGGTAAATGAATTGTGTGCTCCTCACTGTATATGTCGAAATGGAAGGTCTTTATGATATTTGATCTGAATTGCTAAGGGTTTTCTTTCGTTTCTAATTGTTCCTATGGCGTTTTAGTCCTGGATTCTAAGATAACATTGTTGTTTCCTCTGCAGTTTCTTTCTGGTGCCTCCTTGTGACTGGAGTGCAGGAGTAAGTGCTCTGCAGAAATGTGGAGTAAGTATTTTGCAGTCACGGAGTCACTTCATAGTACTTCATTTTGTATCCAGTTGGCTATCTCTAGGGATTCCTCTGATTTCATTTCTAATATAACTATGTTGTAGTATTTTTTAAATGCAGACTGACCTTTCCAGAAGCTGTTACATGTGTAACATATATAATGACAGTATAACATTCATCAAATATAAAGTTAGCTTTGTGGTGCAATCCCACATGAAACAAAGAGAAATTGGAACATTAAGATTTTAAACAAGGATTTCCATAATTTTTAAATCTGAGTGTCTGAATTGGGCAACTGAGTCATTTAAGAACCTAAAAGAAGTGTTTTCATTTTCAGACATTGGCTTCAATAGGAATTATGGGTGCTCAGCATTTCTGAAAATCAGGCAGATTTTACACAGAAGCCTAAATATGGATTATGGGGCCTAACTTTGGTCACCCAAATGTGAAAATGTAGGCTTGCTAGGCACCATGGAAAGTAATAGGTTAATATACTGGCATGACTTGGATCTAGTTCCTATTATGCTGACATTGTAAAACCCCTGAAATGTGCAGTTATTAGTGGAAATATTTCTGCATTTCATCTCTGAATGATGCTACCATTAAGCGTGCACATTGTCGTTTGTAGAGTCCACCTGAGATTGTTAATTTCCCTCTAATTGTTCTGCAAACCTGATATAAGACGATGGCACTCTGAAGCTTTAGGGATGGAGATTTCTGCCGACATCTAATAGTGAACCGGGGAAGGAGATGGAATGAGTATGACCTTATTCACATATTTGCTACCCATCATCCCAGTGTGAATATTTTAGTCATTTTGATTAAGACTAATTCAAGTTTTGGGTGTAGGAGGTAATGAAATACTATAATCCTTACTGTGTGACAAAAGGGCAACAAACTATGCTTAATATGCCTTGAGTGAGGTGTTGTCATAACCAAAACCTCAGTCTTCTGTGCTTGGGCAGTGGAGCTGAATGATTAGGAGGAAGGAGAGAAAGGTCTCTATCGTGTGGGAGCATAGGATGGGAATCCTTGGTATCAAGCACTCTGTTCAAGGGTTGTATAACCTCCCCCATAGTCTAATACCAGAGCTGAATAAATTCAGGTAAGGATCTGGATCTGATTTTGTAGAGGCATCCGTAAGGTCCCCTGGCCAGCACCCTTTGACCTATAATCGCTATAGCTGGGTTAGGAGCCTAAGGACCCAGTCTCAGGATAGTGTTCAAAGGGGATGGTGTGGAGCTATTGTTACAGTGAGAGATGATGCAGAGGCAGGGGCGTGTCTCTACAAAAGCCAGGAAGCACTTCCCCTTAGGAGCTGGAAATGGACTTGCCCATGTGCACTTCTGGGCTCCAGGACTTTACTATCCACTGACGACAAACTGAGTGGGGTGCCCAGAAAGGGCAGGGAGGAAAGTGACATGCAAAAGGGACATTTGTCCACTGGATGGTCACATCAGCAGGTGGGGAAACGGAGGCAAAGGTCTACTCTCAAATATACTGCAGGGGTAGGTATTTTCCTTATTATTTGTAAGATATATTGTTCATTTATTATTGTTCTGTTTTCCCAAATTAATGCTGTGCTCCTTAAACTTTTCCTTGTTCCTCAATGCTTGTGAGAGGAGAATTATTGCTTCTCAAATCTGCCCAGGGAAAATATTTGTTTTTTCTCACGTGTCTGGGAAAGATACCCCTAGCTATTTGACTCTTGTGGCTGCCAACACCACCTGGCAGAAGGGTTACACTTAAAACAATGAATATATCACAGGTGTGCATGTGCTTGCTGAGAATAGGCCAATTTATATCATCTTCATCTGTAGTAGGCTGAACTTTACTTAAAGCAACATCAAGTACACCAGGTATAATATACACCAATCTCCCACAGAGTTTCCTGGTACTAATGATGTGGATTAAACTTGAAAAGCAGTGACAGATATTGATGCAAAACTGATCATTGAAAAATTGGCACGACCTAATTTGAAATAGTTATATCATCACAAGCCCTATACTTGTGTAGTTCAAAATAGTACACATCTTGTCCTTTTAACTCCAGGTGTGTGTGTGTCTTACCTATTTCTTGGAAGTGACTGTGTACAGGCAGAACATAATTGGCAGCCTGTGACATCCCTGTCTGCAAGTGTCTCTCTAAGTGGAGCATATTTCAGCCTTTATCTAGTGATGGCTGTTACCTGAGAGAAGCCCAGGGCCATCTCAAAGGGCTTGTAGTGGCTAATTGTGCCTGTTAGGACTAGCAATTAGCTGGGGATCTCTCGACTAGGCAGCTCCGACACCCACTAGCTTTCAGCTCTTTTCACTTCCTTTCAGTTAACTAGCTGTGCCTAATAGAAGAGACAAGGGACAGGTAGGCAAGTGTACAGTCACAGAGGAAGGAAGACGAGGGAGAGATACAAAAGCACTGAGGGAAAAATAGACAGAGTTATAACAACACAAAAGTGTGCTTTGCTTATTACAGAGGTAGTACAGTACACTGGTCTATTCCTTATTAATAGGTATCGGAAACTACCACTGCACTATTTGCACAGTTTATGCTTTAGCTTTAAGGTAACAATAAAATCTAATTAGGTATAGGTCATAAAAGAGATCACATACATATGGTGGTTGCTGGTTACCATGGTGCAAACAATGGTTTCAATGGAAACATGAAGCAGAACATCTGAGAATTAAGATAATAAATCAGTTTCATTGAATAATAAAGCCTTGCACTTACCCATTAATTAAGGATAATCGTATGCCATAAGCTTTTGTGTGCTATAAGTAATTTGTTACTCTTTACCATAAATATATAGATGATTAAAAATTCAATACACCTTACAGGTAGTGAATTCATACAATCCTCTGTTTGTTACAAAAGAAAGATGTGAGCATTCTTCTTACACTTATTATTTTTGTAGTGGGGGAGAATGTTTCAATTATTCAACAGAATTTGAGTTTTTGATAGCAACTGAAAGAACTGAGAAAATCAGCAGCTGTTTGAGATCTTTGTGAAAATCATTAAACATTATTGAAATAATTCAAAGGTGTCTACAATTGTTCATAAAATAGGCCAGATTTGTGTGCTATATAGGGTTCCCAATAGTGAACTGAAGCATGTTGTATAATGCAATGTACAGTAGCATAATACACATTGCTCTTACATTGGCCCTTTCATATAACGTGTCCTAAGGTGCTTTACAATCCCTAACAAATACACACCTTAAAATCCCATTGAACTGTGTATGCAACTGTGAACAAATGTCTTAAGACTATCCTTCAAACCAAAAATAGTAGCTGTCTCTTGGACCAAACAAGAGAACATAGGGTGTCACAATTAAGGACTCAAGAACTGCAGTTTGGAGCCTATACCTGGGAATCAAGGGCAGGCATTGCTAGACCTCACAGCCCACAGCAGTATATTATTCCTTTTTAAAACAGACGTTAGTCTGATTTCTATTAAAATCCAATATCATTTAAGAAATTATTTTTGCCACAATTTTTATAAACATGTTTATTAAACTTAATCTTTTATGTGGAACAATAATACTTAACTCTTTTCATCCATAGATCTCCAAGCATTTTACAAAGGAGGTAAGCATCATTGTTCCTCACTTTGCAGATTGGGAAACTGAGGTACAGGGAGGTAACATGACTTGCTCAAAGTGTCCTCTAGCAATCTAGAAGCAGAGCTGGGAATAGAAGCCACGTCTCCTGTGTCCCTTTCCAGTGCTCTGTCCACTAGACCTCACTGTCTTACATATTTTCTTAGTACTGAAGTAAATGTGCAACAACATGCACTGATGCTTTCTCTTTTTCTTTTTTAATGTTAGAAAAAAGCAAGGAAGAACTTGGCAATTTTCAGCCTTCTAACCAAGTTATTTATTTGCCTTTAATTCTCTGTCTGCCTCTTTCTGTTACCACCCTCTCAATGCATCCTTTTAGCTGACAAATATTCATTTTTTAATTATAATTTTGGGAAAATACTGAGTGTAGGGAGGCCAAATGGCACACAATAGATCAACAGTCGAACCATTTCAGGCTGCCTATTGTAAAGTGCACAAAGCCAGCAAACAGATGGGCTGAGTAGCTTACTGGACAGAGCCCTGACATTTTAGCTCGGCGATCACAGTTTGAGTCCAACTTGAAGCACTAAGAAAAATGAATCTGGTGATCTGAGTTCAGCTCCTCTTGCACAAAACCATCATACATAATTCAGTAGAAATTTGACCATTTACTATGAAAACCTTAGATTAGCTGGGTTAACATGCATCCTGAATTCCTTCTTAGTCCTGATGAAGGTGCCTCTTCCATGCTGATGATACAGTGCGTGGGAGCTTGTGCTGCTGACTGCACACTGAACCTCACCAGTGGATGAGGGAATGTAAATCCTTTAATACTTATCAATACAAAAGTAGATCTCTCCCAAAGCATTAACCAGAATTCCAATGAAGTGTGCCATTCCATGTGAAGCACACACAATATAGAAGAAAATTAAAGACTTTTGTGAATTTTAAAAGGAGAGCTGGGATACTATTTCTAATGGAAACAAATCCAAATCCTCCAAACTAAACTTAATGTTAAACCTGACCTTTGGATTTAAGAACCACAAATTTTCACAGGAAGTTGAAGACACGCTGGATGGGGGAACAAAAGAACAGCAGGAACAGATGCCATTATTTGCAACACAGTAGGAGGAGAATTCAGGCACAGAGAAGGCATTCTCGGCAGAAGACATTTTCCTTTAGCTCCCTTTGTTTTCTCTTGGGGAGATAAGGATAGACACCACATAGGCTTTTCTCCTTACTTCAAAAGGCTGGGAGGCAGGGAAATGTTTTTAAAAAAATTAAGGACCTAGTGGTAAAAATGTTCACTTATCTGTTTTACGATGCAAGACAGTGCAGTTTGTGAAGAGGGAAAATGCTGAGCAGAGAGATTGAGAGGAATTTCTTTAGGGTAACTATCACAGCCGCTTACTATCAGCAAAGTATTTAAAAAACCTGGGAAAGGCAAGGGAGTGTAGGGAACAATTAGATTTCCGTCTCTATCACTAAAGTGGTATATGTGCGTGGTAGGTACTCTTTTAAGAATATAGAATGAATATAGTGCTTATGAAATGAGCTGAACTGACAGCCCTCTATATTCTTGTATCATATTCTGGGACCAACACAGCCACAACACCGCTGCAAAGAGCCCTCTGCAGGGTACTCATCTTTAAGAGCCACAGCCCAGACTCCAGAGTGCGAGACATGGTGGGAGATGTAATATCTTTTATTGGACCAACTTCAGTTAGCGAGAGAGAGACACACTTTCGAGCCCCACACAGCTCTTCTTCACGTCTGGGAGGAGGGAGAGGCAGTGGGTAATTCAGTTTCCGAGCTCACTTAGACACCAACTGTGCACACATGCGAATGAGTAGTCCAGTGTGTGTCCATTGACTGCATTGGGATTACTGCATGCTTCAGGTTTTGTTGTGGGATCACGGCGTTAATCATTAGCCTGTCCACTGAAGCTGCCAAGAAAGGAGGTGGGAAGTGGTCACTTTTTCCATTGTGAATGGGGCTAAGACCACAAACTCATTTCATGTAGGCCATCAAACAGTCATCAAACATCAGTGTGTTGGGGTTTTGTTTTGTTTATGTGCAGTAGTAGAAAAAGTAGCAGGAAATTAAAAATTTGATACTAGCTGATATTTGTTCAAGGTTGAGATTTGTAAGCCATTGGGTTAAATGCAATCGTAGTTCATAGTGCCTTGTAACCCCTGTGGCTGGTGTGTGAGAGGCTGAGTACTTCTGCTTGGGTGCTGTCAACCCTGTGCATGTTGTCTGTTCCCTGGCATTAGGATCAGAAAATCCTCAGTTAGTGATATTTATTTTTACTGGGCCTTCAGTTCTCAAGATAACGGAGCTCCCTATCTTTGAGAACACTGTCCGTATACAATAGTAAGGGTTTAATGACCCAGTAAGCATTCCTAGTTCAAAGCAGGGCCCTAAGGAGGTAAAGATAATTTGGAGGGGACAGGAGCAAAGGAAGTAAAAGGGGATTATCACTAAAGCAAACAAAACATCCATCAGGTTATCTGGTAAACCCCTAATAAGACTGTCCCCTTGCTTTCCACATTCCTGAAGCTTCAGAATGTGATGCTTGTGGGCTTGCTGGTAGGTGCTCGAATGGTAACATGTATGGTTACTACACTTTTCTTGGGCCCAGCAAATTGGCCTGTTGTGCTATGTCAACGTCATGGTACGAGACTTTAAACAGTAGGAAAAATCTGTACGCTAGGGCAGAGCTAGGCAAATAGCCATGCCTCTTTCTAAATGCATGTTCTTTAGCCTTATAGAAAGGGGCCAGGCATAATCTAGGTCTCGGCATTTCTTGGAGCTCATATTCTCTTCTTAAACCATTCATCATATTCTGGAATTTGTCCCTCAGGGGCAGGTGTAGGGACCCAGGGCTCAGAGGAGCCTGTAAAAGCTACACCCATCTATAACACACACAAATAAATCTGAATATGGAAATTGGGTAAATGCATGCATACCTGTCCTTTTCTGTGCATGACTGGCCTATACAAGAGTAGGATTTATGCATATAGACCCTGGTGCAGCAAAGCATTTAAGTGCTTAACTATAAGGACAAGTAGTTCCATTGAAATCAGTGGCATTACTCACCTAAAATTAAACACATGCTTTAGGTGCTTTGCTGTCTCAGGGTCACAGAGCTCAAGTGGGACTTAAGTCATGCATAGTCCTCACTTTGACAGCTGATACGGGGTGAATGCCACCCACATAAAAGAATAAATCGTGCAAATATTTACACATGCAAGTAACTTTACTCACAGGGGGTTTCCCATTTTACTCAATGAAGTGCCTGTGCTTCTGAGCCTGCAAACAATTATATATGCTTTTTACTTTAAGCATTAATGTAGTCCCAGTGGGCTTGATCCTCGTTTAGAGTAAGTCCATTTTACACTGCATGTGGCAGACAGGATAAAGGAGCTTTAAAGTGGCTTATGCTCACTTTGGAAAGCCCCTTTATACTGCCAGAGCAGCGTGAAGCAGCAGTGGAATCAGGCCTGTAGAATTAAATGGGCCAATTCACATGATTTAAATTGAGCACCAGCAAAAACGTTACCCTATGTGAATAAAGCTACCTACCTGCATAAGGATTTGCAGGACCAGACTTTGTGTGGTCATATCTTTTTTTTTAAACAGGCACACCATATTCCACAGTTGAAAACTGTTTAATCCCTTTGTCATATCAAAATATTTTCATAGAGATAGTTTGAATCACTTCCTTGATTTGCTGGAACTCAGAATGGCTTGTTTGAAAAACTTAAGCATTGTAGTCACTTAGAGCTTAATATGGGCTGGTGCTTTTTGCCATTTAAGGGGAAAAAAACTTAAATAGAGACAAAAGCTATTTTGGTAATGTTTTTATCTATTCTGTGACTGACATCAATAACACATAACTGTTCCATTGACATTGCCTCATGCCCAATGGACCCACTGACCTGATTCAATGTCAGCTCAAATGCCTCATATATCATAAACATATATATGAATTTAAACAGATCTATTACCATCATGTCAGGTCCGAAAGTGCCCAAGACCTGATGCTAAGTCAATGGGATTTTTTTACAATTTGTATGTTCTTTCAAACATCTATGTAGAGGAGCAACATGTGATGCTCAATATAATATCACTGGAAGACCCCTAAGCATTGTATGAATACATGAATTGTAATTATGTCAATAGTTGTTCAGATATTATGTTGATAAGAGCATGGTATAAAAACCTAGATAAATATGTTATACCTTGTCAGGCGAGCCTACAAACCTGAAATGTCATTCTCTTATAATGTGAGAATATATGAATCATAATCTTCCCATTAACACTGCATACAATCTGAAGTAGCTGCTGGCTGGATCCACAACAGAACTTTTAACAAACATTGGTATGCATTTTTAAGGGTGTCATCATGCATCCCTGGGAGTGTCTGGTCTTATGTTTCTTTTATGTCCCTTAAAAGCAAAGAAAACTTGAATGGAAAGTTTTTCAAGGCTTTAAGTTAGACCCTCTGAACAGTATATCAATATTTTTTTCCACTGCTGGGCCTGTTTAGTAGTCAAAACTGTGGGAAATGGAATATACACGTACTGTATAAAAATGATATGCTTGGTTAGTGATAGTTTAGAAGAAATAAGTACATCAATCATAGAGTAGCAGGTTGTCAGCTCTTTATGTGTAGGAAAAACATTGAACAAAGAATGTGATGGATGTTGGGCACCATTTACAAAAGTTTCATGCCAAAGTTGATTTACAGTAAGCTCTTCCCCTCCCTCCCCAAAAAATTCTTCAAAAGAAACGTTCAAGAAAATCTAAGCAGAATATCATGCTCCCTGTTCTGACGTCTGTAATTACAAGCTCATCCTCATTGTGAATTTTCTGTTTGGTAAAAAATGGATATGCTTAATGATGTTCTGCCATTCAAACATAGCAGGGTAATTTTCAGCAGCAATTGGATGACAAAAGGAAGGCTGGAGAAATTAGCATGGCGTATAAAGGATCAAATCTTAGACACGGATTGAATCCTGCTTATAAAACCTTTGCTCAGAGAGAGAGAGAGAGTCCTCCGACAGAACTAGAAATGTTGTCCATTCAGTCTGTGGGCTGGAGCAGTGGATGTGGATTGTGGCTGTCCCGTGCAGTGTTTCAGCCCAGAGTCTCTCTCACTGCACTGGATCAGTGGCCAAGCCTTGAGACTGCTGTGTACTTCCCCTCAGGATGGTGCCTGTGGAGACCTGACACCAAACACTACACAGTAAGCAGGGTCCTCTGAGAAGATGTGAAGACCTGCAAACTAAAACTGCCAAACCCAAGTGCACAGCTCGGCTCTGACCCACATTCAGAAGCACAAGATTGAGGATTTTAGTTCCCAAAAGCTACTCAATATCTTTCTTTATGGAATAGCATAATAGTTCGGCTAATACAGAAATTCTTACCTTTCCAGCTCAGCAGTTCTTTTTTCATTCTCTATCTCTTCTTTAGAGCAGCCCTTCACTCTCCCATACATGGCTCCCTTCATTTTATGGATTTATGCTGCACACATGTGGGTCTGCTTAATGTGACAATAGCTCTCCCTCCCTGTTAAATTTGGTGATGGAGGGATAACCAAATATTGTAATAAAATACTGCACAAAGTTAGGAGAGATCCTTTTATTTCAGCCTCAGACAAAGACATATTTTGAACTGCAATTCATTTTTGCCCTTGGCCAAACATAGTTACAATCCTTAGAGATTTCATGTCCAAACTGGTAGTAAAGTATTACCATGGCTGGTACATGCAGACAAACTGTATTCCTTCCTTGGTAAAACCAGAGAAAATGTGCATACTGATTGGCATATCGCAAACCGAGTGAAAGTGGTGAAGTGCCCACTGAGAGTTCATTAATGCCTTCTGCTCTCTACCATGCCTAAAATACTCAGCTTGTGATGCCATCTGTGACTAGCTAATGGAGAATTCTCCAGTCAGGCAGTTCCCTTTCCAGTCATGAAGGATGGGAAAAAGAAATAGACTGGATCACTTCCTCCTTGGGGAGGCATTCAATGGAAGAAAATTTCTATGGGGTTCCCATCATAGGAATTCATCCATATCATTCCATTTGAGAGCAGGGGGCAATGGTGTTTATCACATGCAAGCTGACCTGTAGTATAGTCCTCAGAGGCTGAGTGGAGTGTGCACTCAATTTCCAGTCTGTCACCTTCTGGTGGGAAGGGCCTTCAGTCTAATCTTTGGCCCTGGTATATGCTTATCCTTGGCTCAGAGTTCTCAGCATCTTTACCCTCTCCTTACTAAAGGGGAAGGTGGGGTGGAAATGAGACATATGCCTCTCCTACAGCAAGGACATTTGGTAGGAGATCTTAGGCCCTTCCATTCCACTGGGCTCTGACCATGGGCTCTATGAAGGACAACAATGTTGGGAATTCTGGAGAGCCCATGAGCTGTTTCCCTGGGTCACTTCCTACCACCCATCTCCCTCAAAACCTCTCAGGTCTACATAAATAAGCAAAAGAAAAGAATAGACAACTAATCCTTCAGCTCCAACTGGGCTCAGTAGGTAGCCACCTTCCTATTTCTTCTTCAGGGCCCTTGTTCAGGAGCCCTCAGGATAGGTTTCTCTTTCCCCTTCTGAGCTGAGTGGTCCCTTTTTAAGCTTCCTATCCAGCTGGGGTATGCTCTGCACTCCTGGAGGTCCGAGGCTACCTGGGCCCACTATTGCCCTTTAACCCGAGGGAGGGTTTTATACACCCTATCACATGACCCCAAATCTCTTGGTTCTCTGGGATCTGTGGGAGGCCATGGCTAGCTGCACAGAAGCCCTTGCTTTACTAATTAGTGTTACCATCACTAGGCAGTTCAGTAAGCTACAGATTTGCAACAAATATATCTGAATCATTTAATATAATGTGCCTCTGTTTAGATCTGAAATAACCCCATCTGAAACAATCCTGGGCATCTTTGACTGTGACAAGGCCATGCTTTGGCACCATAATTCTAGTCATGAAAGAGGAGTGGCTTTTCTCTGGAATGTTGTGGTTCTACTAAAAAAAAAAAGGAAGAAAGAAAAAGAAAATGAAACTAAAACAAAAAACAGGATTGTTTTACTGAAGGCCAAGGAGGTACATACAAAATTAATCGGATACACGGTTGTACGTTACCAAAAGCAGAAGGCACGGTTTCACCATACAGTTAGAAAGCCAATGCTGTTACCAGAAGTAGTTTGTATATTCCATTATGCAGAATGTGCAAACAGCTTCCGTCAAGATGTTTTCTAGAGTATCCTCCTTAACCAGAAGTTTCAGATGATCCCAAAATAAATTGCGCTGTACCACATAGTCCTCCATTTCCCCCTGGATGTTAGCTCACAGTTCCTCCAAAACAGCTATCAATTCTTCAGCCCTCTTCATGGATTTCCCCAGGGATTTTGTGACAGGTGTTCTGGATCATCTGTGCAAACCGACACTTGAAAGAAGCCTGTGCCTTTCGGGATCCAGTCTAGTAACAGCATTTTAGAGTCTATTGCAACTGATTATCCTGTAGTTGACTTAATGATATAAATGACCCCAGACCCAACATATTGGATCCATGTCAGTTACAAAGGTGAATACAGCAGCTTCATAGTCCTTCCAATGTTCTACAAGTTAATTAGGACTCCTCATATAGCAGAAGGAGACAGATGTGATACCATGCTGGATAACACATCCTCTCCCTTTAGAGAAAAGCAAGGAACTTGGGTTTTTTAGCATTCTTCCAATTTTTGGCCAGCCTTTCTTACCCAATTGTGCTCCCAGTTATTGGTACTATTTCACCATCACATCTTTCACTGTTCACTGGCTGTTCTCCTGCCCCTTGCCAACTCCAAATGACAATTTAGAAATGTGGGCCTAATTGTCTGAGTACCATGATATCTCCAGTGCCTTTTCCCCCCATCTGTCTAAAAGCGAATTTAATTTTATATCATAGTGCAATTATGTTCCAATATGAGTTAAATAAGGAAGTAGCTACAGTATCTTGGGACCGCTCTGTATAAAGTCATGACTTTTTCTTTTTTTGAGTGATTACCTGTAAGTCAGGACCCCCCAGATCTTTACAGTAAGTCTCATATCACTACTGGCTTTTTAAACACCCTTTCCTTTTGTTTGTGAATCTGTTTGCGCTACGCAAGAAGTTGTAGTTATTTTGCGGTATGAATTATTGTAGTCCCAAAGCCATGTGTTCTAGAAAGTGCTGAGCATGAATCAGGCCCCTTTCAGTTGTCTTCAGTTGGGCACCCAAAACCTGAGGCCCAAATTATTAGTCTCTTCTGAAAATCTTGGTCATAGCTGCTAGCCTTTGTTCTGTGGTGAATTTCACCTCGGATGAATAATAGGGACAACATTTTGCCTTGAAAACAGAGTAAAGCAGCTAAGCGTCACAGGAGAAATCAAATGAAAGTAATATTAGCACCACCTTAGTATCTGATTTAGTGCTTTCCTTCTTTGGAAAACCAAGGTGTATTCAATACATACAGCACCATTGAAATGCAGACAATTGTTGGGTGGCAAGCTTCATTACATAGCACTTTGTACGTTAGTGGGAGGGAACAATTTAGTAAAGTCCACTAGGCCAACCCATACTCTTACAAGGAGTGCCTTGGGTTCTTTAATATTCATGCAGATCAGACATGAGCTCAGTTGTTAAGGTCTCCTACAAAAGATCCCCAAACAGTAAACTCGGGTTATATACTTCAGAAGGATGAACTGCTTGGATGTGAACATATGTTTTTAGAACACCTGGGTGTTCCAGACTCATGACCTATTACATTTTCTTTGCTATCTCATATACAATTAAGCAGCTATTTGCACCTAATAACTATTCCACTTTTTTCTATTATTGAGCTAAAAAGTAGGTGGGTAAGGTAAAAACAGGAGAGAAATATGGAGAAAGGAAGAGGGGGAAGAAGAAAATGCAAGCCATATGCGCAAAGGCTGAAGGCACTGGATGTTTAGTTTGGAAAAGAGGAGATTAAAGGAGCACATGATAGTGGTCTTTAAATACTTGAAAGGCTGTCATAACAAAATGGAGAAAAATTGTTTCTCTTGCCACAGAAGGTGGGACAAGAGGCAATGGGTTCCAACTACAGCACAGCAAATTTAGATTAAATCTCAGGAAAAACTTCCTAACTGTAAGAACAGTAGGACAATGGAACAAACTACCTAGGGAAGTTATGGAAGCTCCTTCACTAGAGATTTTCAAGAACAGGCTGGATAGCCATCTGTTTTGGATGCTTTAGACACAACAAATCCTGCATCTTGGCAGGGGCTTAGACTAGATGATCCTTGTGGTCCCTTCTGACCCCATGGTGCTATGATTCTAAGAAAAAGGGACGATGAACCAGAAAATATCCTCCTCACTGACAATTTCAAAGTTTCTGGTGGAAAGGAACAAGAGGCAGAGTCAGGAGTCAGTATTGGACACATTGTTAGAGACCAAAGGTTGACAGCAAGAGTACAGTAGCATTTGCTTTTACTATGCCCTTTAAATGCATGCAATTTGACTCCTAGCAATTATATTTCGCCTCTGAGCCTGAATGGCACAAGTTTATTGGCTACAGTATTGCCTGTCTGTCCTAAATGAGCCCAACCTAAATCTAAGCAGTGTGTCAGAACTAGGGAGCAAAGGCAATGGGGAGTTGCAGCAATAGTTCAGCAATAGTTCAGCTGTTACAGATGGTGAATGTAACACTGAAATGATATTGATGACATTACTTCTTTATATAGTAGACAGACTTTAGAATGGGAAGAAGGGTTTGTCTGTCATCATCACGTCACCCATCAGTTTTATGCTGCTCTAGGCAATGAGTATGCTGCTATTAATTTTAGTTCATTTTGTTGCCATTCCGTGCAGTCCATTTCTGAGGTTCGTTTAGCTGTCATGAATAAAAAAGAAAGAAACAGAGACAATTATAGGGGGGCTTTGGTAGAGAGGATTTTCAGGATCTCGCTCCTAACAAATCTCAAACCCCTTCAATATTAACAGGTTATTAGCAGGTTAACATGGTTTGTCCTAAAAAATCTTCCATTATTTCCTTTAGAAATGGGACTAAGAATTCTGCTTTTCCTTGGGACTCAGTGCTTTTCTTTTATAATGGTCTCAGAGGAATCAAGGGCATGACCACATACTATAGATCTATCCAGTTTTGGCTGCCTCTCTTCAAAAAAGAAGTGTCTGAGCCTGCTTGCAGGATATTGCAGCTGTGTTGGTCTCCGGATATTAAAGAGACAAGGTGGGTGAGTTTATTGGACCAACTTCTACTGGCGAAAGAGAAAAGCTTTGAGCTTGCACAGAGAAAACATGGAGTTCATGTTCTGGTTTCATGCTCTGATCACTACATGCTTCCTGTCAACTAAAGGTACAAAACTGGCAAATTGCAATATAGAGAGGTTTTGTTTTACCATGAAACATCAGATCCAAACACTGCCAGAGACAAGATACCGGAATGGATGGGCTACTTTGTTAGGATGAGAGAAGATTTATTACCAATAAGAGCACTTAATCTGAGATTCACATTTCCATGAGTGCGTATGAAGTGATATTTTTCAAACTACATTTTCCCACAAAATCAGCAGATTGAACTGCCATTGTACTTTTTATGTAGATGAGAAACACATGCACACACTGGTTAGTCTGATTTTTATATAATATTTTGTCCACGACCTCACTCAGCTTTTATTTAGTCCTTACTCAGGCAAAGTTCCCACTGAAGAACATACTTAAATAGAGACCATTTAATTCAAAGACCCCATCATGGAGCACAGAAGATATTTCAGTGGGCTTTTTTTCAAGCTAAGCCCCTTCTCACTTCATGATCAACACATCCATCAGCTGTTTTTCACTTTGTCTTCTATTTTCTTCACATGTGCTTGACTTCAGAAGGATTTCTGAGAAAATCACAAAGGAAAATCCCGTCATCAGTTCTCTTCTCAAATCCCTGAAGTTACTTTTTCTTGACTCTTCCTTCACTGATTTCATTTGTTCTCATGTGGATTATTATCAGTAGGAATTCTCCAGCATTCATCAGTATATCCACAGCATTTTTTGTTTTCTGACAAAATAATAGTAGCCTGTGGAGAAGGATGGACTTGTGGCTAAAATGCTGGACTGAAGAGAACAGGGTTCTAATTCCCAGTTCTACCAGTGACAACCTGTGAAACCTTGGATAGTTACCTAACAGTTTTTTTCTCTCATCCTTTTCCTGTTCTATTTAGATTGCAACCTCTTCTGCAATATATATTGTGATTTTAAAAAATTGTTACTTTTTTTGATATTCACCTCCCCTCCATCTTCTTGTGCTTGTAGGCTACTATTAAATGGTACATATATGCAGTCAGTGGCCCATAGAAGCAACAGAACTATTTGTGCAGTTGGGATGTGTGCATGCTAATTGGGCAGTACCTATCTGTTTTGCCTATGTAGAAATAGCATTAGTTGTGTGCAAAGTTCTACTTACTTGCTTATGAAAATGATTGTGTATGGAAATCTACAAACACATTTAGGCAAGTTGAGAGCACTTTGACAATTCATTCCAGTGTTTGGACTATCAGTGCATTCAGCAAGGGAGTTCTTCTCTTTGCCCCTTTGTGTTTAATAGCCTGAATTATGAATTATTCTTTCATTTACAAAACAATTGTGCTTAAATTCTCCTATCTCCAAGACCAAAAGCTGTAAAACAATACAAGATAATTTCATTTGGGGACAATTAAAACTAATCCACGTTGGAACTGATTTGAATTCTGATTGCCACAAAATCCAAAGAAAGATGTATCCATATAACATTTCTATCCCATAGAATTCCTCTGCATTCATTAAAAACTGTAGAATGGTGAAACTTTTAATCTCCAGTCTCCAAGTAGTTAAAAAGGTTCCAGTCACAATGGAAGAAAGACAAGATGCTAGGGATGTGGTTTACTTGGGCAGCAATTAATTCCCTCCCTAAAGTTGACCAAAAGTGCATCTGCTGCCAGGTCAGAGAGATGTATACTGTTATCACTGAATAACCCAGGTGCCCAGTCCTGCATTTTCTGATGGGTAATTACTGATTCTCTCCATTCACATATTGATTTAGCCACCTCTTGATTCATGTACCTTTTGGTGTTGTCAGTCCATGACATTTTGGCAGCTCTCTGCCATACCCTCTGCAGGGTGAAAAGGGATTTTTGCTGGTGGGAGTGGAGTATAAGTATCTTCCTTTCCCCATGTGCCTCTGGGCTTATGGCCTAGCTGAGCCATTTCCTGTCACCCTGGCTCAGGTGACGCACCCATGCCCTCCCCTCTTAACCTAAGGGGAGGAGCCGTTAAAGGAGTCTTCCATTCCACTTGGCAGGACAAAGCCCCTACTCTCCCCTCCCCACATTCAAGGTTGTGGGGAGCACATTTCCCTTTGCTCATTGTACAATGACAAGGACCACATGAGGTGCCATATTGTGTGACAGTAAGACATTTATCATCTGCTGAGACAGAAATCCTATCTAGTGTAATTACTGTATATTAAAATAGATGAAATTTTGATATGAAAGTATAGAATACTGTACATTACATTAGTCTGAGAACAGGATATTCATCTTTAATTTGTAGACTTCATAACTTTGTTTGCATTCACTACAAGATAACTACTGTACATTCCTGAAATATGACATTTTGTATGAAAAGACTTAATGAAAATCATAGTGCAGATAATTTTCCTGTGGATCAGGGAGGACAGATCTCTGCATGGTTATAATGTAAAGGTTTGAAAGCCATGCATTAATGGAAGTTTCTCATGGTCAAATATTTTATTTAGTTTTGTGAAATATGTTTTATTCTCCTAAAGAAAAAACATTATGGTAAATTGTCCATTTAGGATATTTTTTGGAAAGGAAAAACACAATTCTAGTGTAACACTTTGGAAATATGCTTCTTTGTGTGTGATTTACAGTTAGTTTGTTGGCTGTTTGTTGTGCACGATTGCATCCTAGGGATTGTATCGGATCCAGATACTACTGGTTGAGTAGGCAGGTATGTTTTTGAATAGTGTTTATCATATGTCTTAGACAAGAAAGTTGCAGCCATTTTTTTTTTTGGATGGTGCTATTTCCATGCTCATCTGAGCCTTTGGAAACTGTCTACATGGGGCTACACTCTAAGATCTATAAGAAATTGAACCTAGTGTAGAATTCAGCAACCCACATTGCAGCAGATTGTGATACGTTTATGTTAGGCTACATCTACACTAATAGCTATGGGTGTGATTCTCAGCTCACATACAAAGAAAGCTAGCACAAGTATAAATAGTAGTGTTGCTGTGGTAGCACTAACAGTGGCAGTGGTGGCACACCTTAGCTGTGCTGAATACAATCCCATGTGAACCCCGTGGGTACGTACTGAACACCACTAAGATGTGCTACCACAGTTACACTACTAATTATACTCACTCTAGCTATCATCAAGCTAGCATGAATGTTTATACACGAGCTGGGTGGAATTTGAGGTGTTAGTTTCAACCTGTAAAGTCCTATATAATTTGTGTCTATACATTAGACAACCTTCTCTCCTTTTGTGATACTGTGACCATTGCAGTGAACTGAGGTGCTTGAACTAGTTGCTTCTGTTTTGAATGAGAGGGGGATTTTTTGTAGAATAAAGATAAGAGAAGCTAAAGGATGTAAGGAGAAATGTATGGCCAACACAGTTAAGGGTAATCAGAGTGTTTTTGAGTATATCAGAAGCAAAATGAATAATGCTATTGGACCTTACTAGATGGAAATGATAGAATTGTCAGTAATAATGCCAAAAAGGCAGACATGTTCAATGAATGTTTCTGTTCTGAATTTGGGAAACAGGCAGGTGATTTATTAATGCCATTTGATGATGAGAAAATATTTTCCATTCCAGCTGTAACTAAGGAGGATGTTAAACAGCAATTACTAAAGTTAGACATTTTTAAATATGAGCCTGATAACTTGCATCCAAGTGTTCTAAAAGAGCTGGCCAAGGAGCTCTGTGAACCATTAATGTTTATTTTTTTATAAGTATTGGAAAACTGGAGGAATTCCGAAGGACTGAAAGAAAGCTAATGTCGTGCCAAAATTTCAAAGGGTAAATGGGGCAACATGATTAATTATAGGTCTGTGAGCTTGACATTAATCCCTAGGACAGTTGATACAGGATTCAATTAATAAAAAATGAACGAAGGATAGCATGGGTTAATGGAAAATAAAAGTTGAAAAAAGTTGAAAAAAGTTGAAAAAAGTTGAAAAAATCTAACTTTATATCATTTTTATGAGATTACAAGTTTGGTTGATAAAGATAATAGTGTTGATGTAATATACTTAGACTTTGTATTTGATTGAAAAACTAGAGCAATACAAAATCAATTTGGCACACATTAAATTGATTAAAAAATTGGTTAACTTATAGGTCTCAAAATGTAATCATGAATGGGAAATTGCCACCAAATGGATGTATCTTTAGTGGGGATCCTGCAGAGCCCAGTTCTTGATTTTATGCTATTTAACATTTCACTCAATGATCTGGAAGGAAACATAAAATGATTAGTGTGAAAGTTTGCAGATGACATATATATATATTGACAATGAATGCAAGTCACTGACATAGAGCAATCGGCATCACTTGGTACATGGGGCATAAATAAAAGATATGTGCTTTCATGTGACCAAATGTAAGATAATACATCTAAGAATAAAGAGTGTAGGACATACTTATAGGATGGGGAAAATCTATTCTGGGAAGCAGTGACTCTGAAAAACACTTGGCAGTCATGGTAGATAATCAGCTGAACATGAGCACCCAGTACTCATGCTGTGGCTAAAAGGTCTGATGCAATCCTTGGATGTATAAACAGGAGAATATTAAGTAGTATTAGGGAGCTCATATTACCTCTGTATTTGGCATTGGTCATACTATGTCCAGTTCTTCTGTCCACACTTGAAGAAAAGTATTGATAATCTATAGAGGATTTAGAGAAGAACCACAAGAATGATTAAAGGATCAGGAAATCATGCTTTATGTTGAGAGACTCAAAGAACTCTAGCAAAGAGAAGGATAAGAGGTAATTTGATAAGTCTGTAAGTACCTACATGGGGAACAGAAATTAGATAATAATCTATCAGAGAAAGGTATAACAAGATCCAATGGCTGGAAAATGAAGCTAAACAAATTCAGACTAAAAATAAGTCTGAATAATTTATCAAGAGTAGTGGTAGATTCTCCATCACTGGACATTTTGAAATTAAGCCTGGATATTTCTTTAGAAGATATGCTGTAGTTCAACCACAGCTATTTGACTTGAAACAGGAATGAATTCATGGAAATTCTAAGGCCTCTGTCAGGAAGTCAGATTAGATGATCACAGTGGTCCTTTCTGGCCTTAAAATCTATTCATCTATGCTTGCAGGGTGTTCTAAGTTGAAGGTCCTCAAAAGTATTTCCCTTTTTTTCTGCTGAAGCCCTAGTGTTACATACTTTCATGACATGCTGCAAGGATCATCTGTTTTCCTGGGCTTTTACTGGATGTGAGGAGGGTGTTGAGTAGGGGTGGATGTTAGGTAAAGTTTGGCCTTACATCTGGCATTCTCTCTATTTGGTCCATTATGTCATCTTTTAATTTTTTCCAGATTTTGTGCCTGCACTTTGACTTCTGATTAAAATTTGAACTCTTAAAAAGTAAATAGAAAGTAAATCAGTTTTTTTTAAAAAAAAAATTAAACATTCCCCAGCATTTTTGTAACCCAAATGATAGAGCCATGTGTGTGTTCATTCATTGTGGTCTAATAGGCAGAGGAAGATGCCTGCAGGTTGGAAGGCCTGATTTGCTCTGTGACATTGGGCAAGTCACTTAACACCTTTGTGTTTTACTTGCTCCATCTACGAAAGGGTGCCACTCTGTAATGTACTTTGAGATTCCCAAAGGAAAGCCCTAGTTCTATCAGGCAATAAACACACTCAACTAACACTGATGAAGCTAAGAGTTCAAAGACCTAACCCAAAATTCAGGGCATCATTTCATAAAAATTCTGGGGCAGGCAAAGATGTATCAGTATATAGATCATAATATGCAATTATATTCTGCAAAAGCTGGGGGCAGGGAGCAAAATGTTGAGTATATAGACCTATGAAAAGGCTGGGTGGGCGGGCAAACTCCTTTCCCCATAACAAAATTCATAGTGTTAATAGCAGTGTAGTGTATGTCAACCAGAAAATAAAATGAACTATAAAAAGACCAGCCTCTTTTCACTATTGCAGCAGAATAAATTTGAAAAATTAGTTCAGCTTTTAAAATTATTTCAGTTTTAATTGCTAAAGGGTTGTAAGGTGAGTTTTTTGGTGTTTTTTTTTTTTGACATTTTTTTGTAACCTACTATTGTCCCTTTAAAATCTGCTCAAGAATGAAATTGTCACTCCTAGTGTCAGTTATTGTCCCCTTTACACTAAAATTATTTGATTATATATAATCATAAAATATAAAAAGTAAACTAAATTTACACTAATTTAACTCCTAATTGACTTTAGTGGTTGCTGCTATTTTCTTTGAACTGCTGAAAATTGAAACATGTATTTAGGAGCCTAAAAATGGATTTAGGAGCCTAGCATTAGGCACTCATTTTTCATTGTCTATAAATTTGGGATGTGTTTTGTTCTGTTTCTAAAAAATTATTGAGCCATATTTTCTAACCACTACTGTGCTCAATGGCATGTGCAAAAATGTGAGCAGTTGCTTGTTTAATTTTCATAATAGTTTATTCAGATTATATAATTGCACACACAGATGCATAATAAGAATTTTTCATGATGTGGACTTTGCACTTCAGAAAAAGTAATGGTTATTTAATTTTAAATGCATGTTTTCCCATGAAATTCCTTATTTTAAGTATTTTAAAGTTTGTATATATATATATTTTTTAAATCAAGTAGATTTGCTCTGAAGCATGTCATCAGCATTAATTTATGATGCTTTCCTGAAAGATCCACAAACTCAAAATATTTCAACAAAGGAAAAAAATAACCTTTGTCTTATGCTATAGTAATTCAAAAGAACAATTTCAGGCCTACCAGGGAAAATGAAGATCAGTAATCAGATGGAGCCATTGCCCTGTAGTATATTGCGCAAAGTGCAAATTCTCTTATTAATAAGGCAGATATTTTCTATTTTTGTTGTTGATTTTTTTTCTTCCCTGGCATATATGATACTTAAGATTTCGCACACAGCCCTGTAAGTGAAGTATGAGTAAAGCATAGAATATTGACTAGATTTGTAGCCTTAACTGTGAATTTCTTTGCTTTGGTGCTATAGGTCAAAGTCAAATTCTCAGTGCTAACTAAACATAGAATGTGTTTTTTTTTTTCTGCAGTTGATTTTTAACATTTTCGAAACTTGACTGCTATAAATTAATAATTGTCTTAGAAAATACTTGATTTAAAAAAAAAATTCCATTTGTGCCTTTGATTCAGCAAAAGCCGTTGTTTGACATTTTATTCTTGGATAGTGACTTTGATTTGTGTTTGGCTTGAACACAGATACCCTGCACCAAAACATTTCAGTTACAACAAATCATAATCAGTTTGGAAATGAATAGATTTGCAAGGTCAGTTGTCAGAGGTCAAACTTGCAATTACATGGCAATTTTAAGGTGCAATTGCTTCAGGCATTACTAGACTCCAAAGAGAAATAGTCAGTAACTACAGGCTTGAAAAGCTCATCCTTTGGATCTTGACCTACAAGTGGAAAGGCATAACTGCAATGCACCCGAGAAGTCTGAAGATTAAGAGAATTATGTTGACACTATTAGTTTTAGACATTTGGCATTTAATCCTAATCTCTAGACAAAAGAAGCTTTAATGTAAGGAAATTACTGAAAACACTCTGAATGGCATTTCTGAGTGATATGCATATTTTCCCCTCCTCTTCCTTGCCTCCTTCTATATAACAAATATCTTTCCTCTAGCCCTGGAAGGAAAACAAGTGTCTCTGCAATTGGTGCAAATGCCATTCCTTGGCTAACTCACAGCAGGATACCCTCCCCTCAAGGTAATGCAGTCCCTTCACCCAGAGTAACAGATTTCCCTGACTAGAAATGAACAACATATGTGAACTCTGCTGGCCAAGTGAATGGGGACAGTATAGCATATCTCATTGTAAACTCCTGAGTTTCCAATTCAAACCAAGAAGGAATACATTTTAAGAGAAATTAAAGAGATTCCATAAAACAATCTGAGCACAAAGACTAAACAAATGATTTCTAAAAGTCTGTATTTTACTGCAGCATGGGAGTAGGCTTTGCTTGCAGGAAAAAGATGCTTGAATGTTTGAGAGACAAGGAGGAGGAAGGCTGCAAGCAAACTTTCTAACTCTCCCTAAACTCACTACCTCCCCGCCAATAAAGAAAACTCTCTCCTTGTTCATGATCCCCTTAGGGTTTAGTTAGAGGAATTGTTACTGGATATGGACCAGAACTAAAACACCGCATCTGAATACACATAAAATTTCAGAGGCCAACCAAAACCCTGGATCCAAACATCCCAGAATTTGGAGGAGATGGAAAATTCAAATCAGAATGTTTAGGCTCGGTCTGACCTCGTGTTCTTATGCTGGAAAGTGTCCACACCAATTTCCATGCTGCTTTGTGTGGATTGTGCTCTGATGTTGCAATGAAGCAGCGCAGCAAAAGGAGCTGGCCTACTTTAGTGCCAGGTACAAAAAAATACTGCTCTCATTTGGCACAGACGTTCCCAGCAACATTAATAATCAAAACCTGATTAACAAACTGGTCAGTTTAAAATGAAAATAATGATCTTCCTTTGCCTTCCTGCTTCCCATCAGGATGATCACAAAAGGTGATCTGTTTTAATAAATCAATTAGACTCAACAAGCTGGCCTATTTACCAAGCAAAAACAATCCAACCATGCTGTTTTCATCCCTGATTTGGCCCCAGTTCCTGGACCTTTTGCATGTAAAAGTTCACGAATTACATATCTAACCACTGTGTTTCTTCCAAGCTCTCTCCTTGAAGCCAATTTCAATTTCTTTCTTCAGCATGGGACTAGGCTAGGTGGTGATCACTGCAGTTCGGTGTCTGTTGCACCCAGCCTAGGCAACTAGATAAACAAAGTCAGCATGAAAGAAGAAGGAGAACTGGGCATGCACTGAACAGCAAAATCATTGTAACATATGAGCTTGGTGAAATCTCTACATTGTCCAAAGCTAATGAAGAGCAGCAGATTTAATTTTTATTAATTAAGGATTTGCTGTTTGTAATCCATTAGAGACAGGTGTGAGCACTGCATAACCCTCTATCTTTGGTACATATTGAATATAGGCTAGAGCTACAGCTTCTGCGGTACTGGAGTGCCCCGTCTAGTGCAGACCAAGCGTTTTACAAACTCCCATTTGGTCCCAGAGGTAGCATGTTAGCTGCATCGCTCCTGGAACATTCCAGCCAGCCTGTCATGGACTGACAATCAGTGTGGTCTGCAATTTCCACCTTTTCAGCCAGAAAGAAAAGTTCCCTTCATGGCCGAAAACTAATGGGGAGATTCAGCTGCTGCTATGCTGGCCAACAGCTGTCCAGTGTGTGTCTGTCTTGATGTGGAGTAGAAAAAAATGAAGAGATGGATATTATCTCACTTAGAGCCACCTTGACCACCTGCCACTTTAAGCACCAAAAATTATTATTCTCTTATGGTTCATTGGAGGTAGAATTTCTGAAATAAAAGGCAATGAAAAACTGGAATATTCCCTCCTTTAAAGAAAGTCATGTTTTAAATGTATAATTTGGGGAAACCAGTACAAATGAAAACAGCTTTGTTAGTATGTACCAATTTACACATATGGTTCTATCTTTCTTTCTTTTTTTGCATTACTTTTTTTTTTGCAAGGGCCGGGTCACTGGCCTCTCTCTCAAGAGCTGACACTTAAGTGCAAATGAAGCTAATGACAAGAGACAATATTTTAATGTTAATTAGATATTTCATGTGTCTTAGTTCATCAGAGCAGTGTTGCTCTTTTATGTATTACATGAAAGCAGAGTTTTAGCTTGGAGGAAAACAGGAAGCACAGTCGGTCACAGAAAAAGTATTCTCAGTTTTGTAATTATTAAAATTATTGTTACATTTAGGAAACCCAGGAAACTGTGAAAGGAGGATATTTAATAATAATAACACAGCTACTGCACTATAGGAAGCCTCGGCAAAGCCTTTACATCTTTTTTTTCCTTCCTACAAGAGCTGGAATTATGAAATCTGTAGTCTCCAATGATATTGCTAAGCAGAGTAGACTTGGTTTTCAGACCACTTAAATCAATGTGATGCAGACGGGGTGTCTTTCACCTGGCTAGATGTTTTCCCCCTAATGTAATTATTTTAAGAGTTTTGTTAAAATGCTGGCGGTGGCATTAAAAATAATTTACCCCACAGCAGAATATCCCTGTAACACTGCTCACCATGGCTAGGCACAGAATGAACAATATTTTCTGTGGATGTTTTCACCTTTAATGAATTTGTTGTGTCCCGGTGTGTGTCCCTCTTATATCCTTCCTCTGAATGGTCAAATGGTCATTTTTCATTGGCAGAAATATTTGCAGGCAGCAAATTTCAAAGTTGCACATGTATTTGAAGAAAACTGGAACAAATGCCCTATTCCTGCAATGAGCTACTTGTAGAAGAGTCTTGCACATGCATGAACCCTGGAGTCTGCCCAAGAAGTTCATTAAAGGACCAGAGCCTTAATTCACACACACAAGGATTTGTATCAGCAGTGCAAGCACACTTGTCCAGTTAGGGAATCTTGAAAAAAATGTGAATTATCTGACTGGTTGTAACTAAACCATGTGCTTGAATTTCAAGTACCCACAGTTAATCTATATGGCAAAAATAAATAATTGAAAAGAATATCTGTTGCATAAATTGGAATGACAGAAAAAAAATCAAGGAAATCATGACTGCTCATGTATGTTCCAGAACCAAAAATGAGACTGTAACACAAAGGAATTTGATATATCTCTTTAACTAATTTGGGAACCCCCTAGTGGGTCTCTCTGTCTTCTATTACAGAAACCACCAGAACATAACAGAGCACCAGTGTATGTATATATAACTGGGCCTTGTAGGTTTATATATAATTAGTAAACATGGTTATTTTGAATGTTACTGTGTCTGTGTGGTTTCCTCATATTCTTAATGTTGTGTAGCGACAAAGACACAATAGACACTAAAAGCATCGAATAAATTATTTGGTGCAAATTTTTCACTCAACTGAAATCATAACCATTGCTTTCGTTTTCACAGTATTGAATTATGCAGCATAATACAACATCAAGGGGAATCAATTTTAACTACAAAGGTTTATTGTAAACTATTGGAGATTGAATGGGAGGGTTTCTTAATGATATAAACTCAAAAATAATATTTAATATCAGCACAGAACATTTCATATAAATTAGAGGGCAAACGATTAAATGAGAAGTTCAGGGCCACGAAGGCTGCTTATGCTGTACTGAATTCAAAAGAGGTTCAATTCCTGTCACCACGACTCTGATTGGGAAACTCAGTTGGTAGGCTCCCCACTGGCTGAGGTTTGAAGTGAGTCTGACACTTCAAGGAAAGAAAAGCTGGGAAGTGAGAAAGATCTTGCAGCGTGTAATCAGCCCATCCACATTGCGGGATCGATGGGTGGCACTGGCTTTTTCTCCAGAATGCCGTGTTTCATTTTCCATCCCTAGACATATATGAGCATCAGAGACGAAACATGACAGTAGTGCTAGGATGAGGGGATTTTAATAAAACTTAAACCATTTCATTTTATATATACAGATATGTATATAAAAGCCTTGGTTCTACAGTTGTTTGGTTGTTCACATTTAGGAATGAAACTTGGGTTCATTAACAATTGTAAACATTCTGCCTGATAAAAAGCCGTTTGCTTTTCTACTGCTTGCTTGCTTTAAATCCAGGGTTTCTGCCCTTTTGGGACATGCAGTGGACAAATCAAATGCACTGCTAGAAGGGTATAAGTACTGTAAGTTATATTTAACTAAAATAAACAGGTAAAGCCAGACACTTCTGCTCTGCTATAAAAAAGGCTGCATATGCTCAAGGCAGGTTTTCTTAAGGTAAGGGACAGAGCTTAGGAAGCTCTAAGGCAGCTAGATTTGCCCATATGGGAAGGCGGTCTTTCACTGATGATTTTGCAGACAGAAATTGCCCATCTGCACTGTTTGCAGGTGTTTTGAATGATTATATTATTAGCTCTGTCTGTTCAACTTTGCTTTTTTATAGTGGCTTTAGTATTGCAGTAAATAAAAAAAGGAAATATGTAAGCAGCCATCTGGTTCCCAATTTTTGACTAGCGCTTTTTGTCAAGAAAGAAAAGAATTCTCAGATATTATTTCCTAGTTCTAAACCACTAGCAAATGAGTAGAACAAATCTCCAAATTCTGACCTACATATAAAATGGGTGTAGAATTTTCATCTTATTTATTGTTGTGTAATTTAACTTGCTCTGATTAATCCACTTAAATGCACTCTCCTGGATTCTGCCCTCATATATACTGGTGTGAGACCAATGGAGTTGTTTTGTAGTTACATCAGTGTATCTAAGAGCAGAATCTGCTCCAGTTTAAATTAGAGTGAAACAAATTAAAATGAAAGTAATCATTGCTAAGCCATTTTCTGTTTTTCTAAATGTGTAGTGACAGCTGGAAACTTGTCCTTTCCTGCAGAATCTTGCAGGGATGATTTGCTGTTCCTCTGGAAATCTTTTGCAATGCAATGGTGATGAAACTTTGCAAGATCTGTAGGAATGGGGAGTCATTTGTTAGCCATCTCAGCCATAAATTCTTGCTTTTTTTGGATTGCAGTTGGGTTTCACTCAGCAATATTTGATTGTTAGTTATATATTTTCAGTTAAATGTTTCATATAGAAGTCAAAGGCTTCTTCTGGACACTGGTCTCTGGCAATTAAAGTGTTATGGAAACAGTGTACTTGGAGCTCTGCATGCGCTCATTTATACAGGGCTGATGAGAGCAATGGGGAGGGGAGAATTGTAGTAGGGCTCCAAGCTCAGTGTGTCCCCCCTACCCCCAAAAAATGTCTGTAACATCTGTGTAAATAAAACATAGTGGAGGGTAGGAAAGCAAATATGATGTACCACTGGCCCAAATTCTCTCAATGGGCCAGTATTTAGCCAGTGTCCGAATATCTTTTTCTACAGATTCTTCTGTAGAAACTGAATTATGGCTTCATGTGACCCTTTAATGCATTTATTTTTTCATGTTATATGTAGCAAGAGAGATTCCTTTAGATATCTGAACACAGGTAAATTGCCAGAAGACCTTCTTTGTGGAAATGGGAACCAAACCTCATAATTCTATTCCCAATCCAGATGTTTCCAATGTTCAGAGGTGTTTAGGCCTGTTCTTTCAGTTTGACCCATCTTTCGATCTTTATTAACGGTATCACAAAAGGAATAAATTCCTTTTTGATGTACGTACAAATCAGTGGACCTTGCACCCACGCAGAGCCCATTGACTTCCATGAAGCTCTGCATGGACATAAGCATTGTCACATGTCAGGCCACACAATTGCAGGACTGATATTTTTATGTGTATGAAGTTTGGGCCATATACCCTTACTCATGTTGGGAGCTACCTTACCCAACCTGTAATTCCACTGAAATGAGTGGGACTATTTGGAAGGTGAGAAAATACTCCAGGGTCATAAGGATAGCTGAACTGGTTTCAGCATTAGTATTAGCAGAGTAAGGTAATTCGCATGGAGCTAGATCTGTCACCCATAGTCTCCTTGAGTCTGAATATCTTATGTTGTTAATGTTATTCATTATTTGTATTACTGTAGAGCCTATTTGCAATTTTTCAGCTAAAATTTTGGGTGAAAAATGTAGACTTGGAAAAACTAAAACATTTCACAAACTGATACCAGTTTTACCAAATTGTTGGTATAAAAAATAAAATCTGAAAAAGTCAACATATTTCTCTTTGCAATTTTCTAAAAGAAATGTTTCAAATTTTTGTTTGAAGCAAATTTTCATTTAGAAACTTCCTTCAATGCAAAAATATTTTTAAAAGCACAAAAGAAAAATGAAACATTTTGTTTTGCATCGAAGGAACAAAAAGATTGAAAAGTTTGGTTTTGGTTTTACCCCAAATTACTTTTTTCTAATTTTTTTGGACTTGCAAATGAACCAAAATATCTATTATTTGCATAGCTCATTCTAGATGGCCTAGGCATGGAACAGGACCATGGTGTTCAGGGTGTGGTTGCCCCAGATAGCTTACAGTCAAATATATGGTACGATACAATACATGGATACAGACAGATGGAGGGGTGCAATGAAATAATGAGCCTAGCTATTGATGAGGGTTTTCTGGTAAGCATTATGGAAAAAAGAGAGTTTTGAAGGATGTGTACAGGGAGTTGCTTTCAACCATGAGGGGCAACAGGGCAGAAAGTATAAAGATATTTCTTTGAAAATGTAACAAGTGCACAATGGAGGCTGGTATCAAGGGCCAATCAGAGGCAGGAGGTGACATCTCGATAATGAATAACAGATGATAGATGGGGTGGTGATGGTCTGTGGAGAGCCCACAATGCTGTGACTAGTTCTCTTGAAATCAATGGGACTACTCACAGAGTAAAATACTACTCAACACAACAGGAGTAGCAGAATCTAGTATAAAGTGAGTGTCACGGTTAAGGGATGGCAGCATTTTTGACCCCTTTGATTTCTCTGCTTGCACCCCCTCTAGATCTTAGGTCTTAAGCCTTTACCTCCTTGGAGTGGAATCCCGAGATTTTTTTAGTCTTTCAAATAATTCTGGAACCACACAATGTAAAACAATAGTCAGTGGCTCTTGGTCCAAAGGTGACAGTCTTTTGACATCGGAAAACTGCTTCTTGAATCCTGAAAGCCACTTTGCCTTGGTTGCAAATTGTATCTATCTCCATAGCCTACTTGATCAGTATAAAATGACTAAAACCTGAGATCTGGATTTATTTTCAACTAATGCAAATAATAATGTGGCTTATAATTGTTATTACTGGCCCTTTGGGAATTAGTTGTTACAAGCTCTGAACCCTTTTGTCTCTCCTTTGGGTCTCCAGGCTACACAGCAATTTATAACAATATCAGACCTTAGGCTAAATCAATGTCCGTAGGGTTATGGGAAGTTGCTAAATATCAAAACAAACTCCCAGTGTTCCAGTTCTTTAACTTCACAATGTTAATTAGCCATTCCAATTAACCTTCCCTTTTGTGTTCCCTCATGTTTAAAGGGTTATATTAAAAGTACTGTAGAATTAAAACCATTTAAAAATGTGCTGAGTATATTTCAAGGAAATCAGAAAGCATCTTACATGGAGCTGTCCTCATTTCCATTTCACTGGTGAGTATACATTAGGGGCAAATTTTCAAATCTCTGCATCTAAACTGCAACAACAAAAACTTTGCATGGACATGTGCAGCCAGACAACCGTGTGCACAAAATGGGTAATAGTTTTTGCATACATGTTTACCAACTTTGTATATGCATGGTTTCAAGCTAAATCTAGGTGAAAATACATGAATACTTCCCCAGTAGTTATTGGACATGCCAGGCCCAGTTTGGAAAACATTTTTGGTGCCCCCTGAGTGGCCAAGTTGGAGGAAAAAACCCAAAAAACCAAAAGCCCTAAACAAACAGAAGGCCACACACTTGAGTGATGTGCAGTTTGCACTCATGCCCAGATGCTGATTTGGCACCCCCAGAAGTTGGCATTAGGGCAACCTCCCTGATCTCCCTCCCTCTCTTTACCCCCTGAAGGCCTGCCCTGTGGGCATGTAGACAATGTTTAGTTCAGTTTAGTCTACCATGTCCTACTTAAAAAGTGAATCAATCAAAGATCACTGTGCTTTGTGAGATCCTTTCGTATTTCCCTATATATGTGGCATACCTGACAAATTTCTGTAACTGTTTAAATGGAAAAGATTTAAAAGCACATACCACAGTAATAATCCACTACAATATACTTTGTACACCTATATGTCACACCAGAGGTAGATAATGTAAGGATGTGTCCAGAATGAAATTGTATGAAGAGCTATCTACCTATTTATATCAATGCAGTATCTAACATAGTCCATGTATTTGTGGGTTTATTCCGATAACACCCCTGTAAGGGAGGAAGTGCTATTATGCTCATTTTAGAGATGGGGAACTGAGGCACAGTAAGACTAAGTGACTTAACTAAGATTACATAGGAAGTCTATGGTGGAGCCAGGAATTGAAGGTAGTCCATTTACTTAACTGTTACCCAGTCTGGGGTAACATAACCACAAACCATCATTTCTTCCTCCTCCCGCATGTGATGTTTTTATTCCATCCCTATGTCAAAAGAGCCATATGACAGTTAGTTTTTGCTTATCCAAGCATCTGTACGTCTCAGGGTTAAGGTAGAATGACATGAGAACGTCTGTTTCACTCTTTCTTAATTTGGTATGAGCAGGGATCTTCCTAATGCTGTCCTGGGCTGTTATTTTAGTTAAATTTGGTTCCCTCAGTCTTTTTTAGACTTCTCTTTGCTCTTTAGGGTATAAAGGAAAAACAAAAGGGATGTTTATTTTAGTTGAAGCTGTGATATAAGAGGCTTTTACTTAGGAAATCTGTTAGAGTCTTTGTTTTCTAAGATAATGCCAGTTAAAAATATATCATGTTTTGTGTTAAATTGTTTGATGGCATAAATTCAGCAAAGACATTGTCTAGTGTGCTCGCTGTATAAGTCTTATAAGTGTAAAAAAAAACCTCCCTAAGAAAAGCAAAAATCCTTTTCCTCCTCCCCACTCCTCTGCTTTTCATTGGTAACAGAAAAGTTCAACTCCAAGGCATGTGATTGTAATATAATCAAATAACCTGCTGGTGTCTCATAAAGAAGTAGTGGTTGTTTAAATGACTATTCATAACAGACTTAGATGTTTCATAGCTGGCGATGGTTTAAGAATCAGATAACATCAAATCAGTGAAAGTAAGAGCTTAAGCCCCTTTGAAAACGTACAAAGAACAAAGATGACAGCATTACTGATGACTGACTAGTTGGGAAAAGACAAAACAATGACTATATTTAGGATTTTCATCAAGCTTAAAGATGAATCTGTAGTGGGGAGCAGCAGTACAAGCACGTGATAGACACTAAAACTATTCAGAGATGAAAAAAATAGGCCGTTTTGTATTTCTAGTTTAATTTTTATACCACCTCATCGTCAGCAATGGAGAATCCACAGTAAAAGAGAAATGTTCAAATATAAATTATTCTATAAGCACCTCATGATGCTTCTAGGCATAATGGGGAGAAATATCTATTAACAGCATGGTCATTTTATTCTTTACATTGTTCTTATTGTCACCTGCTTATTGGTATTAATGTTTCATCAGAGGAAGAAAAGTGGAAATCCGAAGAGACTAAACAATCCATTTCAGTGAGTGAACAAAAAGGAAAAGACAACTAGAGGATAAGGGGCTGTAAACCTAATGAAGAAAAGAACACAAGGAACAAGTAGAATTTATGATGGAGATTAAAAGGACTGAGACTTTTTAAAAGAACATTTTCTTAGGTTTTTGACACAAACTCCAGCAACTTTCTGAAGAAAAGAGTACATGAGGTCTTGAGCTTTGAAATAACAAAAACAGAGCACATGGATCTCTTTGCACTGCACATTAATGAGATTCATTAACAAAATGGGAGAGTGCATTTAAAAAAAAAAGTGAGGTACAGTTTAATTTATTTTAGTTTTGGCTGTCGGTCAATGCTGTGCAAAACTTCCATCTCAAAATCTGAGACCAGAAAGAATGGTAGATGGGAAACTAAGATTAACATTAAGGGAGATGTAGATAAATGAAACACCAGGGGTCTGATTCATCATTGCATTGCTACAGGTTTATGCTGATGTAATTTAACTTTCAGTGGAGTTATACCAGTGTAAAACTGAAGTAGCACAGTGGTGAATCAGATTCCAGGTCCCAGTGTGTCTCAGAGTAGATTTGCATAAAGTGCTCAGGTTTTTCATTAGAAATGCTTCCCTTTCTTGTGGCAGATTTTAAAAGAATTTTTATTTTTAATACAGTATTACCTTGAGTGATCTGAAGACAGCTTTGAATGCCTTATTGAACATCCAGAGTAATATTTTTTACCAATTTCCCTCCTGTCTTTTAGATTTAGGATCCAATTCTGGTGCCACTGAAGTCACTATTAGCTTTCAGTGACTTCAACAGGAGCAGAACTGGAACTTTCAATCAGTCAGAATCAGTAGTATTTTTAGAGGTGAGATTGTTGGGATGATCTTCCATCTTATGAACGACACATAGGTATGAGAACATTCCGCTGAGCCTTTCTTGGTGATGCCAAGAAGGCCTTTGATTGTGTTGAGTGGCTTTGAACTAAACTCTGTCAACTTGTTCAAGAGCTTGTATGATTCACCCCTTTGTTAGATGCATATAGAAGGAATTATATTGTCTCCTTCTGAATTAAGAAGAGAAGCCAAGCAGAAAAGTGACAGGCTGCAATTATTCCTCAACATAGTTGTCAACATTTTCTAAAATTTAATATTAATATGAGATTTTACATCAAAATTGCCAATTTTTACAAACAATGGATAAAAAGTGAAACATCCTCCAATTTTTTCTTATTTTTCAATCAGCTCTACTCCTCAATTTTGTTCTTTAACTTCCTGCTTGTGTCTATCAAATTCTTCTAGGAAAAAACCTGTACACAAATACTCTATTAGATCTGACATTGTATGTATTTGTGTATCCCAGTACAAGAAAAAATATGACCACCAGCTCAGCAAACATGGTGGTACTGCACCAAGCTGATAAAGGAGGTGCCATTTTGTACCTTTTACACAACTCTTTTTTGATGGAATTCCAACTTCCTACAAGAGATGCTAATGATTTAACTTCATTCCCAGGGGTAACCCCAGAAAGCAATACTTCTGGGAATAACACAACAGCAGTGCAGGGCAGTCTGCATTATGGAGTAAAATACACTTACATATCTGGCTATGAGAAATATTCATTACAAAGTAACTTTTTAAAGACCTATTTAGTAGTCATTACGTTTGCCAAGCTCCCATTGAGCTAACTCTAAGTTCCACATGTCGCATGGCTACAGAATCAGTTCCTTAAATGACGATATCTGACATTTGGTAAGTGAGTTTGTATGTGACATTAATCTCTGATGATCCATCATTGGTTCTTATCAGCAAAGGTGTGTTCTGAAATCGGACCTTTGTCACTGGTACTGTGACATAAAGCAAACTAAAGATTCCTTTGCTCTGAGCTTCTGGGTGCACTGAATTAAGTTAATTGCTAATTAGACACTTTTAAATTGTGATAATAATTCCACGGGCAAATACCAAATTCCTATAGTCTTAGAGAAAGGCAGCACATATGTAGATAATAGCACAGTTCAGTATGCCCGAAGTGCTCTTTTTCTATAAATATAGAAATTTGATATTTATCAATAGGACTTTTCGTTAAAATTTGAGTGGTACATGACAAATCAGAATGCCATGTAAGTCATTAAAATGCTACTTTCATAAATTTGGTGCAATGGGCCTCCCAAACAAGCTGGGTTTTGTGATGCTTTTCTTTTACGTTTTGATGCTGCTTCTCCTTACATGCAGTTTTTATCCCACACACATTTTAAATAACATTCATCTCTCAGTTATACTTTTAGAAACATTTTAACTAATTTGAGATGCCCTAATGTAAATGTATATAGCACTCATGCTGTGGGCCTTATTCACATTGACATGAAGGCCCCTTTACCCAGCTCGGGCCTTGAATATCTGTGCCTTAAAATGGGCACAAGTTGTACTTACACCCACTTTAAGGCCTCATTATACTATCAAAGTGACACAAGTGGTTCTAGTGTAAATCAGAATTGGGGCCGTGAAGATGACGGTGCAAATGCAGGGCTAGGCTATGCAATCCTTATACTGAACACTCACCCCCTCAGGAGTATCTCTAAATGAATCAAATTATGCACTATGTAGAGCAGGATATCCCTTGCGGAGTAAGGTGCACTTAACATAAGTAAGGGTGGCAGAATTTATTCAAAGAAAATGCTCAGCAACATGAATAAGGGCTGTACATTCTATCCCTGATAGATTTTAACCTACACACAGGAAGAAATATTAGTAATATAATGGTCAACCAAAACTGATCAATAATACATGAAAAAAATGGAAGCAAACACTAAAGTAAAGGAAGCATAATATAAGGTGAGTGAGCGTCTGGTGCATTGTTTCCCAGAATAGTGGTAACTGTGGTAACTGCACCTTTATATGCTAGATGCAGTCCAATCCTCACGCACACTTTCAGGCTCTCCCATTGATGTCTGTTATATGAAAGAACTACTCAGATGAGTAAGGGTCACTGGACTGGACACATTATCCTCAGTACTGTGTGGATTTAAAGTCAATTTTTCACCTTATTATGTACTCTTATAGTTCCTTTTGCACGATATGAATCTTCTTCAGAAAGATGCAGCTTCAACTATGGTTAAGGACCGGAGTTGATTTTTACAACAATTAACGTCTTTGAAGTTGTTAGAACTGTGTTTGGCCACTTTTTGAACCCCAATAGAATGGAAGATATTAAAGTCCCACAGAAGGACTACTTGTGCACTTTGGGGTAAATAGAAATTCCAGAACATATAAATAATGGTTTATATTTTGATCCAGTACAATGAAACCTTGAGGCATGACCAGAATGAGTCAAGCTCGCCTCAGAATGATGTTGTTATTGCTGCTGTACAACAACAGATCTGTTATCAAAACTTTATCGCCTGGTGATATATTTGATCATTAGATAGGAATACTTGCTCACATTATAACCAAGAATCAGAGACCCTGATAAATCTCACAGAGTTTAAGATTAATACAGAGGAAATTTAATTTGTTAGTCATGACTTGTTTTATTAGTACCCTGCAGTTTGATTGAGACTGGGAAGTGGAGAGAGAATATACACTTTGCCAATAGACAGAGGAAAAAAAAAACCTGGTTTTAGTACCTTAGAACAATTGTTTTATGGGAAATTTCTGTGAAGATGCATCAAAACAAGAGAAAAGGCTGAATGAATGGCAACCATTCTATCAGTATGAGTATGAATTCTATAACTTTTGTACAAGTCTCAGTAAGGTCTTCTTCAGAAGACAAACCTGCCAGATATTTTTAATAGCCTCAATTGCAATTTAAAAATCTCTGGAGAAATGAGATGTGCTACAGTCCATTCCATAATAAGTTGTTGATTAACCCAATGTGATGTGACATTTGCAATAGGGTTGATTACCAATAAGGTATGGCAACTTTAACTTCTATTCAAGGGTAATTAAAGAAGGTGAATATCTTTATGTCCTCACACATTTCTAATATTTTATCCATCTTCTAATGTCACCCTTGCAAGTCACAATGTAGTTTACCAGTGTAGTTTGCTACTGTAAAATCTGTTACAATTACATGTGTTAAACATTTGGCCTGAAACCTAAGAATTTTTCCTTCAGAAATATTTACTGAAAACTAATTGTACCGCAGATTTAACCATATTTTTCTACAGTGCCAGAAAATCACAGTTATTTTGATGACAAAGTAATGCCTATTAGTAGCCGTCCTTGTGGCTGGAAGCTAAGCTTATCCTTTGTACTGTGCTTCATCTTACATTTAAGGCCTCAATGGTGCAAAGGTTTATGTGCATGCTTAACTTTATGAAACATGAATGGTCCCTTTGACTTAGTGAGACTACTTACAGTACATAAAGTTAAGCATGTGCATAAATCTTTGCAGAATCGGGGCCTATCCTAGTCTGCTGAGAGGGCTCCAGTGTGCATGCTGTCACTACTGTCATATGACTAGATAGACAGGCAGCAGCTGAGGGAGGTGATGGGTTGGCTGGAGCCAGTTAATTTTATGGAGCCAAATTTATTCTGAATGGAGCCTTATTTATTTTGATGAAACCTGCACTGAAGAAATATATTATAAAAGGTGATACAACAAACAATGTGACTGTGTTCCTTAGAAGGATTAAGAAGTCATTCTGTGCACCAATATTTGAAATCACTCTCTGCCTCTGGAAAATATATGGTGATTACATGCAGCACATAGTACCTTCCTAAAGCCAGCATGGCAACCGAAAACAGCGAACTTACGTTTAGATTCATTTCTATTGCAGTATGCAGTGCTGTGTATGTTTGAGCTTCTTGAGCAAATGGTGGCACATTGGTAGCTCCTTTTCTCTGCCTGTGGCACACAGTTTAGTTTCCTGAGGACTGAAATGTTTTGATGTAAAGCAAAGTCTTTGAACTTTGGTATCCAGATGAAATTTAATGGCCTGTGATACCTAGGAGGCCAGAGTTGATCATCTGTTTGTCCCTTATGGCCATAAACTCTCTGGAACAATGACATGGAATTCTGCATGAGAACTGAAATACATAGATTCTTGCTTTAAAATTAATGGGACAAATTCTCAACTGAGTTACAAACACTTTGTACCTCCCAGCTGCTGCAAATGGCCAGAACAGGATTTCACTGTCAGCAGAGAGATGCTGTGGGTGGAACTCCACTATGCCTATTCTCCAGAGTTGTAGAGTCCTTTTAAAGGACTGCTCTGAGCCCTGAATCTGCTTTGGTATTTCCAAGGCTAGTGCAGATGAAAGCCAACCCTGAGAATTAAGGGAAGTATAAATGGCTCCACTTGCCAGTTCTTGCAATGAGCAAGGTGAATCTGACAGAATAAATTCAGTATGTCCTTAAAAGTGTAGAAAGGTGGTTATAGTTCTTTGGCAAGTATTGCCATTTTCACAGTACCAATTTGATGTTTACCTCCCTCATTGGCCTACTTCCTCGATAGTCCTACACATACCTCGGTGGATCAAGTACAGTGCATTAAGTTACACCTTAGTGTACATGTGCATGGTCACACTCCATCTGAAAAGCTTAGCCTCGCAAACTTCAGAAATTGACAGAACTTGGTGAAATTGTGTACTTGGGCACCGATTTAAGAGTTACCTAAACAGTTTATCATTTGTTGACAGTAACTAATGATTTAATTGTCCTATTGCTCATTTGCAAAACAAAATGAGAATTGATAGACCTTTCTGAAGAACTCTGTGCTATGAAAACAGAAGACGTGATAAGGTGAGAAGCTGGTTCTATGATTTACTAAGCCATAATATGCTGTAGGGACCTTTACACTTCTCTGGCAATATAAAAGGGCCTTCAGATGGCTGGAAAGTACTGCCACTTTAAGTCCCCTTTATACTTTACATATGGAATATCTTGTAATCTCTATGATGTTGCAGTAATTTAATGAGACCACATGGTCCCCCTGTCCTCCTTTTTTTGAGGTCATCATTGCATAAGCTCTCACTGCATTTACCAAAACTAAAAGGATGTTTTTGAACTGATGTATTTTTAACATCTCTAGAGTAAGCTGCTTTCAGCGCTTCCCCAAGTTTGCTTTCCTGTATGTAACATTTCACACGTGGACTAAAAACCAATTTTACACTTAATAAAGTTTAACTATTCAATGTTTTTCATTTCAAAACTAAATAACAGGCATTTAAGAGAATATTTCTTTTTTAATGACACACATACTATTAAAAAAAACAAACCTGAATGAAGCCACAGTGGCTTTTTAGTTCTTTCACTCTATCAGTGAAGTTTGCTTGTTCTTTCAAGATTATTGTTCAGATGTTTTACTCTTATCAGTACAACTAACATCTGCTTCTCCAAGGATTCTCCCATTTACAACAATTGGAATGGCTGTTTTTGAAAACTATTTGAATTAAACTCATTCTTCTCAGATGTGGTTCCACAGTAGCTCTGTGTATACATATGTAGTTTTCCCTGATGTTGTTTAGCAGAATTGGAAAAAAATCGTTTCAGCTATTAATCTCTCTTCAATTTGATGTATGATACAGTATCGTATCATAGAAGTGTTAGCAATACAGTGACATATACATGTAAAATAATGTTCAGTGCAATCAAGTTTGATTATAGGAATATTTTAAATAAAAAATAATTGGGAATTCAGTATTTTCATCCAGAGAACTCAGAAATAGAACCCATCCAGTATTATAGCTGACCTGTGAGTATTTAGAAATTAAGGCATGGAGAGGTTGAGTAAGTTGCCCAAGCTCATACACAGAGTAAACAGAAGAGTTGGGAAAAGGACATCTGAAGATCTCCAGACTTCTAGTCTGGTGCCCTGTCAGCTGGTGAGGCAACCCCACTGATGTTCATGGCTTGGCTTGTTTATCTGTACAAATCTTGCTTGGCTTGCTCTTAGAAAATCTAAGCACAGCTATTTTCTATAAAGGACTGAGACAGCTCAGTGCTATAAAAGGGAACACTTTAGAGCCGTGTAAACGTTTTCAGAAAGGGGCTGCCCTGTAACTTATAGGTGAAATTAGTCAAAAGACCCATGTGGGGCCTCTGCAGAGGGAAAGAACATGCAGCAGCCATAGAAAGGTGCTCTTATATCCCCTTCATGCTGCAGAAACAGTCTCTGTAATAGCCCTGCATAGCCCAATGTGATGGAATGGGCCAGAAGAAAGCTATCGAGACCACATCTGCATGGATTCACTGACCACAGTTTTCTGTATAACTGATGTAGTGGAGCATCTGCTGCTATTCCAGCCCCAGGGGAAGTAAGACTTGTGGAGAGACTTGCTCAAATGCTTCATGTGGAGAGGGTGCATTTTTCTTCCTCATCCTATCCAGATAGAGCCCCGTTACGCAGAAATCATTCAGGAGGGGGTCAATTTCACCCTATGTGAATGCATTTTAAATCATTTCTGAAATACGTTTGATGAGGTTTGCCATTGACCCTGGTGTTTCCTGAATCACACACCCATTTCTGTAAGAGATCTGGTACCATATGGAATATTCCAGGCCGCAGAAGTGCATTCAGCAGCCAATGACACTTGATCACATTTTCTGCTTATGTTGGAGGATGTTTCAATACAAGACTACAATGTTGTGAAGAAACTGTGCTTGAGAGAGTGCCTTTTGGGGGTTCCCAGGGAATAGTGTGTAGTTTCGCAGGTGACGGGGTGGGGACTGAAGCCGGTTTGGTGTTGTGGAATTGACAGGAACCCCTAGATATTGAATATGGCCCTTGTTGCTGCCGACTCCAACTGGCAGAAGAGTTGCATCACAGATTTGAATAATCAGTAGGACTGCCTGTGTCTCACAGTGATACAATAGTGGGATGCTGTAAATGGAATAATTAACCTATTTGGACAAAGTCTAACATGTTAGCCACCTGTTTGTTAAACCAGGTTGCTTCTAAAAACCTAAATACATGCTTGCTTTTAAAAATAAATTACATGGAGTTTGAACTCATGGAAATATTTGACAATCTTGACTCATAAAATCAGTATATCCCTCTTTCCGATCAGTCACTGGCTTAGAAAAAAATAAAAAGAGTGGGAACAGAAACATGGCAGATCCCCATGTTGAGTTAAGACAGCCTGAGAACAACTCTAACATACGACACTGCGATGACCACTATTGTCATTTAGAAGCTAATGGCTCTTTATTACCTGGTATCTTTCTGTGGCACAAAGCAGAACTGATCTGCAGCTTGCCCCTCTTTGTTGTGCTTAGCGAAAAAGCTTCTTGGAGCAACAGGCTATTTTCCTTCATCATTTGGCCACAGGAAATGTTGCCAGTCCTTCTATTTTCCTCGTCCATAGAACAAAGTCTAAAGGTAGTAATTGTGAAAAGAAAGACATTTTCACCAAGGGATTCTCAATTATCACATCAACAGCCTTACTCTTGTGTGTAAATTGTCTTTTTAAAAAACACCCTCAAGTGCAAGAATTCTCTTTGGGATTGTTACAGATAAAATCTCATATTTTCTCTAAAGAAGGATAGTCCTTAGGGAATAGAATTGCCAAGAGTTGAAAGAAAGGCAAGGTGTTACAATGAAATGTGCATTATGATTTAAATGTGTTATAGTACTTAAGAGAAATTATAATCAGACACTTTATGTGCTGTATCTTATTCTGAACAATTTTAAGAATTAAATCACAAGACAAATCTCCAAAAGGGAGAAGTGATGTTTGTACATTGCGGTGATATCCCTGGACATCATAAATTCAACTGCAAATATAATTCATGATAGTATTTTTATTTGAATATCTCTGGGTGTGGGTGTGTATTTTCCATGGTTTTAAAGTATCTAGGTCAAAATATCAAGTAAATCTTCCCATAAAAACTGTCCAGCTTATTCAAGATGAATTATATGTGCCAAATACAAAAAAATGAAATTGTACATTTTGTTCATTTAGAGTTGTACAAAATAAGTTTTCTGGACAGTAAAAAATGTATCTTTTTGACAAAAGAAAGCTGTATTGACTGTTGAATGAGTAATGCCTTCTGTAGTTTGTCTGAAAGGGCCCTTGTAGGCCAATTCCTTTTACCTTATATGCCATGGAGATGTTTACACAGCAATAAAAGCCCCGGCTCAGTGGGACTCAAGTCCATGGTCCTTGGGTGTGCAAGCCCAAGGCTTGAGTATCCACACTGCATATTGACCCAAGGTTTAGAATTTATGGACCCTGGCCACAGAAATGGGGCTCCAGCATCTACACTGCAGTATGTAGACTTGAGACAAACCACCATATCCCAGGCTTTTTAGCACCCTCCCCAGCTGTGGCTGCTGTAGCCCTTGTTCATGGTTCAGGGTGAGAAAACTTGACTGTCCACCCTGAATGTTACAAGAAGTTGTTGCAGCCTGACAAGTACCCAACGGGTCCTGCGAAGCCATCTTTTGGGTCTGCATGCTCCTGGCAACTGGAGCAAGCAACACGTAGGAGTCACCATTTGAAGAGTTTCTCTTGCTTGTGCTTTCACTCCTGTTTCATCAAATGTGCTTATGCTGTTCTTGACCCTCTGTGTATCCGCTGATGTCCCCTACATAAGCTGGTGCTTCTGGAGCAGGGCCACAAGCATAGACTGGTGGGATCACATCATCATGCAGATCGGGGATTATAAGCCATTTGTCCAACTTTCACCTGAAGAAAGTGGTATGTCTGGAGCTTTGGGAGCAGCTTGCCCGACCTCCAGCATCATAACACCTGTATGGGGGCACCTGTACCAGTCCAGAAGCAGTTTGTTGTAACTATCTGGAAGTTGACTACCTCAGACTGCTACAGATCCCTTGCTAACCAGTTCAGCATTGGAAAGTCAAATGTGTAAAGCTCTAGCAGGGGTTTCAGAAGCAATCAGGTGTGTGCGTGGCTGAATTTAAGGGCAGGCAACCTTGGTGACCACCTGGGGTACCAGGCTTGGGGGTGCTGGGGTCAGGGTGCTGTTTTTGTTGTTAGCAACAAAAGATAAAATAGAAAATCTGAAGTAAGATGTTTCAGGTATTCCGTATGTGGATTCATTTTTCACTAACCTCCCAGAATGTTCTGGACCTTTGTCGAATCTCATGGAACCTTCCAGACTTTCCGAGAATTATATTTTCCTCCAACTTCCTAGAATGTTGTCAGCCATGCCCTCACGGGCTATATAAGGGGTCAGTCAGTGAGATATAAGAACGTAGTGAAGTGAAAGCCCATCTGTGATATTGTGAACCTTATTTTATTGTGAAATTGTGCAAGTGTATGTGTTGGGGCATTTAGGGTGGGGAGCCGAAGACGCTCCTCGCCTAGGGCGCCATTTGGTCTAGGACTGTCCTGGGTATGTGATTTACCCAATGGTGGTAGGCAAAACTAATATTCCTGAAGTGACTGATGGTTTTGAGAGAAGAGGTTTTCCAAACTTTGCCATAGTTTGCCCTTGTCAAGGGCACATGAATACATAAAACACAAAGGGTACTAATCCATTATTATGTAAGCCCTCTATGTGGACCACAGAGACTGATTTACAGACACCGGCATGTGCAGGATGCACGGAGTTAACACAAATCAGGGCTGCTCTGTGCACCCACATTATGGACTTGTCTGAGCCAATGGAAGAGGGAGAATAGTATTTTTATGAATGTGCTTGTGCAATTTTTACAGTAAATGAGGTACTGTCACATCATGCAATGAAATGTATGTGTGCAGGGGTGGAGGATTGCCATGCATTGTAGTTAGGAGTGACCTGACCACTTATGAAATTGTTTTGGGGAGTAAGTGGCAAGAACTATGGACTTACAGTATGGCTTAATGCTGGCTGCTTTGAACTCGCTACCCAGGGATTACATGAAAACATATGCGGTAATATGGATTCTCAAAGAACTACACAGCCATCTCCAGCCCACTCCTGGCACTTTTCTGGACTGCATACAAACCCCCAGCTTTACTCCAGAGACTGATTTTGTCACCATGGACCACATTTATCTTTCCGCATGCCTCCAAGCCAGTTTTCTGTTTACAGTGGGTTTATTATGTTGTAGCATGCCCAATTTGTACAGCGTGGCATACTAAAAGGGACGGCAATATAAGGCTCCTACTTTAAACACCCCAGTGCAACACTGTAAGAATGTGTGAGTTTCTACTAAACATTAAATTTTAAATGCTTGTTTCACTGTTGTGTTTGTGTCCAGGCCTTCATTTGAAATTCCATGCAGGGGTGGTGGAACTAAAGGGGGAGATGCAGAATCTTCTCCTGGCTTGAAGTGGTTTCCATCATGTACAGCGTTTACAGTTTTGTTCAATGGCTCTCAGCACCCCACCACTATAAAAATTACTCCATGGCCACTGATACAATGTGGTGGTGTTTGGGGAGCCACGGGGATGCAGTCTGCCAGTAGCAAATACACGCTGCTGCCTGTGGTTTGCAATACATTTTGAATTGGGTAATAAACTGGAAATCCCTCCCCAGCCCTGTATTAATCCCTAATTAATAGTAACAAGCATGGAACCAGAAACTTGCCAGGCTCAGGGGCCATATCTGTCTCTTGTGTTTCTGATGCTGTTTCAGGTGTGAAGCTCCTCTTCTGAGGCATCAAAAAGTTCCTCTCAGGAGCACAGTGCTCAGCCTCTAGTCAAACTCCTTGTAGAAGGGCAAGATGGCGGTGAGTTCCCTGCGGTGCAGTTCTCATCCCTGGCATTTCCTCCACTCGCTGCACTTGCTCAGTGGTCCAGTGAATCCCCACCACTGGCAACTACTTTGCTATTAGCGGGAACTAGCTATTAGTCTTGGAACTTTTGCTAAAGCTGGACTCTTTTGCTCACTTCGCATTAGAGATTAACCAAAGTGTGGCTGTGGTCCTGTGACTAGCCAGCAGCACATTTGGTAAAGGACTTTTTCTTGTCCGTGGCCATTCCAAATGCAGAAGGCAGCTCACTCTGCTTGCAACACAGCGATCAGATCAAAATGGAAGGGTTAAATGCCAAGCAGCTGTTCTTGAACCAGGGGGATTGCTTTCACGTCCTGGGAGTCAAATGGCCAGTTTTGGAATGGAAAGGAGAAAGGACATTGTCCCATGGAATTGTGGGATAATGTTGCTGAACTCTAAGGACCCAAATCTGGGAGACTCAGGCCTGAGATGCATCCATACTGTAAAACAGTGGATCCTGAGCTCCTGTGGGACTCTGGCTTGAACCCGTCACTCCTGCAGGGGCCTGGCCCCGTTAGACAGAATTGTGTATAGATAGAAGGGGCGTTTGGGCTTGAACCTGAGGCTGAGCTCAGCTTATACTGCACTACAAGCATACCCATTATCCCTTAGGCTCTTCCTCTGCATGTGTGATCTGATCTGTAGTTGAATACTCCACTGACCTATCTGGCAATTGTTGTTTAATTGTTCTTGCAATTAGAAAGCTTTCTCATGTTTTTCCATCTAAACTCATTCTCTTTCATACAGCTACACTTCAATTTTATGAACTCTGATTGCATTAACCTCCTCTTCTGACTCACCTCTGTGTTGCCAGCTTCACAGTGGGATATTTATTATTTTTTTTATTCTGCTTTTATAAATTTTAGCGTGTTCCAACACATCTATAAAGCCAAGCTTTTGTGTAAATCCTAATCTAAGTATCTTTTTCTTTAATCCTTGCTTGGTGTTCTATATCACTTGCGTGGTCTCAAAAAACAAATATTTGAAAACACAGATTGGCATTGTACAAAGAAAGTGCTGACAGAAAAATGTTATTCAGATCTGTCCCCAGCATCCTCCATGATCAATAACCCTCCTTTCCCCCCTTCCCTAATCAGTCTCCTCAACAAAGCACAGTCCAAAATGCACAGCCATACATCTCCCTTTCCACTAACCCCAAAAGGAAGCAGCACACTTTCCCATTCCCTACATCTTTTCTTTCGCACATAATTTAGCTCTTCTGACATGATCAACCTAGCCATTATTCCCATCAGCCTCGTTGTCCTTTATTTACCTTTTCTTTATTTTTCCATTTCTTTCTTCCTTTCATCTCCCATATTCATGTTTGACTCTTGTTTTCCTGGCCCCTTTTTTACATTCTGTCCTTTCCCTGTATTTCTCCACTATTGCACTTTCTTCATTTTCTCATCTTGACCCCCCACTTTACCCCTTTTTCATTTCCTGCTTACCCTGCCCCTCAAAGCTCTATCCTCCAATCCAATTTCCTCTACTTTCTAATCTCTCCTTGCCCCTCTCTCCCCCAAGTGTTCCTCCTTGTCCTCTAATTTCATACTCCTCTTGATCCCCACTCCCCTCACTGCCTTGTTCTCTCCTTTCCCTGGTCATCCCATCTTGTCCTTTGCCACCAATTTCTTTCCTTTTACTTCATTTTACAATCACTTGGTGTCCGGTGAGGGATCTCTGCAGGACACTGGCCCCTTCCTGCCCTACCAAGGAGTGCATAGAGGTTAAGATCCCTTCATGCTGGCCAGGGCATTCTCCCAGACCCCATGCATGAACTTCCAGAAGAAGAGGGATTTCCTTGCATTGCCCATCTCTTCTGTTGTAGTAGGAACCCAGTTGCCTATGTTGGGATCCATACTGAGAAGAATTGCTGGTAAAGCTTTTCTGAGTCTTCTCTGCTGAGCTGCCTTTTTCCCCTGTGGCTCATAACACCACTGACGTTCTCCTATTTTGCTGTTTAGCAGTGGAAGACAGCTTCACAAGCCCTGTGTTCCTTGTTATTTTTCCCACCACTGATTCATTTCCAGTGTGTCACATGAGAGTCCACAATACAATTAAGAAACAACAAGTTCTTCCTCTCACCATTATTTTCTTTGTACTTGCTTTCATTAGCTTTTTTATCTGTTAATTTTATTCTCTCTTATGCTGCTCTGAATGTGTGTGTTATCATCATGGCAAATACCCACTTTGTGCTTTTGAGGGCACCAACAAGGACAGGTAATCAATTATCCCTGGACACTTCTGAAACTCCCAGAAGCAACATTTTTAGTTCATCCTATTAAGGTTATTTTGTGTACTTCATTATGTTCATTACCTAGAAGAGTAAGCTGCCCACTCCACCCAAACACACTCACCTGCTCAGGTGAGTCTGGGTGTGGGATAAATACTGTCTCTTACAGAAATCATTTTTGTAGTAATTTTCTGCCGGCCTTAGCACTTTCTCCATCCTGTTACTACTAATAGCTGAATAAGGTCTTATAGACTAGTTTTAGCTTTCAGTAAAAACAACATAAATCCAGAGGAGTTCTATCAAATTCATTGAAAGCAGAATTTGACCCTATAGCTTAAGAAGAAGTAGGATGCCATCCATATTCGCATACAGTGGGGACACTAGTTAATTTGTAGGTTGGTGAGAGAGCGTTTGTGACACTGCACTCCATTTCACATCAAGAGACGCTAACTTGAAATTACTGTTTCCAAGGGAAACGCTTATGACTCAAAGCATTAATTTGCATTAGCCTACGATAAGGCTATCCTGTAAACTTGAGTTATTATTGAAAATAACTCACATCCACAATACCAAGGAAGAATTTAACAAGAAATAGTTTTTCTTCTGCACAGTCAACATTTTGCATATGATTGAGGCTTTCAGTGTGTCTATACAAGTTGATTTTTTTAAATGTAAAGGAAAATTAAAAGGTAAATATTAGAACTGTGCAAAATTCAACTAGTTTGAGTCATAAAGGTATTGTTCAACCAACTTTAGGGGGGTGAGGGATTCATTTTGGATACATTTTTACCCCTTGATTTTCCCGCTTTTTATAGTTTCCCCCTTTTTATAGTAAAAATCTGAGTTGTTCTTGATTTAAGATCAAAAACATATGGTTTCAGATGCACTGTAAATCACATCCTTGCATCTTTGGCGAAGACTCAGTCCAGGTTAATTGGATGTTCTGCCTACATTTGCCAGAAGTGTTTATGACTCAGCAAAGTGGAACCAAGACTCAGGTTTGTAAGTAAGCCTGGACTCAGGCAAATTCATCTGGTTTTTGTGCTTCCTTGTGAAAGTTTCACAGATTTCTGCCGGCATTCTCTTCGCCATGTGAATGGTCACTTGATAATAATCTAGTATTTGTGTGGTTTGTACTAGGCACTGGATTATTCCCTAAAAGCTACACGAGGGAAGTTTTCACAATTTTTTTTCTAACATTCATTCCATCCCACTTGTATTTAGCAACAGTGAGGAGTGTATCTGTGCCAGCAACGTTTAAGCAATTGGTGATCTAGCCATGCTCTGCGCAGGTCTAACCAACATGGTGCTTTAAAAAATGGCAGCAACTGATCGGCTAGTCACACTTGGGCTTCTTACATTTCCCGCACTTGTAAAGATGACCCAACAATGGGAAAGCCTTGAGAAATTTTCCCTGGTGTAGAAAAGGATTAATTGTTGTCTTTCTTCCAACTACTCAAAATGGCATCCAAGCAGAGAAATGCCATCTCTCCCTTTTTCACATACACACTGCACATCTCTAGTATACTCTAATTGCTGGAAAGCCTTAAAATATCAGCGAAGTCGTAGGCAAGCATTTGGAAATATGTAAAGAAGTAGAAGACACTCACTTACCAGAATTTCACCAACCATCCTTCCTCATGAATCAGAATCAAAGTTACACTGGGGAAAAGGGAGAGAAGAAAATATTGAGGATTAATTTTTCAGACTGGAAGGCTTTATTTCTAAATGCTCACTACAAATGGCACCTCAGTGGCCACATCCCTGCTAATAATAAAACTGCACTCTGGTTGTTTTTGTTTCCTAGTCTTTTTAACTATAGAATCAACTTTTAAAGGCAAGCAACTGATAGTGAGACAATTAAGAATATATTGACCATCCAACACGTTTAGTGTGGAAGAGGAACGATACATCAGTATGTGAAATTATTTCCTTTCCACCACATTTACATGGTGCTCTGGTTACTGAATGTTTGCTCTTTGAACTCCATAGGTTGGAGGTAGCATACTGTGATATCGCAGTAACTGCGGATAAATATATACTTGTACCACATACACATCTTTTTTAGATTACACACAGGGTGCCTGTGTTTTGACTTGCATATATCTCTATAGCTATAAAAGTCTGGTATGTAAAACAGAGGTTATGATGTTATATGGGCAGGTGAAGGGCAAGAATAAGGGAGAGGGAGTCGAATTGTGCAGTTTCCTATATGTGATGTGTATTTTTTCATAAAGGGGGTTATTGAAGTGCCTCGCCTTGCCCTTAGCCCTGTGCCATACAACAGTCTATCTGCCAGCCATGCCCACCATGGATACCCTGCAGTGTATCTCTCAATTGCTTCTCATGAGTAAGGCCATTATTTTAGATCCAAACTCATTTGTAATTATCTATTTTAGAATGTTTTATTAGGAATTAGGATCCTTTTTATATTTTAACCAAACATATTCATTTCACAGCATGTTAAAATCATTTGCTCTCCCCTAACTGTGTTTATCTTTTCTCGGTAATATTTCACAGCTGAAGTCCTTTTCTTGGAGAGCTTAAAAAATATTGCCTCGGTTTTTTTTGTTAAATTGAATATATATGGATAAAATCTGCCCTTCTCTTTCTTGTCCTTAGCATTCTAAAAAGTACCTGTGTTCAAATATTAAGAAATAAAACAAACATAAATTATGCATTTTCCAAGTTAATTTAAAATGCATTATGCACTGCTTTGTTCTCTGGAATTAGTATTATTAAGGGGACAGATCTGTATGGATTAATTTTGAGTCAGTTTATTCACTTCTTTGTAATTCAGTGGCAAGGATTTCTGTCCCCAGGCGTCAAATTAAAATTTTTACTGTAAGTAACACATACACAATATGGACCTCCTTGTATTGTTTCTTTGTTTTTCTAGCATGCAGTGTATTTACATATTATATTATTTCACCAAATCCATCTCTTTCAAAGTAAACAAATAAAACTTTTTTTTTGTAATGATGTTAAAAGAATGCTCCTATTGTCATTATAACAGAGTGGTACATAATACCAGTCTATTCTTTTCATCAGTATTCAGATTGTATTTATCTCTGTGTTGCCTGACTCCATTCTCACAGCATACCTCCATACCACCTCCACTCTTTTTCCAATATTTTTGGTGATGTGTGAGCTGTTACTTTGTGATTTTTCTTTTTTCTTTTTTTTAGAGGTATTCACTAATCATTTTACAGTATTGTTTCAGTGTAATAATTCTTTGTGCTTAGATGTTTTAAATCTTTATTTTTCCCTATACTGAGCAAGAAAATAGTCTGCATTCTTAATTGGTCTTCTTTAAACAAAATATCCTTTCATATGCACTAATAAAGAGTAAGGATCATTTCTCTCTTGTTTAAATAACTGCTTGCTGTAGTATAAAATTGTAAGAGACATGATGCAGATCAAGATGCTGGCTTGAAGTGGAGAAGAGGAACAAGCAGTGCAATAATAAGCAGATTTTAATGATTTACTATAAATCAGCATTTTTGCCCTGTCAGTGAGATTGAAGAGGCAGACAGCTCCTCACATGTCTGCCTAGCAAATGTCTTCCTGATGAATCATGTGCTCTGAATCACTGATCACAACATTCAAACAGCACATCCAAATAATGAGGAAAACATATACACAGCATTCTTATGGCTAGTCTAAAACTGCAGGAATATGTGGTTTTAGTGGTGTGATAGTTAAACCCCTACATTGATACTGTGCCTGTTCAACAGAGGGTAATAGAAGTGTATATTACAGGTTGACTATTGATGCCTTAGCAAGCTATGCCTCTACTCATTAGAACTGGGATGAAAATCTAATCTTTTAATATTCTGGAGGGGAAAAAAGAAGGCAAACTGGGATTTAAGATGATGTATATTTCAAGTGTCTAGTTGACAGGAAAATATATATCAACTCGTTAGTTCCTTGGTGAAGAATTATTTGTATTTATCAGGTAAAATCTAACAAGCCATGATTGTATACACAGCATACTTCAGATGACCACTGTTAGTAACATCAGTTGGTCAGTAACTAAAATAAATGTCCCATAGAAAATGTTATGCCATGCATTGCATAATATGCAGTGGTCATCCTTACAAACTTGTCATTTGCCTTAGATGACTAATTGATTTTCACCCCAGTATAGCAAATACTGCAAGTGGTGATGTGATCATATCTATTTAGCTAAAGCAAAACTGGTGAGTTTTTAAGAGTGGCTACTGTATAGTAAAAAGTCTGTTTAACACTATAGAGCTGATAGGGATGAAGTGACAAAGTCAGGAAATCTCAGGTAGGTGTAATGAATGGCCAATGGAATGGATCCCCAATTTAGGAGTCCATGTTATCTATGGGACGGAAACACAATTCTTATTAGCAAAAACAGGAGTTGCACGTGTCATACAAACCTTCCCTTAACAATAATGGAAATTGCCCCAGGTCTCCCATCCCCAAGTTCCTAAAGGTTGATAATTTGCATGTCAATAATGCCTGTGATAATTAAACAAACCCAGCTTATGAGAGAAGCGTAGCAGCAACAGCATGAAAAGTAAGCTAGTTCCTGGTCAGAGGAAAGGCCACTAGCAGGTCTGTTTGGAGGAGCCCATGCTACAGTCAGCTGAACTTGGCTGTTTGTGGATAAAATGAGTTCATCTTCCAGCACTCTCTGTCCTTTAAACTTTTATGAGCTCCAACATCCATTCAGAAAATAAATTATGAAACAAATAATTTGTGTCGTAATTAGCATCTCATACTTAGTGATTTTTTTAAAGGATTATTGCAAGTTTGGTGGTTGTGAGTTTTGAAAGATGGTAACGTCTGATTCCCAGGTTTGCAGACTGTAACTTTTGCATTTACTGCTAATTTCTATACTACTCTAAATGCAGTGTATACATTTAGTTTAGAATTTGTTAGTATTGTCTGTGTATATTATGCCAGCAGTTCACTTTATCCTCAGGAAGACTTAGTAGAATGGATTTCTTATGGATCCTGCAGAAAAGCTGGAACTTGAAATCCACTGACACGTTTCCATTCTGCCTGCATGCTGTGGTGCACATGTTGTGCACTATCATTTTTTCAAGATGCTGGTGCCCATTGTTTGTGAAATCCAATGTCCTCATCTTTTTGTTTAGCATGCAAGGGAAAAAATAACAATGGGTTTTTAAAACAATAAAATGACAATGTAGTTTAAACACAACTATGTCTGCCCAAAGTGTGTTTTCAAAAGCATATCCATTTGTTTAATTTGAACATGCTTAATTTCATGGTCATTTGGTTACAGCAGTTATTTTTATTAATGTGTTATTGAGCTAGGAGCTGAAGGGACTGGTCAGTTTCCTTCTGTATAACTGACTAGCTTGGAGAATGAAGACTAAAAATGCGAAGGGGAAAACTCATATCTGCTACTTAGGCATCACGATGGCATATTTTACCCTTGTTTTTATTTTATTCAAAGTAAGGGGGGAAAAAGATGCTCAGATTGCTTATTTCTGCAGAAAAAAATCTGCAAATGAACTGTTCTATTAGCACAAACATGGGAAAGTCTTTAGAACCTCTCTCTTCAAAAGCATAATTAGGTATTTATTTCAGACATACTAACATCTTTGCAGTAGCTAATAAGATGCAGCCCATTTGAATATTAATATAATAAATGATTAAATTAAACAGCAAGATTCAGACTCAGAAATAGCCTTTATAGGTCCCAGGGGGTCACTAAAACTGTATTCCATTTCTTCCTACAGTTAACATAGTACAAGGGACATGAATGCGTAAAGCAATATTTGTCTTATGAAACATGGAGTTTTATATTGTGCTATTCAGTTTTATTACTCCACAGTTTGAAGCTGTGGCCTGTGATGAAGTCACCATGCTGGGACCCAACAGCAACTCTTCCTGTTTCGGTGCTTTTTGGCATCAAAGTGATGCATTGTTCCCTTGGCAGAGGCAAAGCTGATGGCAGGCTATGTATAAATAGGTTAACAGTTTTGGCACATGATAAACTAATAACAACAAAAAAAAGTTGCCGTAAAGTAAATGGACTAGGAATTCTTCATCTGTACATTACAGCACACTTATTAATAATACGTAGCAAATGAAGTGCAGAAATTAATATCAACAGCACTAGGATGATACATTGAACTTATTTTTCCCCTACACACCAGATAAAAGAAAAATGGGCAAAGTAGGCAATTATAATTGGCCATTATTCCAATAAAGGTGTTTCCCTTCTCAAATTAGTCCATGAAAACTGCACACTATCCAAATCCCATGAACCTGAGAGGTGTTAATAAACATCTGGTCATGGTTTTTGCTTAATTAGCATTCCTTAGTTTGGACTGAAGTCTGTTTATGTAAAACAAAACACACATGCACACACACAGAGCTCAGATTTTGTTATGTGAGCCACAGCCCGTCAGCAATTCAGACCAGCTTCTGGTGGGAGAATGCTTGGTGGGAGAATTAGATTTTTAAGTCTTATCATTTGTCAACAGAAACAACCAAAATGAAAGTTTTTTTGTATTTGTCTGCTTCTGTTCATTTTACAGGACTTATGTCACCTCAATAATCTTTGTATTTTGAGAAAAAAAACTATCATTTTTAAATGCAAAAAGAAATTGCAAGCTTATTAGCCTACAGGTTACTGAAAAAATGCCATTTTATTATTCCTAACACCCAAAATCTTGCAGTCCTATCTCCACTGAACAGCACTGGCAGGAAGGTAATGGATAAACATGCAACTGGGCTTGCAAGACTATACCATCTAAATTAGATAAAAGAAACGTAGGAAGAAAACTCAAAGATAAGTGGTACAAAGTAAATCAAAACAAATCATCTTACCAAACTTTATTCACATCTGATACCATTTTTAGAAATTAAGGTCAGTTTTGTGGAACTAATAGGGAGTTATACCTATATATCTTGGACACCATGACAATGCTAGAGAGGAAGATTTATACACTATGGTTGCAGATGCAGAAGAAAGATATGAGAGATCAAATGGAAGTGCATGATAACAAATGAAAAATGGTCCCCACAGCCTATAAATTAATTGAGAAAAGAAGGTTGTCATTATTTGAACATGCTTTAAAATAAGGTATGGGGTCCAGATGGCAGAGAATAGATAGGCCAACAAAGTTTGAGTAATTGATGACTTAAAAATAAAACAAGATCTTAAAGAAATGAATCACATTGGGAAAGTAAGAGGAGGAATATTAGATGAAAAAACACAAAAAGTCCAAGAAACTTCAGAGCCAAATCAAAGAATAGGAAAACAGACACATTTTCTATAAAGGAGCTAAATAAATGTAAGTAATAAGTATTTCAGCCAGCAATTGCATCTCCGTTAAAGCCACTTTTCTTTTGTGATTTCGTTAACCTATTCATTCTTCTTCTTATTATTTTATTTTTTGGTAGTCTGAGTTCCAAGGAACGTGTCAAAAGAAATGAACAAAGGCTGTGCCATAAAAATCACAATTATAGTATCTGCTACCATCACTGTGTGAGCTCATAAGGTCACTCACAAGAGTCCTTCTTTGGCAAACAGCTGTATGGTCCCTAACTCTTATTGTCTGCAGTTATAATATCATATTTCTAGCAAAATTGCTGGTTGCCTGGGTCTAAAACTGATCCCTTCTTTGCTATATTGGCAGGTTAACAGGGTCCTGCATGTCACTGAGGAAGGGATGACACTCGCAGTTTTTATTCCACTTTTTTATTATTATAGTTAGTGCTCAAACTGAGACAAGATGTGTAACAGGAGCGCTTGCCTTTAAACAATAGTGCTAGGTGATCACCAAATAAGCTATGAATCATTTTATTTTGTAGCTGCACCACTGCCTTTTGGAATTTCATCTATCTACTAGAAATAGCGGAAATGGAAACAACTATGTGGGGTGTGTGTGTGTGTGTGTATTTCATAGTTATCACTCTTCAGTACATTAGAGCATTTACTGACTTTGGGAGGCTCTCATCCAAACACAGCTCCATGTAAATGCACTGTATACAAGCCAAGAAAGAACGGCTCCAGGCTGATAGAAACCTCAGAAGTATGCTAAATCATAGTACTCAACTGTTCTTCATTAGCACGCTACTCATTTCTTTCTCCCCCCCCCAACTTTTTAATTTTTTTCACCTCAAAGCCACTTATTTCACTGCTGAATTCTAGGAGCATATTATGAATATTCAAACTGAAAATAGAGCACCGCCTAATAATGTTGAAAACAAAGGAGTCTTGATGTATATTCAGCATCTTATTTACATTGTTATGAGAGATGTAGCATTATCCTACAATGGTTCTCTTCCACACTGTATCAGTTACCCCTACACATTACACTCCTTGGGAACTTATTATTGATGACAAAAAATACGTATAATGAGAGAATGCAGGCTTGCTGAACCTTTAGGTAAGCTATATTGCATTTAAGAAAGCTAGCCCTAAAGGAAAAACATCAAAGTCTGAGAGCTGATTTGTAAAGAAGTGCTACTGAGATGGGAAGAAAGGCAAACTTGGGGGCCTTCCCATCATAGCACACAATGATGTCATTAAAGAACATTAATTTCAAAAAAGATAGATACAGAAAAACTGAAATGTGTAACCCTCGGTGTGGAAGGCAAGCAAGAAGGCTTGAAAATATTCAGAAAACAGAAAATACAGACTACAAACATTTCAAGGGAAGTATAGTTGCCAGCAGGATTGATCTGAATACTCAGGCTGGTGATTTATTTTTCATGCTTCTCATAAAAGGAAGAGATTTTCCCCCCACCCCTCCTCTTTCCCAGACAGTAGAAAAGATGGGATGAAAATCTTGTTGCCCATTTAGCAATGGCTGCCCTTTCACAGACACTACAAATGAATGTGGGATATTGGATAGACCAATTCAAACACTTTACAAGGAGTATATAAAAAACTGGGATACGCCACACTCTTTGCATTTGTAATGGAAGAAAAGGACATTTTCATTAAAAGCCAAAGGACTGTAAAGAGAATGTTAAATAGCTTCACACCCAAAATTTCAAACTGATTTGAATGCACGTCTTGCTTTGCCTTTAACTAAAATGAAATTTCTCAAATCCAGCTGTACATGTAGCAAGAAAATGAAAGAAAAAATATTTACTTGTGGACTCAATAGTCTCTTTTTAAAAACAGGGGCCTAAGCTATAGATTTTTTTAAGCAATATAAATTTAGAAGATTTCACATGATCCATTACATTCCTTAGGACCATTAAGATGCAGTTTACATGATTTATTCAGTATAAGGTCCACTTTTAGCTATATTTAAGTCTCCTATTTGTTATTTAACATGTGTTTAATGTTTTCTGTCCCTGCTGTGCACAGCTGCAAGCTGCTATTTTTTGGCAATTTTTGTGACTGTGAAGTGATTTGTGGCTTTGAATCTCACCTTTCTATTCTATAGCCTGCTGTTTTGATTTTTTTTTTTTTGAAACTTTAAGAAATAAGTTACACTGTGTTATGACCTTTGCTTCACTTCACTGAAGTAAACATAAAGTCTTAAAGGCCCACCAAAAAAATCATGATAGTCATCTTTACGGGGTAGTTATGAAGACACATATGACATTGATTTAGGCAGCCTATGAAACTATAATTCAAAGAAGTTTTACAAAGAACTTTAAAACAAATTCAACAATGACATAAGAGCTACTAATTGAGTACTGGCAAATACTTTAATCACCACTTACAAACATTCAATGCACATAAACATTCTATGGCAGTGAATCTTCTATTAAGATTAGCTCAAATGATCTCAAACAGAATCAGGCTGCTAAAAAATAAGTGCCCACTGTGAAATACTTTTAAACTACATGATCTTTACCCAGAAAGAGTGAGAGCAAATAAAGTAGAAGTACACAAGTCATTTCAGGAAGTTTTATAACTGAGAACAAGGTCACTGCATAAGTGTTTCTGGCATTGCAATGGGCTTCCTAGCAGTAAAACTTTTGAGAGCAGTAGTGCTGAGAATGATGAAAAACAATGATGAGGTGTAAAATATGTATTTTGTAACATACATGGACATCTAAACATACTACTATTTGGAGATAACTAACGTTTGCTGGACCCGTTTACCTCATTTTCTAAGCACAATCTTCATTCAACATCTCTACACAAATCATGTACCGTCGCTATGACTTTATGCATATGTATGCTTCAGCTACTCTAGGAATTCTCATCATTTGCCAACAAGCAGGGTACTGTCAGAAGGTTATAAAGTCCACAAATGTATTGTATGAAAGAAAAATAGCTCTCTGGCTTGAATGGGAGTTGAAATTGCTCTTTACCTAGCAGGATCAGTCCCTGGCAGGGTGCAGATTGATGAATGAAGGACTATTCCTACTCCTGTTTCCACTGAAATCAGTGATAAAAACCACTCAGCTATTCCAGTGAGAGCAGATTGAAAGTCTCACATTTTCTAGAGCTCTTTGATGAGGCCCAGATTCTTGGCTATGGCTGAGGAGTGCACAGAGTAGTTTAGAAGGAGTTGCGCAGGCAGCTTTTGCTGATCTTGGACTAAGGTGTGCTGAGTCAATCTCCCTTTATAACTGCGAGCGGTTCCAAATTACTCCAGCTGCTTGTAGCCCCAGCAATGACAACAGGAAGAAGGGGCTGTTATAGGAGCTACCAGGTCAGCTTCATGCCACTGGATGTTCCTCCATCATTTGGTTGAATTTATATGGTCAAATTCCACCAGTGGTGTGGAACAAAGTAGCTATGCTTTACCCCAGGATATGAGCCTCCTGGCTATATATGACAGGGCAGTAAAAGACTAGACACTACAAACGGATTTAACTGCTCAATATACATGCATGTGCCTCAAACTGCTTAAGATTTATGAAGCAGTTTTCACATACATATATAAGCTGTGCCACCAGAAACCTGATTTTGTTACTTCTTAGAGCACCTGGATTATTAATCTGGTTTTTCTTCCCTCCCACAAACTCCAGAAAATGGCCTAGCTGTTTTATCTCTCATCTCATTGGAATAGTTTTCCTTTTAATTTGCTGTTTTTCCTTTGATTTTTAGGAAATTAATCAGTATCACTCTTGTAAATTAGGAAGTGCTTTTAATTTATGGGCAATGAATGTGCAATGTACATATACTGACCTTGAAAGACAGTCTGCAGTGCATAACGTAAATAGTGGTACATATTCCTTTTTTATATGGATTAAAATGGGTGTGCTCTCCCGTATGCTAATGTCTCATGGATATGTACGCGCATATCCCCTTCCTACATACAGAGGTTGAATTTCACATCCCCAGTAAAGAATGCCAATCAAGTGAAATGTCGATTTAAATATTTGGGGTATGTTTAGTTTATGATCCCTCCAGCTAATTTTGGTGTCTTTTCAACTATTACCTTAATTTGTACAAGAGTGTTTAAAATCTCTAAGATAGTGGTGCCCAAACTTTTCCTCTCACCCTCTCCTTCCACCACTCGCCCTTACCAGTAACGGAATATATCTGCTCCCCGCACAGTTGGCTCTGCAGAGGAACTTGGGCTGAAGGTGGAGCTGGGGCAGAGCTGGGAATGGGGGAGGAACTGGGGCAAGAGGCAGAGCAGGAATGAGAGCAGATCTGGGCTGGGGGTGGAGTAGAGCTGTGGCTGGAGTTGGAGCTGGTCTGGGGGCAGAGTGGGGCTGGGTGGCGCTCCTTCTGTGCCCCAGAGTTTGGGGATCATTGCTCTAAGGGGAAACAAATATAGTCATGTAAGAGTAGTAAGTGTCTGTGTCAATTTGGTGACATTTACCAATAAGCAGAAAGGTTTGTAACTTCATTTCTCTGGTTTCGGTGACCATGGAAAATGTATTCGTGTATGATCTGAAAGAAAAAAAAGGTAAGATATACTGGTTATTACTGCTTGATATATGTTCCCCATCCTTTTGAAGGATCTATAAGAGAAAGCCATGTTGGAATAGTTTAATGCAATGCCTTTAACTTATCTAAAGTACATTCAACCGACTGCACTGGGAAAATTGAATCTTTTCCTCACAATCTTAGTGACATGAAAAATATATAATACAGTAAATGATTAATGCAGTTATAAACTATACCTGAGATAAGATTTAAGTATTCATATTTCTATCATGTTAATACAACACGATAAACCCATGAAGCAAACTTGACCATAGCATTTGTTATTCTGTCCAGTGTTCAATTATTCTTTGTCCAAATACAATTTAGGGGCTTGCTAGAATACATTCGCCTGGTACAAAGCATTATGTGCTCCAGTGAGATAATCAACAGCAGTGGTCAGCAAGTGTGGACCTCAGTCCAGTGCACAGTACTAGAAAATAAAAGTGAGCCCAGGTTATAATCACATGCAGGTTTTTATTAATTGTCCAAAGGATGTATTTGCATTCAAATACATTGTTTTTCTTGTCTTCTGTAACATTTTGCTTGAAGCCGTTATATTAAAGAAAAGCTAAACTGATATAATTACAAATGTGCTTAACAATCAGCCATGCTGCTTAAAAATCACATTGCCTTAATAATCGTCTCTTCTTTTAATTTCTGCATTGGGGCCAGATTCTGTCCTAGGAAACACGTGTGTGCAACAATCAGTGACATCAAGGGATATGTAAGGAAAGAATGTAACTCACGGTGAGGACCAGTTTGAGGGTTCATGTTAACTTTACTGTGGAAATCTTGGGCCCCAATAAAATTACAACCTATATAGTACTGATAGAGAAGCAGCATGCCTAGCAGTGAAAGCACAGGGATAGGAGTCAGAACGTCTGGGTTATATTTCTGGCTCCGCCTCAGACTTCCTACAAGGTCATTTGTCTCAGTTTACCCATCTGTAATATGGACGTAAAACCTAATTCATAGAGGTGCTGGGAAGTTTCATTTTTTCACGTTTTTAGATCCTTCAGTGGAAAGTGATATAAATACATACAATACCTTATGCTTCGATAACCCTTGTCAGCATTGATTTTAAAATATCTGCCATTCTCCACCTTTCTAAAAACAGATTATTATAATAGACTTAAAACTCCAGTCATTAACTCACAGTTCATGCTATGCACATGGATACTATAGAGTCAATTAAATGTTCCATATATAAATTGGAATCTACTTGTAAGCCAGGCAGGATTTTGAATTCCCTAGAGTAATAAAGCACTCCAAGATAGTCTTGTCTACTGGTTGGAACAGGGACTGGGAGGCAGGTCTCCTGGTGTCACTTTCTAATTCTGCCATTGACTCGCCCTGTGACCTTGCAAAAGTCCCTTAATTTCTCTCTGCCTCAGTTTCACAATCTATGAAATAGTTATAAGTACACCTTAACTAGTAGTCTACTACGCTGAATAAACTAATGAATGAGCGTCTTAAAATCATGCTAATAGTATCATTTTCAAAACATATTTTGGTATGAATGTAATTGATTAAACTATATTAGTATTGATAGTTATCTCCTGCGTTTCACACTTTTTATTGCAGGTATAGTAAAACTAAAATACAATAGTTTGACTTCTTAACCTATCTTTCAATTGTGGGACAAGATAAAATAAATATCTGCCTTGTAAAAGTGTTACATTTTTCATTTTTCTTGGTTTTTTTGTTTGTTTTGCTGCCTTATGTGAGGTCAACTCAACATTCGCTTGAATATAGCATTACTGTCATTGCAACAATTTCAGCCATTGCCTATGGAGATTCCCATTACCATGTAAGCTTGCAATGACAACATGATTTCTATACAAGGCTGTGCTGACCCTTCCCAAGGCGATACCATTTCAACATGAGATTATAAAGGGAAAACAAATTCAGTGACAATCTATATACTATATCTGAGTTGCAGTACGTAGTCCTGATGAAAATGATCAATGCAAGTTTATGTCTAAGATGATGTGAAATGTTAGGACAATACGAGAGGGGAAGAAGTTCATCAAATGTGGTGCAAGTATATTTGACAATGTTATATCTTTATAAAACTGAAACATAATGCAAGTGGGGATGATATGAAGTCAAGATGAAAATGCAGTAGCTTTGTGGCAAAAGGCACAATTGGTTTGTGGTTACAGTACTACTAATATATGAAAACTATGTGGATTATGTAATATGAACCTTTGAGATGCCAAAAATAATCTATTGAGCCTATTCTGAGCCAAGTGACTTACAATAGTTGGCTATCATTGCCCCGGTAGCTAGTCAGTGGTTAATTTGGGTAACTTGTGCTCAGTTCACTGAGACAGCTTCACCCAACCCCTGACCCGAGAACAATGACAGTGCATATATCCATACCTTTTCAACACTTTACCCCACACCCTAATGCATTAATGATATTTTAATGAAAATGGCACCAAACATATAAAACAGCACTTCTAACCTATAAAACTGCACTAACAATTCAGGTCAGACCTATTTAAATGAATTAAAGTTTAAAGTTTCACTAGCTAAGATACTAATGGGGAGTCAAATATGAGCCTTCAGAAACAGAGCAGGGAAAGTACTGTCTCCATGGAATGCAGTGGGCCTGATCCTCTTCACATGTTCTAGGATAGTAGTGCCATCAAGCTTGGGGAAGCAAGGATGGTCTTTCTGCTCTTCTAACCCTGAACCAGTGGTACCCAGTATAACATACAGCAGCCTGCTCTAAATTATACCAGCAACTATGTCCCCAGGAGGTTAATAATGGCAATTGGTAATTGCCAGATGGTACAGTAGGCCTTCCATGCCATCTTTCCCCTGATCGTCTCCCTAGGAAAGTGATGTAGACCCCACAATGTCAGTTCTACTGGACATTTCATCTGTCTTGGCTAGCTACCCTGCTGGCTTCACCTGTTTTGGACAGCTTTGTGCCAGCAAAGTATCATAAATAGACTACTGTGCAGTACATCAATTTTGCACTGATGGAAAACCCAAATGAGAAGAGAATCATGCCCATATGTTCCCTTTGATAATGGAGAAGAATAAGATGTTTACTTACAAAATATTCCTTTCTAAAACAAACTCAGACAAAATTGTGAAACCATCAAGAATTTCAGATATGTTTCTGTTTATTTCTCTAGGGTTTTAATAACACCTATTAGAGGAAGCTGTTGTCATTCAGAATGAGAAAGTGGCTTCCAGGGACAAATTGTAACTTCAGATCGTAACTTTCTATCTATCCCAGAGGTCATCACTTTTTTTTAACATATAATAATAGTTCTCCAGTTTGTGCCTAGGCTGTCTGCAGGTGAGAAGAAGAGTGTGAGAGTCCACAGACTTCAAATGCATGAATTAAGAATGATTAAAAGGAAGCCATTGATGTCACAGCTCTGGATGATCTAATGCATCTATTCGATAGGCGGTTAGAGTTCAAGCCTATGAGGGGCTGTGCAATTCCAGGAGTGCTTAAGGCTTCTTAACTCCTACTGAAGTCAAGGGGCACTCAGAACATGCAGAAGTTGCTCAGCTCCTTGAAGGATCAAGTCTTTGAGGAGCAGGCCAAAGAATGGTTATGTCTTTCCAGGTCCATGGAAATATTCTGTTCACTACCGGTAAGAAGCAAGATCTTTCCTGACAATAGGAAGAGACTGGGGCAGGATACAGGTTCCTTGATTTTTGCACAGTAGACCAGAACGCTTTCAGACATTTCTTAATTTTCCTATCACCAAACTCACAGCAAGAGAAACCGAAGTAAAAGTTTTCTATGTTATTGCTTTAACAAGTGATTGACAGCATTCAGATTCTCAGTATGGCACCTGCAGATAACGAGGTATCTAGGAACAGGATTATCTACTGCATGAGCACGCCAGGAATATTATCCTTGATGTTTTAGTTAAATATTCCAATTCCATGCTGTATTCCTACATCTTGGAAACATCAAAACACAGCCAGATGCTGGAGCCATGGCCACTCAAATCATGTGGACTTTTTGGTAATGCTTTTTAAAAAAACGTATAGACACAAGTTATTTATTTACACTGGGTTACTATGAAACTGTGTGATAATTTTATTCACAGGTATTTATTAATACCCGCAGGGGATACCTCTGAAACAGAATTTAATGACCATCCCCCTTCCGAAATCTTCTTACTTCTGGGTAAGAGAGGAATAACAAAGCTCATAAAAAGACTCAAGCACTGATTGAAAGGACTTATGGAGTCATTAGAATGAGGCTCAGCTTTCTGAATAATAAATCAGATGTGCTGTACCTCAACCCATGTCATCTATGTGCTCTGTGCCTCTATTTCCTCCTCTTCTCTCCCCCACACACGTACATCTTTTGTCTGTCTTGTCTGTTTAGTTTGAAAACTCTTTGGGGTAGGGACGGTCTCTCATTATGTGTTCACAAGAATTAACATAAAAGAGCAGAAAAGAGAGGACATTCTGATAAGTCTGTGTTCAGCAATATTAACATACAATAAAATAGCGAGCAAGGAGTGCAAAACAAGAGAGTGATAATGAAAGACAGCATTGGTGAATGGCTCCACACACCACCTTACCCATGACAGCCCTCCCAGTTGGGACCTGAGATAGAATAGCTTAGCACTGCAGGAATGTTCCTTGAAAAGGATAACAGTAGGAATCTCCTGCCCCATTCTACAAAGAGACTTATGGCAGAAGCTGGTCCAGTCCTGTAAGTGCATCCGGAGCCATAGCTGTCATTTTGGTTTGGGGGGAAATGGGGTGTGAGGATGCTCAATATTTTGCAGGAGAGGCCTGAATGATCATACTATTGGTTTTCAACTTCCATGGAACTAGCTGAGGGTCATAAATATGATCATTAATTTGGACCAAGCAACACAATGTCTAACCTGGGGCCAAATTCTATCCTCAGTTACACTGTGCAATCTCATTGCCTGAGAGGTGGGCACATGCTCTATAGAGCCAAGCTATTATGTTCATGAATCAAGACATCACTCCGAGAGCTCCGTTCTTTCAACATTGATCTGGAAAGAGTTTTCTCAATATAATTCCTAGGGCTTGCTTCCAGAAAGCTCTGTAGAACAAATCTGCAAGGAAAAGCTGGGACTGATGTAAGAATTGTCTCCTCCAGCAAGTCTTGTCTTTTGATGCTAAGCTGAATCATATGGTACAGGAAAGAGAAAAAATGTGATGGAAACTGGAACTTAATCTCCTTCCTTTCCCTCACTAATGTTGCTATTATGAGCTTGTCCATATGGGGAATTTAGTGCACAGTAAGCTAGGGAACGAATTTAAAGTATATCAACCACTCAGCATTAACGCCCCGTATGGATACTCTTACTGCACGCTAAAGGTGGCTGAACGTAGTATACTTCCAGGGTGCAGTGAACTAATGTGCACAAAGGCACTCTTAGCATGCAGTAAGCGTGTACACACACAGTTAGTAGGGAGAGCACACCATATAGACAACCATCGTACTTGAGTGCTTTTACTTCCTTCCATTGGAACAGGACAACTTCTTTATCTATATTTGCCCAACAGTCTTAGATGGCATTCACTTTTAATAGGATTGGAGCAGGTATTGACTCCTGACTCCTGCTCATGTGTGTCTCAGTCTGCGCCAAAGCATATATGTTTTAGACATGTGATCACAAGGGAGGTGAGGTTTCTACCTCATTACTAACACTCTTGCTGGCTTCACTATGCATTAGAGATGCTTTTTTCACTCTCCTGTTATTTGAATCTTGTCCCCTGCTAAGTAATGTCAAGTGTAGACTGATATTCTCTTTTTGTTATTGAGCTGCAATATCTGGGGACACACTGAGGCCCTGTAATTACATAGCCTACAAGCAAATATCTACAGATACATGTCTACTGGGGAAGACCCTTGTACAAAACCATACAAAGTTATTTATTTGAGCTAGTCTTGTGTCATTCTGATTTTGCACATTTAAGTATGTGTTATTATTTCCAGGATGTGTGTGTATGATGTCTACAATGAACTTATTATTTCTTATTAGTGGGATAGAGGTGGTTTCTTAGGCTGGATATGAAAAACTGATTCACACATCTAGTGTAAAGGATGCAAGTTGTATCATCTCAGTGACTAGTGTTGACCATATGGTGAAAGCTGGCCTTAGTGATTCTAGTTTGGCCTCACCCCATAAGCTATATTGCTGCGGGTACCTTGAAAGGAAGATGTGTACTTGCAGAGCAGAACAGGGCTCGAAACGTTTGAATTTTAAAAAATTGCTTATGGAAAAATCATACATGTAAGTATTAAAAATATCTGAATAAAGTTGCTAAACTTTTCCTGTATAAAAATCCTAACGTACATTGTATCAACCTCCAATGTGCTCTAACAGGTTGGATTACAGCGTGAAATGTACTAGTTTAGTAAACAAACAACTGAACCTGTCATCTGTAAATACAGCGATGGTCTTGTGGTTAAGGCACCGGACTGAATATAGGAATCTATGTTCAATTCCTGGTTCTGCTTTGTGACCTTGGGCAAATTGTTTAATCTCAGTACCTGATCTACAAAATAGAGATAACAGTATTTCCTTTCTCCCAGCCTGGCCTGTCTTGTCCATTTAGATTGCAAGCACTTTGGGGCAGGAACTGTTGCTTACAATGTGTTTGTATAGCAACAAGCACAAATGCTCCCCACTATTATTTGGGCCTCTAGGTGCTAATCAGAGGAGGAGCTAATTTTGCATATGTTATGGGAGAAGTTAGCCAGACAACTGCCAGTAGGACAACTGCCAGTAGAATTAAACAATGAAATTTCTAGCACTAGTCTGGAAATGTACAATCCTCTTGTCAGAATTGGCCTTACTTTATGAAAATAATAAATCCTACATTTTCTTTAAGGTTTCATCTCCGTGGCGCTTGTGAGATTTTTGATTATGCTTTGTTGTTAAATGCTGCTACTAAATGCTGAGCGCCTTCTTTCATGTAGTGGATAAAAAGAAGCTGAACACCATAAATGACAGCTTTAGTGGAAACTGCAGTGTTTTTTAGATAAAACTACAGTATCCTTAATGAATAAAATGGTTGACTCAGTTGCGATTCCTTCTGCATGGCCTAGTCAGTAGCTTGTAGACCAGGAGTCTACTCCTGCACAGACTAATACAGAGGCAGTATGGGACAGGCGATGAGAGACAGAACAGGGCAGCTGCAAATGAAAATCACCCTGGGGAGGGTTGCAACTAGATAAAGTTTTCGACAATAAGATTCCAGAGACTGCTGACTGGAGAAAAGCTCAATATTTTAGTCTCAGTACAAATTTGCTTCAATCTTATACAACTCCCATGCAGCAGCCGCCACAGCTGCATGCTGTAAACAACAAACAAATCTATTTCCATCAGCCCTGCTGATGCTATGCGAAAAGTGCCTGAGCATAAGACATGCACAGATGTAGAGTCTCACCTGAGCCTAGTGCTGCCCTCCATTTGGCCCCTCTAACTTAATATCGTTGTTACAAAGCTATTGGTCTCCTGATAGAGAGCTGGCTCAATGCAGAGCCTCTTCTTCCAGCTAATCTGACAACTCCCATCCAAGAAGCATCAAGGGCCCAATTAAGAAGACACATCTTATCAAGGAGCTTATTTTGCATAACAGAATACAAATGACGAATAAAAATTTAATGTTTAATAACTTAGTACAAAGAGGGCTGTTGATATAGAATGCCTGGAATTTTTATGGCGGCTGTCAGACTTGTGATAAAACTGTTATATAGGAACACTTGGCAAAAAACAGCGTAGAATTTTTCAGTAATGGTGTGTGCATGATATTGCATTAATTCTTGATAGGAAAGTAACTGTAAGCCTGGGAATCAGCCAGTTTAAGTTTCAGTTTAAGATGCTTTTTTTTTTTAATTGAAGGACATCTAAATATATTTTAATGAAGAGTTAGCTGAAAGGATACTTGGTACTTCATAAATGTGTTTGTACGTTTGCTGGAGTCCAGAAATGATAGGAAAAATCACTATAATCCCTCTGGGTTCAAAGTAACTTTGTCAGCTTCAGTGATGTGCCTTCAGTTTGCTGGTAAACATCACTAATGGATTATAGGGAGCTGGATTAAAGAGAAAGTGTAGGTTAGCTATAAACCTTTGCCCTTGCTGACTAGGGGCCTTTCTTCCACTTGCTGATATCGTGTGGAGAAGTCGCATACTGCAAAAGCTCCTTAGAGAGCAAAAGATGAAAATCTGTATGAAATTTTACTTGCCTTCGTTGCAATTTGTATATCGAAGATCTTCTGTGCTAATAAAAAAAAATGTGGAGTGTTTCTGTGAGTTCGGTTCCAATTCTAAGTGATAGCTATTGTGTGTAGCCGTGACCAGTTAGGCTGTGTATTCCTAAGTAAGAATCGCAAAGTTTAATGGCAAGTTAGTTGTGTGAATACATCACACTGAATCCAAAACAAAGTTTCAAATTTCCTTCTGACCATTTTCTTGAGTCTGATGTTGTTGCACAGGTTTGAGACTCTTGTTTCAAAGTCCAGTGAGGTTGCCATAAGTTCCTAAGCCTTTCTTTTTTTTTAAAAAAAGAGTCTAGATATCAAACTGTAGAAATTAAGTCATCTTTACCAGTATACTTTATTTGAAGTGTCCATTAAATAATGCTATACTAATGCTGAAATAGAATGGAACTCTTTTAGAAGTACATATTACATCCATATGAATACTAAATGACTTTCTTATTCACTCCAGTCTATTGTATTAGTGTTATTGCAATGAATACTAAATGAATTCCTAATGATTTGACACTTAAACTAAAGTGTTACCCCTATACAATAGTCATCAAACTTTAAGGACAAATTGAGACTAAAGAAAAATGATGTATCGGTGGGGAAAAAATGTTGAACCATATAGCTGAGACTATTGAAAGGTATAATTTATTTGATGATGCTAATATTCAGATGCAATCTTATATTAGAATTAATACTTCAGGAGTGGACCCTTATATGGAGGATTTGTTGCAGAAATAAAATCTCTCGGTAACGGTTTCATTGTTCCATCATTATGAACTCATTTGGTATTCACTGTAATAGCACTAATCATAATGAATTTGTTTGATATTCATGTGGCTCTCACATGCATTAACATGGGCTTTCTGTTGTGATTCAACACCCAACAAGCATTAGTTAATGCAGATTTTGGATTAGAAATGGACCAGTATTCTGCAAGTTGAGTTTTCTTTTCAGTTTTTATAAACAGTTAAAGGCATTTTTCTCTGTCAGATGCCTGATTCATTCTTTCTTTGATGCAGTGTTTTAAACTAGAAAAGCCATTGGAATGTCCCACACTGTTTTCTTCCAGACGAAGATAGGTGTGTGCCATTTTATATACTGGGCAGCAGGCCACCAAGCCAGAATTTTATCACCCAGGCACATTACCTCATTCTCCCCTTGGCTCTGGTGGGTGCTGGCACATCCCAATGCTGGCAATAGGATACAAACCGAGGACTCCCAACTCCTGGTATTAAAGGGGTTTTGTGCTTTATGTTAACAAACACCACTGCTTCCCTGGGAAAATGGTGTTGGACTATGTTTAGTTTGCAAAATGAATTCCAGTCCTTTTTCAATTGAAAACCCTACCCTGGAAATGGGTGAGGCAAATATTGCAAGTTCTCCTAAACTAGGGGAAAAAGCCAGTTTTTGAGTAGTTCTGACTCACAATTACTTGAAATGGTGCAGACCTTCGTCACTTAAAGGCTGCCTGATGTATATGATTAAGTTATTCATTTTTATGTCAGGCTACTTGTCTTTGCCTCTCTATTAAACCTCATGATAATTATTCTTGTAATCTCTTTAAGATGCACAAAAAGCAATGGATACGTGTGTATGTCTATATTTATTAGATGTGTAACTACTCCTAATCAGTACTGCAGTAATCTTTATTTATATAGTAACGGTCCGAAACATCCTGGGCCAGAATCCCAGCTAATCCAATTGGATTCAGCTTGTCCAGTCAGTGAACCTACACATAAGTACAGCAGCACTTGCTTCGAGAGCCGTTGGAGTCAGAGGAAGGACCCTATAGAGGTCAGTGGGTTTCTGGATCAAACCACAGTTGAGGCTGTAGTCCTCCATGTAACAACAGCAATAGCAAAGCATTTTGCATCATCATCATTACTACAGAGTTCTGTAATACGTTTATATCAACAAAATAATTGGGAAGATAGGGCAATGGCCCCAACTGTTCTATCAATTATATGAATGCTATTGTCCCAGAACTACAAGACTGGAATTTATGAAATACAGTAGCTTTACTCTAAAGTTTATGTTTTCTTCTGGGAATCTTGTGTCCCAGCAAACAGATTTCCCTTTGCCCTTCCTGCTTGGTATGTACAAAAAAATGTCCCCCAACCCATCAGTGTCAGGGGTTGGGAGACTTTGTGGGCCTGCAGGGCAAAGAAAACTCTTGGGACAAGATCAACAAGAGGACTTAGGGGCTAAGGCTCATTTAGGTACTTACTTGCAACATTTAGGATCCTCAAAATCCTTGCTCAGCTTGCTCATTCTGCACTGGGAGAACAGCTCCCCCTCTCCTTTTTCGGGTAACTTTTGGGAGGCTAGATATAATTTTATCTCACTGGGTGGTGTTGGTATTTTCGTCTTCCTCTCAGCAGCCCAGGGTCCTAGTGGTTAGGTTAGGTAGGTTGTAAAATTCATTTTGTCATAACTTGGCAGGTATCAAATGCAAGTACTCATTCCCCAGGTGGTCTCATTTCCTGATAAACTGGAGTTGTAAGTATCTTAGGAGGAGGCATGTCGGAAAGAAGCCAGGGGATGAGGTTGGGGTGTCTCATGTCTGGTACAGTGAGGGCACACCCTCTCTACCCCACCTCATTAACTTTCATATGAGGGGAGAGAGGTGGGATCCCAGCGACAGTGTTGGGATCAAGTTAATGGGGTGAAAAGCTAATGGCAGCCTCCCACCGGGTGGAACAGAAGGCTAATGGTACAGTTGCACTAGGTGTTACATATTACAAAGGAAGGATGACCGATCTAGGATGAGTTGTTGTTGGATAGTTCCCAGATGTGTTAGTTGCAGCACTGTTAAACCACATTCCTAGTGCCTTGTCTTTCTTTCTGCTTTCAAGGAGGGATCCTCTTGCTCCGAATTACCAGTCCGGATTCTGGTAGTTTCAGTGAGAAGGGAGCGCTCTTTACCATTGAATCTAATCTTCCTGCTTTAGGGGAGAATTTGTCAGGACCTCTAGGTTTGATGTGATATAGTTATACCCGCTAGTGCTACGATAGTTAAGGCTCTTTCAGAATTTTCATTACAAACTTCTGGTTTTAGCAGTTTGTAACTCCAGTGTAAACATCAACTTCAGGCCACAGGTTGGCACAAGTGGGAAGCAGCCAAAGCTAAGTGGGTCTGCAATAGAGGCAGTTGCGGCCACTGCACCCACAACACCGCGCGTGAAGATTCAAACTGTCATTAGTGACCACAGATCGGCTGTTCGGGGGCACGATTTTACCCATGAATGCTGCTTGGTGTGCACAAATTGGAGACATGGCAGCTGCAGGAAATGGAAGTGCATTTTTGCACCAACACTGTATCCAGGGCTGAAAATTTGTCCCACAAGCTTATGGACAAGAAAGTGTTTTTCCTTCTCTCTCTTTAGTTAACAACTTTGAAAGGAATTTAGTTTATTACTTTCACAATGAAGAGACACAAGGAGAATCTTCTTCGTCGTGCAGCTTCTAACTTAAACATAGTTCCTTTTTTTTTTTCGCTAAAATGTTTATGACAAGTAGCCTGTAATGTGAACTAATGCCTTTGGATATAGAAAAAAAGATAAGAAATTACAGCAAGCAGCTACTTCATACTACCCTTTGTTAACAAGCAAAAATGACGTTTCCAATGAAAAAATGGTGGGCCAGTCTTCTGCAGGCTGCCTGTGATAACGCTCTCTCGTTACTTCACAATTACCTGAGGAGAATGTATGCCGTGTCTATGTCTGCGGAAACACCACGGCGCAATGGCACAGATCTGTGTACAGAACACCA